>OZ037998.1:7868901-8153901 GCA_964035705.1 Porites rus
CCCCATTGAGCAAATCCCAGCTTTCACCAGAAAAGAGAAAAGAGTACGTACAGTTCAGGAGAGAAAGCGTGACGACGACGTGACCAACGGGCGTTACAAGCAAAGATCACCGGACTGATGATCTTTACTTCTAGGAATGTGGGGTTTTTCCCGTTTCAGTTTCGAATCGTTCTCACAGTTCTTCCTTTCTTTAAGGAGCGACTCCTCGCCATTTCTTTATCAGCAAGTCATGAACTCTCGTTTTGGGGATCAAGTCCACGAGAATTTTGCCACTATATCAAAATTTGGCCGTCAGTACTGTCAGTATGAATCAACCGCCTTGCAAAAGTGACTTGGTATGATTTATTTCGTTCGTTTCTTTACAAACTTGAAAATCTGTGCCTAAGTTGTAGGTCTTCGAATGTTTGAAGACGCCATTTTTGTCTTTATTAGTGTTACTGTGTTCTTAATTGGTACGACGAAAGTCAAAGTGAAGAACACTATTTAAATGAGTCTTACAAATGTTTTTTCAATCCATTTTTAGATTTAACTGAGGCCATAGGTGTTCAAGTTCACAAATCTGACAAATCGAAAACATGGTTCGACTTGAGTCAAAGGAGCGGTTAAACTACTTAAAGTTTAGCATCATTGTCGTGGACGAATTTGCCAAAGCCTTACGTCAAACATTTAAGGTGATGTGGGACAAAAAATTTAGACGGAATCAGTGGGACGACTCCGATGCTGTGAGAAAATTATTACACAGAAATGAATTCGGCAACAAGGGCATTCCTACACAAAAGTCATATGAAGATTGGGATTGTACAGCGCTGTTTCAAGCCACACTCTATGCAAAGTCCTTCCGTTCACCAGACAGTACGGGTAACCTTAAAACACTCGATGAGCTGTATGTGAAGCCGCGTGGAGTCCCTCATGGACAGTTTCATGGCTCTGTCATCAGCGTAAACGGAGACCCCTATGAAACATTCGCGCTCTCTATCGACCAGCTGAGACGCCTCAGAAATTCACTTTGTCATTCTACCAGTACAGAACTGGAGCAAAACATGTTTGATCAGTAAGTTTATCTCGCCAAAGATGCATTCGAAGCCCTTTCAGTCAAGACCGACTCAATTGATGAGACTCTGCACGCTGAACTTCACACCTTGAGAGCAAGAGTTCTGACATGCGCATTTTTTTTTTGACCCATTTATAGAGTTTTGTCTGTCATTTTTCTGCTGATTTGCAATTTTGCATCTTTCGACAGATGTGCACCACGTGACAAACAAGATGGCGGACCACTAACGAGCTCTAACGAGTCTTTTTTTCACCTAAAGTAATGAAAGTAATGCATACATACGCTACAAAAGACCATATTGACTCATTTTTAATGTATTTATGAGTAAAGGATTTCCTATTCTTCAATTTTTCGGCAGGTATGTGCAAGATTTACGCTTCATTCTTGAGATTCCGGACTCTATAGGAGTTTGCTGGACTTTGTAATTTGAATTTTATACAGTTCAAGAATGTATGAAAATCAGCAAAATACATTTTAAATGCCATTTTTTGAAAAAAAAAAAAAAAAAAGAAAGCAAGCAAGAAAGAAATAGATAGAAAATGACACACCTTGTGTTTGTGTTGTGTGTTTTACTTTCGGTTCACCTCTAGAGCCATTATTAAGTTTTCTCAATATGTAGATTTTGAGTTTTTAATAGGCCAAGTAAAAAAAGTTTCTTGTCCCCACCCGTTTTATTTTTGTGGGGCTGCCTCCCTTTTCTATTATTTGTTATTGGAAAAGCTAGACTGAACAAAATTCATTACTTCAACACTGTTACCCTAATATCAATATCTTGACGGTGACAGACTCCAAGTTATCCCTGGGAGAGGGTTATAATTTGTAAAGAAAGAATACCGAGAATTGGTAATAATAAAGTTAAAAGTGCCCACTGCTCTCTTTTTTAAAGAAATCCGGACAAGAAACATTTCTTCTTTTTTTGCTTGGCCTTTATTAACAACCTGATAAAAAGTCTTCCAAATGGCCCTAGAATCAAACAGACTGTAAAACACGCAACACAAACACAAGGTGAGAGAGCAGCTGTATACAAACTAAAGTAAATGTATGAGATCACATGTCATGTGTGACATCACAGTGCCTCAAACAGTTTGGTTGGTTTGCCTGTGTACAAACTTTCTTCCTTGAGCTTATTGCATTTGCACCTTTTGACATACAAGAAAAACAAAACTTAATTTCCATCCAAGTGTTGATTGTCTCTCAGACAGTTGCAAAAGCAACCGGGCTAAGTTTATTTTGTCATGGTTTTCTTGTTAAGCAATGGCACTGACACCAACCAAATTGATTGAAATTAGCTCATTAGCTTAGTGTTCTATTCTTGCTGACATTCATCAACACACAAGATAAATTTCAACAACGTTGTAAGTCTGTCTCCGGAAGGCCTTCATCCTCTTAATTGCTTCACAAGGAACATTAATTATTTGACAGTTTGAAAATGATATGGTCTTTGATTCGGGGCATCAAATGTCTCTTCATAATTTGGTGTGGTAGCACAGGTAGCCCAAGCTCGAGATATGAGCATCGGTGAGCATCGGCATTGTTGCGTAACATTCAAAATATAAGGGTTTGTATGGGAAAAAACCTATCGTTTCTCTAACCTACGGAAGTGAAAAGAATTCAATAAAAGACAGCTTACCTTACTTAAAATGTGTGTTATGTCTCTCCTGTGTGGTCCACGGGCAGATTTATGGCCGTTTTATGGGTTTTTATATGAACAGTTTTCTCTCTATATAAAGGTTTAGGTAAACCTTTATATCAGACACTTGAGATACAGTGATGTAACATTAGCTTTATTTACTTTATTTCAAGGCATATCTTAAGTTAATCATCTCTGTTTCTGGACTAGTAGATGACAGAGAAAACTCTTTAATAATAATAATAATAATAATAATTAGTAATTTATTAATATTACTTTTCACTAATATCATTATAAGTATTATATATACAACAAAATGGCCATACGTCAGGCCAGTTAAAAAGTGCCAAAATCAATGTAAAGTTGACCAGAAAATTCCAATCGACAATCTTTGTTACAGGGCCCAGTCTTGCACTTCCTTCTGTCCATTCTTAAGATCCTCAAAATTTTCCTGAAACATTTACTACTGAAATGAAACATTGTACACCCATTAATAATTGACATTGACAGGATCATATATCACTTTTTAACTAGCTACTTTTTTTGAACGAAACGTGCATTGCATTTTGCCACTAAACTAAATTCCAGGGATATTCAAAAATGTAAATTGTTTTTGGGTACCCTCCTATGATGTTAATGAAATCTGTACGATCTTTGTTGCCAAGCAGAAGAGGAGGATGTTCCAAGGGTGCATCCTTTACGAGTAGAATTCACTGGACGAAAAAATGAATTTTCTTTAAATTTGCTCATGTGCAAAAGTGTGCGAACTAAGGGTAAAATCTGCGTAAAGGTGGCAAATGCCGAATCTGCAAACTCCTTCACATAGGGGTGCAAATGTGTGTGCAAACTTGGCATTTACCACTTTTGTGAAAAATTTGCTCTTAGTTTGCAAGTGAGCAAATTTGAGGGAAATCCATTTTTCCGTCCAGTGATCATTCAAGTACACGGAAGGAATTATAACATGCATGCAACCCCAACTGGTAGGAGGGGGTGTGGGGGAGAAGTCATTTGCCTAAAAAAAGTTCAACAGTCCTTTCTGAACCAAAGTTTGGATCCACCTAATCAAAAATTCCTGGATCCGCCCCTGCTATAATCACCTTTGATCATAGAACCGCACTTGACCTGTAGTCAGGCATATCATTCTGATTACAGCATAACTGAGCCAATAAACTAAACGTTACTGATCATGTTCCCTCCTTCTAAGTGTTTCAAGCTGATCTGATGAGAAGTGAAATTGGTATAATTTATTACAATCAAATGTTAAAAAAATGCTGGTAATGAAATAACTAAGACATAACAATTAAGTAATTAGCTAATTATTTATCCTGCACATCAAAAGTTTTTATTACTTACATCATCATGCTAACTACAGCTGATCTACAGCTTTCCCAGGCAAGCTGTAAAACTAATTTTTTTCGCACCCCGCCCCAATATTTCAGTTTGAAGTTTTAGTGTGGGATATCTTTACTAATTTGTGGATTTCAAAGCCTTAATCAACTGAATGTTTGCTACAGTAAAAACCTGCAAGTAAGAACCCGCTGTATTTTCAGTCTCTTCCTCAAATAACATCTGAAAATCAAATAATAATATTTTCTGAAAAAATGACTACAATAAGAACCTGTGAAGTATAGCTGACCATGTGATACCTGTGCCTTCAAAAAGGGTTCCAAATGTTGACTTACCTCATTTAGCTTCTTTTCCCCAAACGTGCACATTTTTAAAAAAATAGATTTTAGATAATAAGAACCTGTTTGAAATAAGCTGAACAGGTTTTTGTATATGTATAGAGATCAGAGAGGTCTCAGTACAGTTGTATCTGCCAATGCTTAAGAGGTTCTTAGAAACTAGTTTCTTACTTGGGTTTTTTAACTTTAGCCTGTCTAAAATGTGAAAAAAAAATGTGTGTTGATAACCAAACATTTATAGATGGTTTTCTAAGGCTTTTTTTTCTCCATATACTACTACTACTTACTAAGCAAATAGGTCCTGCAAAATAACTGACATATAAAACTGATGTCTTGACTTTTCAACAAATACTGTTCACAATTATCTGAGGGAGATAGCTGTTATTTGCGGAGAACATTGCTGAGAATGAGCGTTTGTATTAGGGCCTAAAGGGAGAGCATCCTTTTGTTTTCACTATCAAAATACCGTACTCAGTTTAACAAGTTAACGTTTTCTATTTATTTTGAGTCTTTTATTGCGGTCCACGAGAGTATAGAGGAGCCTAATTTTTCATTGTGTAGCCCGTGCTAACCATGTGGGATAAATGGACTTTGGTGACCATATTTAACTGTTTCTCTGTTGTTCTTTCTCCCATGCAAGAGTCGCACTGGAACTGAGCGTATTTCCCTAATATTATCCGATTATTTTCTAGTCTTTAAAAGTTAATTTCACCAATGAGACAAAGCGTGTTTCTACCTCTATTCACTATTCAGAGGGTTGTTTTCATCAAAGAAAAACAAACCCTTCTAGCAATCTCGCCTCCCCTATTACGCAAACTAACTCGCCGTCCCAACTAGGCTAGCCTGCGTCGCAGACACTCTAAACCGCCTGGATAACTAAGTAGCGTGCATATAGACGTAGTTACCGGTGAGTTGTAGCAAATGGATTATGGTAACAGAAGCAGATCATTCGTAGGATTCTACGGTGGCCCAGAAGGGTCACACATGTAAATTAAAAATGTTGCTGCAAACTAAAATTGGATTGTCCCCCGGAGCAACAGAAAACGATAAATCAAAAAATACTTAGACTAATATGATTTATACGAAAGAACAGAGCCGATGTTGATCAATTCCCTCCTGCCTTTGAGCATGACACGTGGCCATGTTCTTGAAGGTAAATTCCTCTCTCAGTATTCAACCTAGTTTCTGTAGTTTGATTCAGCTTCCGGCTTTAATTCAGCAAATACAAAGGAAATCCTGCTTCAACCCTACAAAGGATTCCACCTACGACAGCCGCACCAAAAATGTGTCATCTACAAATGCCACCGAATTTTTCAAAATTTAGTTTGACAAATTTTGTATGTTTAGACTTTCACAAAGCGTGTTCGTTTATCTCAATACGACAAAAAAGGAGTAAATTTTAGATCTTTACAAATAAAAGAACTTTCATTAATACTCTTTCAAAGCTGTGTTAATTGAATGATTTTCTTTGTTTGCCACCTAGCCGAAATGATGTTAATGACTGTGTTAATTTTAAATTCAGCCCGCGAGCATTAGCTCTCTATTTAGGGCAAATCATTAAAGAGGCCTTCAAACGGGGTATGCTGTCCCTTTGTTTATCATTCCTCAGGCTGCCTGTAGCCTGGTAGTTTGGGAAAAAATATCGCTGTCGCATTTTAGCAAGGTCGAGAAAGTCGCTGTCGTTTGTCATATATTTTTGTGATACTCAACTTGAAATTTACGGCAGATAAACAGGATATAGAGCCACAAAAGAAAAAAATGTTATTAAACTTTCTCCCTCGTGCTGAAAAGTTATACGCACATGCGTTCTCGCGCAGATCGCTTGGCTCGCCCGAATGGAGAGCTTGAAACCTCACTATCAAAAATGTTGTTTAGACTTAAATAAATAAGCTTAACATGCAAATTTAAGAGATTTTACCTTACACAGTGGCCGGCAGGAATAAAGATTTACTCAGTACGGATTGCAATACTTTCCTCAACTTCCGCTTTTAAACGCCACCGCGTCAAACTGGGCTGGGCTTCTTGTGTAGCAAAAACGATTAATCTTGTTCTGAAACAATTTGTCCGTATATGACGTCTCCATACTTAATATGACTATACAGATAATTTAGAAGATTGTTTACTTATTGTCCTTGCATATTTAAGTCCGTTGTAAGCTCACATCCGCCTTCCGATGACCTTGGATGATACGTCATAAGCGCGAAAAATTTCTCGTCCGCATTTTTGTACCATCCAAGCCTCGAAATTGTTTTCACGTAACAACATTTTGAGGAGAATAGACAAAAGGTTGTTTTCTGTTTAAAAGACTGAAAGTTCCTTTAAAATGAAATTATCACCAGCGGTTACCCCTCGTACCAGCCTACGTTCCGTGGCTGTGTCAGTGATGTTCTGTGCTATTCTGGTTGACATTTTTGCACTTGAAGAAAAACTGGCGCGAAAACCGCGAGAAGAAGATCGCGTATCTGAAGGCACTGAAGTTGGTGGAAAACAATCGCAGTTGCACCGTGATCGAAGAACGGTGAAAAATAACGCGACCCCCAACCTGTCGGAATTTGCAAACCGGCTGAAAGATCTTGAAGAAAGGTATAATCTTAACTCGGCGATTCGCTATGAATCTCGCTTTTCTATCACGTGGGCAATGTTAAATGTTGGTTACGTGTCACTATTCTAAATTCAAACTGCTAAGAAAATGGTGAATTTACTAATATCATTTCTCTTTTTAAGCCACAACAAGAGCGTACATTTGATGATCAGACGATTTCAAGAGTTGGAGAAAAGGTTTGAGAAATAAAATTAAATGCATCATTACCGTGTAATTGCTTTTTAAAAGCTAACAAGTACTTCCGAAATTGTTACCCCTAAGGATTGCATAGGAAACCCGTTCGATTTCTTGTCTAGCGAAGAATGTTATTTCACCCATTTCCAACTTTATGTAGAAAAGGGGAAATACCGAGAAAGCCTCTGCTATCCAGGCCGGACAGGTATTATATACGGCACTGATGGACGTGCAGTGGAAGACTTCTGTGGGAACTGAGTTTCATCTAAAATCCGCTTAACACAGGGGCACCCAACGAGAATATAGTTCAAACCACTTAAACATAGCATTGTTAAACGTATTTTAGTATTTAAACGGTAGATATAGGCATATTTTCATCCCCTAAAAATTTTTCATCTGTTCTGATTTCCTAGCTGAAAGTCTAGTGATCCGAAAATTATAGGGATCAAAACTTACCGTTTCGAAAGTTTCAGCCAGAAAAAAGGTTCCCGAAAATTCTAGGTGACCTTTTTAGGGTAAAAATCCGTTTAAAATAGGCAATTATACCATTATTTAGATGTTCGAAAATCCTAGGAGGGGCAGGCAAGCAAAAAATTTTACAACAAATGTTCCGAAAATTCTAGATCTCAAATCGTCTTCGGAACAGATATTTTCCGAAAATTGTCGTTGGGTGCTCAGAGTTATTGTTGATTATCTTTTATCTTTTAGCTATAAACTGACTTGATTACATACTTAATTCACATCATCGACGCAATTATTTACTAGAGCAAAAGAAGCTTAATAAACAGCTGTAAAAAGGAATCAGTAAAAGAAAACACCGTTTAACACAAGGGCATCCAACGGCTGTTTTCTGTAAAATATCTGTTCGGAGAAGCATATATTGCCTCAAATTTTCTATTTCTCGAGGAGGGCTAAAAATTTCTAGATAACCATTCCACTCATGTACAATTTTCAAAACTTATCTTATAAATTCCCTACGATTTTCTAAGGTTTAACTTTACACATTTCACTCCCCAGGTTAGGCTATTTTTCGTAGAACAAAAAAGAAACCTAAAATTTTTGGATCCAAAAATGCGATGGAGAGCCTTAGGGGAATCAGAAAAATTATCACTTTCGTAATAGGTTTAACTGCATCCACAATTTTCGGGAAAGTAATACATAACTGAGCCCATGTAATTTCGGAAACTCTCAAGTTGCCCTAGAATGACTGAACAGATACAAACTTTATCGCCCCTTAAAACGCATTCCTAGAGATTTAAAAGCTCTCTGGATAGCCTAAAAAGTGTTTTCAATACATTTAGGAGGAAACCGTCGCTGAGTGCCCCTGTTAACAGATTTCTTACAGTTAAAATATATCAAGCCTAATTAAGCCTTAAGTGTGTCGTGTCGACACGAAAAGCTGTTGGGTTTATATAGTATCAACAGAAACGGCACAGAACTGGAACGTTCACACACGCATCGAAGCGTTTGGCCGAGAGGGTTAGGTGGACTAAATCCCAGTCTTCACTTCTCACCCCCTAGATGTTTACTTCCGTCTCAGTAGATTCCGGTCCTCGCTCCTACATTTTTACTCCCGCAAAGATTCACTGCACAAAGTGTGGCACGAGGTGGCACATGATCTTTCTGATATGTTACGCTCCATTTTAAAGTTCGGCGCAGCGCAGCCTCGCTCCGTTACAGGAAGCGGAAATGAAATGTGTGAACAGAGGCCTTACCCGGTGCAGTTTGAACATGGCTTAAGTGACAGCTACAGTCCTTGTTTAAAACACTGTTTCTGAGATTTTCTATGGTTGATCTTTTTTTCAGACTTGATGGCTTACTGCGATTATCGCCTCGACCAGCAGGGGAATCCTACGGGTCACTTTTGAGCTACCTTCTTGGTAAAATACGATATTAAATCCAATCAAAAGTTACCTAAGGCAACTAGCGGATTTCATCAATATAGGCAAAATGATGTCAGGTTCATTTGGCTGGTTAATGTGCTGTGATTTATGGATGATATCACCGCTGTGTTTCTATTTAAGGGCAGCATATGCAAAACCCTGGAAAAGGACGAGTTGGACCACCCGGCCCTCCAGGGAAACAAGGGCCAGCTGGACCAAAAGGATCAAAAGGTGAAAAGGGTAAACGACAAAGATCGAGGATATCAGGGAAAAGTGAAAATTGTAAAACACCAACTGTAAACGCAGCGGAGAGAGCAAATGAAACTCGTTTTTTAATTTCAGTTTTTATGTTCCAGCAATTAGAAGTTAGCCAGCAGTAAAGAAGAAGTGCGGTTATCGATGTTAAATTAACATCTCAGTTATTTTCTGACAAAGTATTTCTTTTGCGGTTCTTGCAGTTTATGATCATGGAGTGTATCAATTACAAGCCGGCCAATTTTCAACCGCTACACGCGTGAAAGCAATGCAGATTGTAAGAAGCCCATAGGAACAAAAAAAAAACCTGTTATGGATTCCACTTTTGAGTACTAAAATAAGTCAAAAAGCTGGGATCGAGCGCTTTGACTCATTTTACACTTTGCAGGGGAACAAGGAAAACCAGGTACCAACAAGCCATTCCCAGGCCCCCCTGGTCAAAAAGGAGACCAGGGAGCAGTTGGGAAGACTGGAGCCCAGGGACCACAGGGTGCCAAAGGAGAAAAGGGACAGGATGGAGTTAAGACATCAGGAGTGAAGTACGTTCGCTGGGGAAGGACCACATGTCCTAGTGGTGCGCAGATAGTTTATAAAGGTAAGCGAAAAGAAGCTTAGTATGATAGTTACTATTACTCCTATGGTCCTAAAGACGGAAAAAGTGATAACCTGAAGATTTTTATGCCACATACATTTACTAATCATTATTTAAGAGTGACAACTATGAAATTTCTCCAAGCTTGTTACATTTACTGGTCAATAACCCGGGTATCTCTTTAAGTTGTCTTTTTGTTGCATCTTTCCGGCATATTTTAAACCTTTCAGTGTAACTGGTTCGTACCTGTTCATGCATAAAACAGACGGAAATCTGGGTATGAGATAAAGACCCCTGTTTTTCGTAACAATGCGCGCTCTCACGGCATTGGTTACGTTGAGGTCACATGAAAATGTATCCCGCAAAAAGTTTTTTTACAGGCAATATTGCAAACTCTATGTCATCGATCAGACCCCTGACCAGTGAATTATCACCCAAGAAGCATAAATGATTGCCGCTTGCTGAAATTTAGTTTCATAAATTTGTACAAGTAGGCTTTTCTATGTTTTAGTGATCAATATAAATAGACAAGGAAATGGCAAAAAAAAGGATAGTGTAATTCTAGAGTATTGTATTAAGTTTTTGCCTCAAAATGTTACAGCCATTTGTGGTTCGTGGTCTTGGTGTTTTTTAAAAGCAATCTGATTAGTTCGCTATCTTAATATTCACCTCTTAGCGATATTGCGTGAGCTAGATGTTTTGCCAATTTTTTGAGTAAGAACTAGTCAACACAATCCTATGGTTGATGTTTTCGAAGGTAAGAAAAGATTTCAAACTATTTTTACTGCGTTTTCCGACTTACTTTTATAGCAGAATGTTTTTCGTTTGCAACAACAGTTTACTTGAGTAGAAGATGCCATTTTGTTAACTCAGCATTTCCTTACAAGAGAAATTCAGTTGCCTAGAAATCAAAGTTAATTTATGACAAAAGAAAATGAAAGCAAATGTTCGCGAAAATTCTTCATTTCAAATAACCAGGACAGAGAAAAGACGCCTTGCCTCCCTCAACCGCTAGCCGCTATTCCATGCACTTGTGAAGAGCGGAACAGGAAACCTTTTGATTAACTTGGCGCGTTGACAGAATTTCAAAGAATAATTGTTGATAAATTTTTTTGCCTTGTATCAGGTATAATGGGTGGAGAGTATTACACTCACCATGGTGGTGGAGCGAACTACCTTTGCCTTCCACACAATCCAAAGTATGACAAGTACACAAATGGCCATCAGTACGCCGGATACGTGTACGGTACTGAATATGAAGTGAGTCAGTACAGCGGTAACCCTTTTAAGAGAAATCTTCACGAGCATGAAGCACCATGCGTTGTCTGCTTCGTCAAGTCACGTGGCTCGATGCTGATGATGCCTGCCAGAAATGACTGTCCATCTGGATGGACCGAGGAGTATCATGGGTACCTGATGACTGCATATCATGGCCACCAGCATTCAACCGATTTCATCTGTGTTGACGGGGATCCAGAGTTTGTTCCTGGTAGCCATGCAAACAAGAATGGTGCTTTGCTGTACCCTGTGGAAGGTGTTTGTGGCTCACTCCCATGTCTTCCTTATGTCAACGGTCGAGAGTTGACATGCGCTGTGTGCACCAAGTGACGGGAAGATACCTTTCACAGTGGCATGGCCACCATACTGATGAGCTACGAAAACCAAATAGTAATGGTTAAATCAGTATATACTTTTAACTTGACTTAAACCATACTGCGTTATCTGGTCTGCTAGCACTAAGGCGCCAGATAAGTTCGCTGTAAATTAATACGGGATGTAAGGAATAGCAATTAAAATAAGGTGAAAACATTGATAACAAATTAGTGTTTCTTTACTTCGAGTTTATCAAACCGTGATTCCAAGATTTCGGTACAAACTCCTTGGCTGCCAGCAAGTAGCGACGCCAATCTTCGGCTGACCATATAAACTTTAAACAAGTCCCTGTTTATTGAGTCTAATGAAAGTAAGAAAGCATACAAGAGAAGAGAATTTTCTCACCAAATTTTAGCTCGCCTGACAGGCGTTATTTGGCGTTGACGAAATAAAAGCGCGAAGCGCGAGGCAAGGGGACACGGATTCTCGGGGAATCTGTCAGTCATAAAGCCTTCAAGGTGTCTGCTCGCTGCCTGTTCACTGTGATCCCAGGTTTGTCGAGTACACTTCACATTAACTTTACACTGCGCTCGCAGTTTACGCGCATGATCAGTATATTTGATTGCACCTGGTAGGTTTGGTAGGTAGACCTCGAGCAGTGGTCCTTCTTTCCTCAGGGCCACGCGCGGCGAGTGAAAAAGTAGAATTACTGTGATTCAAAAGAAAAATAAGAGACTACTCGCACTTTACTTGGCTTGGGACGGGACGGCGAATTTTTGTAAAAACAGATTATCAAGTTGTTTCCAGGCGAGCTCTTGCGATGGCTTCTCTATGGAAGAACAGCTAACAAATGCGATATCATTTAAGCAATAGACCACACTTTCTATGGGTTTACCGGCGTGATAACCCACGCGGGATGTCGCGAGAACACGAGAAAAGCTTGTAAATCGCGAACCGAAGGGCAGTTAATTATTCACACGCTTTTCGAGTGTTCTCCCAACATTCCAAGTGGGTTATCATGCCGGTAAACCCATAGAAAGTGAGGTCTATTGCTTTTACAAACGCGTGTAGTTATATTATAAATCACTTTATAAAATAACTAAAATAGTACGCGCGCTCTGATTGGCCGAGAGGAGTGTTTGCATGAGAGTATGTAAACATGGTTGTGGCGTCAAGTTGTTTGGTTTTTCGCGCGCTAATAGGAACCTTAAGCATCGACAACGAAACGGACGACGACGACGCTTCGCAACCGAGGCAGACTGGGCCAAGGGTTTCGTTTTGGGCGGAGAAAACGAAGTTTAAGCAGTGCAGCTTCCCAGACGGACGACGACTTTTTCTTTGCGAAGAACTTTGTCTTGTTACAGTCTTGTTAGGGCATTCAAAGACGTCCGTAATTTGCATTTTATAAGGTATGAAGATGGTTTAATCGACGATGGCGAATTCATTGTTCTTTAGGATCTGGATTATTTGATTGTGGAGGCTTTCTCTTCGTCGCGCAGCTTTTGTTTTTGTTTTGAAATGAAGTTAAACCTGTATACCGATCTCGAACAGCTCTTGACTTGCAGTTAAGCTAAATTTCGGCTGCTGAAGAGAATTAAGTGCTGCTACAATGTTCTCCCGTATTTGTCCTCTCTCAGGGCTTCTCATAACCACATCATGTTCCAGCTGAGTCCACTGGAAAATAGTTGCCTTTAATAGCGGCTAAAAACAACATGGGAAATTATTAAATCTTAGTACGAAAAAATGAACATTTATCCTATAGTACAACCTAGAATGCATGAGTAAACATAGGACCGTAAGGGAACGAACAGCAGCTAATCTAAAAGGTTCGGAAGATAGCAGAGGAAAGCTTACTTGTCTGTCCGACTTGTTGTTCCGCCATCACTCAGGTTTTCAAACAAACCGAACCTGAAAAATAAATTCAAGTTAGCAGGCGAAGAAACCGACAAAGTGTTTAACATTTGGATTCTGCTAATCCACAAAGAATATATTTCTACTTGTACTGAATGACAAGGCGGGAAAAGAGTGATTTACATGTAAAAAGTATAGTTTTATACTTACGTTTTATCGACGACGGCAAACCTCCCTGAATCTGCCTCGTACCCAGACGCCTCTCTTTTGATGAAAATGTGCCCGCAAAGGAAGGCGGGAAGGAGACAATTGGCGAGACGTCGCTTCGCCTGCCGTCTGTACCCTTCCCATGGTCCCTTGCGGTTCATCACCAGTCGCTCGTTTCGCGCTCGCCTCTGCCATGCGAAAAACGAAAAAGCGCCTGAGGAGGAGGCTGTCCCTGAATTACGTCGTCGACGAAGGCTGGACGGCTGGACGACAAAGCTGGACGACGTTTTGACAACCTTACGCATGCCCAGAAGGTTCGCGCGGGAAAATTTCACTTCCGGTCGGCGTCGTCGATCCTTAAGGTCCCTAATCACGCAAGCACGAATTTGAAAAAGTTTTCGAGTTCAAAACTCGACAAGTTTAGTTTATTTACCCATTCCTTCGTCGGCTAAAACATGTAAAATCGTTGCAAAGAAGGTGAGTCAATTTTTCTTCGCTTGAGTTGACATTTTAAGCGAGAAATATCCGTATTTTGCAAAGCATCTTTTTGCAAAAAAAGAACTGATTACGCGTTCAAGACTTCGTAGACAAGATTTTGCGACTGGTAAGAATTTCTCTTTTAATCAGTGCCATACAAAGAGTTTTGCGTTTTTTTCTGGGAAAGTTATTGTATAAAAGCAATGGAAAACTTTTTTCCTGTGTTTGCATAGCCTGATATAAACACTCGAGGCGTTGGGAGAATTCTCGACGGTTATGCAAACCCTCGACTTCGTCTCGGGTTTGCATAACTATCTCGAATTCTCTCAACTCCTCTCGTGTTTATATCAGGCTATGGAGACTGATGAGCAGCCGCCCTGCTGATGAGCAACAAATTTCTCCTTGGAATACCATTGTCTTACACATTGGTGACGAGAATTAAGGACATGATCAAACACAATTAGTATGGAATAATTATTTTTGGAAGGATAGCTACACCATACTTTACCTTACAGATTGGGATTTATTGGGATCGGCGTTTTCTCCGAGTTAAAAATTTTCAACAAACTTGTGCCCAGTTTACCACTCGCCCGGTGCGAGTCCCTTCTCGTTTTGGGAAGCCATGATGTTCCGTCGAGCAATCACTTTCTTCAGGTTTGCTCTGTTAAACTTGTCTCCTTTTAGTAGTAACCCTTTGGTGGGTGGAAATTGCCCCAAGGTTAGTGAAATGAGAGAAAAGTTTACATGAAACTTGAATTTTGCATTCATGTTATTGCTCTCTGAAATTTCTAAGTGAAATCCGCAAGCTTTGTGAGGTTAATTTTGTAAAAATGTCTGGTTTATTCAGATTTCTTCTCTTTTATTATTTTCACTCAAGCACGAGGTACTACTCGATAACTTCAAGCCTAATTATTTTTTAGACAAAGGGGAAATAATTGAGGTAAGATTTTACAAACAAATTGACGGTTCTTTGTATAAAGTGTTTGAAGCGTAGTTTAACAGTCGTTAATGTTTTTCAGTGTTTTTATAAACTCAAGGCTTAATGATACCTTCTCGTTTTTTCGTGGGCATTCAGGTTTGGGCTCAACTTATTCCTGAACCTTGGGAGGATAATCGTGTAATTGTGAGTATAAAACTTACAGATACAATAGTTACGTGGAAATCAACACAAGCTTTAAAGCTAGAGCGAGCCATATAGCGAATACAGTCTGAATCAGATCTGTGTAGATGTTGTGGTTCAAAGATTACTTTGCTTTGATAATTTTCAAAATAGCCCTAAAATTTGTCACAAAATGAATCAACTATATTAAGTTATGTGAGAAATTACATTTTTTTTACTTACATTGAAAGAAAGGCGCTGTGATAGGGCCAAAAAGTTTGAGAGTGGTAACCCTTTTTCACGACAAAAACAAACATTGTGCATTCATTTCAATTTTTGATTCTATGTGTCAGGTTCTGAGGAACTGCCCATGTAATCCCCCCCTCTTAAACCCAATGTTGACACTATCTTCTTATTTGGGAAGGGAAGGTAGGCAGATGTTTACCGGAACCTTATACTGAAACACTTTGACTCAGATCGATTGTTGTCATCAGTCTAAGGGAAAAGAAAGGAAAAATAATACCTGATTAGAAAATGTTACATGCCAAAGAAAAATTGAGCTTAGGCAGAAAACTGTTTTTTAAGAGGAGAAATAACCTGTTGTCTGGAGTTGAATGTCCAAGTATCCAGAAGCATTGTCAGTCGCAAGGGCTGATGTTGTTTATTAATTATTTCAACAATATAGTTGTTATGCAACAATAAACTATTGGGTTTAAATTGTGAATTCTAAATCTTTCAACTAAACTGAATAACAGACGTTTGTCATCTGATATCAACCAATACATTGTTTTCTCCTATATCCCCTATCAGTAAAGATGATAAAGCTGTCATTAGAATATACATACTTTGTTAATTAATTTCAGGGCAGCCTTTCAAATACTGAGTATCTAACATTCAACTTGAGAAGCTGGGAAACATCTTCAAAAAAACAAGGAATAGGAGTTATCTCTAGAAATGTTGTAAGTTGAAGTTAATAAGATTCTTACGGTAGTATAATATTATTATAAATATTGCTGTTGTATTATGAAAACAGAGAACACCAGAAGTATTTCTGGAATGGAAGTATTGTGCGAAAAAAGCTGTTCAGGAGTGAGGCAAAAATATTATAAGTGGAAGTGATAATTAGTTTGTAGGTTCCTCAAGTGTCAAACCAAATTTAACACCCCAATGTTAATATATGTCAGACATTTACCATTTTAAAATGATTTATTATTGTCTATTGCCTCAAGATTGCAAACTGGCCTTTGTTTAAGGAGATTGCAATTTTTTTTTGGCATTTAATGCTTGGAAGGTGATCATGCCAATATTTTCAAGGGTGTGGCTTAATTGTCCTGTTTTTGACAAGATATGCCTTAATAATTTGCTCTTTCAGACAGCTGCTGTCAAGGAAAAACAAAAGCAAATAGGAAACAAAAAAGTCAAGGCAACTGAAGGGTATAGGAATACAGTAAATGAATAAATTATTTTAATGAAAATGTTATAATAGGCGTTATGGAATATATAAGAATGATGTAGGCATAACGTTGTCTAAGGATGTTAGAAGTCAGAACTAGCCAACTGAGCCAGTCTTTTTGAGTGCTCAAGAGTTTTTGCTAAAAATCATCACTGTCCTGCATCCTGTTCAGGAATGGTGCTTCACCATATTTGGCTGATTGACAGTGGGATTCTGTTTATAACTGGACTGACTTGGCTATCTATATACTGAGCAATAGTAACTCCTCTATGCATTAGAAATAACTATTGAAAGCTGGGTATCTAAAGTTGATCATGAATGACTGTCTCAACAAAGGATACCTATACATTACCCTGCTTATTGATCATTCATCAGCTGTTGCAACCACTGTACAGTAATGTGAAAAGCGAGAGCATCCTTCATTCCCATGGCGGGCTACTACCTATTATGGCCTAGACGGGAAGTATTAAGTCCTAAGAGTTAGCTTGGATAATTTAGTTTTCCCTACCTATGGCAGTGAAACCTAACTTGATTGTTCTAACCTTCCAGTGATATAAAAATTAATAAATATTCATCAGAATTATTTTCCACTGTCTCATCAGCTTAAACGAAACACCGGGTAATGTTTTGTTTACAATCAAAGCATTTTCTGAAGATCCAAGCTGCATCACTTTAAAAGCTGTAAGTAACAAGTCAGGTAACCTAGCTACAGTTCATAGAAACCCAGCAGTGAAATTGATATCAGTGACTGAAAAAAAGTGAGTTTGTTATGTATGCAGTGACATTGATGGCTATTGTGAAAATTATGATGACAAGGATGATTATCATCGTGATAACAGTCTGAGTTAAATATGTTTTTTTTTTTCCTGGAGAGGAGTTAATTCTGATCAAACTCACACCCAAACATTTACATGGGAAAAGGGCATTTTTAAAGGAAAATAGTCAAGTGTAATCAATTCTTATGCTGTACATGTCACATAGGTGATTGCGGTTCTGTATACTTTCCCAGCCCGAATTAATTATTATTATTATTATTTTTAAAAAGCCCTTGTTATCTGCCTGTATTTTTCAACACAAAATATTTGACAGACATGTGCAAGCTGTCTTAATTTAATAGGCAGTTGTCATGGAAAGAAAGAGCGTGCATTGTTTCTAAATTGTCAATTCGTTAGAATCTTCCTAGCATTTAATACTCGTAAGATTCTATGGTAGTTTCTACTACTTGTGGTTTATACTACTTTTACTTGAGAATCTGCTTTCTTATTGTTTATAAGTTATCTATTTAAGCCCTGTGGCTTCCTTTTTCATGCTTGCCTGTCTGGCTTTTGTGTCGTGGTTGTGTAGTAGAAAAGTTATTTTTTATCCAGTAAGGTTAAAAACGTACCATCTTAACGATTTAGAATTGTCTTTCATGGTTGAAATGTCCTCTTGGTTTTATTTTCTGCACTGCTGATAATTATATAGTTTTACATTGCATTGCATCAGTACCTTAAAAAATGTGTTTGGTTGATTTCAATAAAGGAAACAAACATAACCATTGGATGTCCTGTGAATCGACACATACTTCCTCGGGGGTGAGTAGAAATGACCTGCATTATTTATAATTTGTCAGTTTCCAACAAAGAAAATACTACTACCTCTTATAATAATGACAATAATAATAACAACAATAATAATAATAATAATAATAATAGTAAATTATTATCTATTATTAGCAGCAATGATAATGATGATAATAATGATAATGATAATAATAATTATAATAATAGTAATAATAATAATAATGATAATAATAATAATAGTAATGATAATAATAATAATGATAATAATAATGATAATGATGATGATAATAATAATAATAAAGAACTACACAGTGCAGAAAAAAAGTAGAGCAAGTTAGTGACAGTTCTCTTTTTGTTAAGATCCTTGTAGTAGATGCCATCATGTAAAAAAAACCCAGTTGCTGTGCTTTCACTACAGTAAAAGAGCACTTTTAATCAAGCCAGAACAGAAATGCTCTTTTAATCTAAATTGGTAGAAGGAAAAATGTGTGCTGTAGTCCCCTGATTACAATAATGATCTCAAGACTAAGTGAAGTAGGAAGGTTTAAATGTTATTATTGTTTTAAACTGTTACCTTTTACAGGGTTAGCTTGCTCATTTGGTCTTGTTTCAGAGCAATAGCTTACCGATTGAACAATGTGTCAATCAGTCATTAATTGAATTCACCCGGTCAGACAGTCATTATGCAAAATGGAAGCAATGAACCAGTTAGTCAGTTAATCCTATTATCTTAACAGACCCCTTGTAAGGAAATTAAAAATTTCCTTGGTGACCAGGGCATTTTCTTGCAGAAAACCTGTCCGCTGTGATGGCTATGAAAACTACTCCTTTGTTATTCCAAGGTAAGAAGACCCAATAACAAAACACATATATATTACAATCAGCGTAAATGTGTGTATGAGTTTATAGTGACAAAATCAAACAAATTGCAAAGGGAAACTAGCAAAAACTATTCTTTTACTGAAAAAAAATTAGATTCTCTCATTCTCGCTTGTTAGTAATATCCACATATCTTGAAATCCTGTAAGTAAAACCCTTAAATTTAACCTTCAGATGTACTTTGGTTTTAGACATCAGAGGAGGGATGTTTTTCTTTCAGACCAAGACGTTACAGACAAGGTAAAAAAAAATGCATCAACAAATCTCTTTTTTATTCCTTGGTTTTCTTTATCTTTTACTGTGAAACTCATAAAATCGTGAACACCAGAAATATTTATGGAATGTTATTGTGTTGTGAGAAATAAGCCAATAAGGTGGGAGATAACTAAACTGCAAACAGCAACGGTAATTAGTTTGTGGTTTTAAGGTTTGCTCGCGTGTCCTGAACTTTACTGTGATTGGCCAGTACGCAATCAACATTCCTGAAATTTTTCAGGAGTTCAAGGTGTTCTGAGCATGACAGTAATGCAAAAAGGAATGGATAAAATATCAAACTGTGTCGCATAAACAAAGATACCTTGAATTTATAGCCCGCGTAATCCTGACGAGATTTGAGTGCGCGCGTGCATTTTGGCGGCGAAGCGGTCAAGCCTTGAGAGCGATGAAACCGATCTTACCACAAATAACAAAAACTGTTAAAATTTATCTATCTGCCAACACAACAACCCTCTTAAAGAGGATTATTTCCCGGGAATAAAGCAATCGCTATCTACCCGGACCATCCATGTCGTCCGATTTTGTTCATAAATAGAGGAATAAATTTTGCCAAAACCCGTTGCTTTTTTAAAGTGTTAAGGTGTAAGCCTGAAACTAGCATACAATCCTTTGGTAGTGGCACTCTCCTTTCATGGATTAGAACGAATCTGGGTCGAGTTTCTTTTGTTTTGATCCCCTCGCCCCTATCGTGACTCGAGTAACCTACTTTGTTTTCCTCCATCATGACTCTTCTTGGCCCTGTTTGAAAACATAAACACAGATTTAAAGCCCTTAGTCGAATTTGAAGGAGAGCGTTCACTTCCATTTCAGGTTTTTAGATACGACTTTGCAAGGTTGGGATGTCCTTTCACGTTACTGAAGAACGAACCTTTCCAACCGATCATTGATTTGTAAGTTGTTAACCTTATAAGTCCGAAAAGTCGAGCGTTCAGAAGTTCCAACACTGACTTATTTTACTTGAAAACATTTAAACTTATTAAATTTTAAACCTCGGTTAACGCATTTCTAGCATTGTGATTGGCTCACTCAATCTTGGTTATCAGCTCATATACCTTGATTTGACCTTATATGGAACAGGATTACGCTTAGTTACATCAACATCCGGTCGTTTTGTAATATTTAAAATGAAATTTACACAACATTCAGTTGTAATAACAAAACGTTTGGAGTTTAACCATCTCATATCCAAAACCAAACCAGAGTGAGAGAGAGTCGTTAGGAAAGGAGTAGGAAAGAAACCACTCTCGTCCCCCGGGATTTTCCTTAAAAAATAAGAGGGGCCGCTCCTCTCAATTTCTAAAGGAAAATCCTCTAGGAACGAGGTTAAAAAAGGAACATAAGAACCAGTTCCGAATTTTCCCGTCCAATAATCACTTTAATTATTACAGTTTAGATGAAAAGAAAGAAAACACTGTGTGAAGATGTAACGTAATTGTACTGTAAAGTATGATCAGGAATCACTATAATCAGGGGCGGATCCAGGAGTGATCAGGATCGAAATCTCCATTTTCCTATAAATCTCCCGGAAACGGTGATGAGTGGCTATTTTTTTTTTAAAGATATGACGGAGAAACGTTTATCAAAGAAGTTCGTGCCAACTACATCTTGTGGGAGCAACATGGCAGAACAGGTTACACGTACAGTACGACGATGAAGCAGGTACATCAGTATGACATAGCGAGCGTGCGAGGCGTTCGAAAGGAAAGGTCGAAGGAGTGAATTGAGGGAAGGTAAACGCCCTACTCCCTCGCACGTTTTTCTTGTACTCGCGCACCCGAAATTTGCTGGTGCGCCCCCATCCTTTCGAACCTCGCGGGCTATATTATGTATATTACTGATAGCACTGCGTGGCTGCGAATTGAGTGAAACACTTAAAAAGAACCGGTCAAAACATTCAGTTTAAAATAAGGCATAAATAACAAGGCAAATACAAAATAAGGCAAGGATAGACAAACTTGCGCGGAAGAACGGATTAAAATTGTGGCCTTTAAAAATTTGTTAGCCTAACAGTCGGTTCAAAATTCACTTTTTGTTGTTTGTTTAATTTAATAATCCTTGGGTAGACTACGAGTAGTCCCCCATTTTTCCTCAGGGATAGCAGAGCGGGCGAAACGCGAGCGCGCGTGAAAATCACCCCACGCGAGAAAAGGCGACACACGGCGGGGAGAGTGTCGCCTTTTCTCGCGTGGGGTGATTTTCACGCGCGCTTGCGTTTCGCTCTCGCTCTACTACCCTGAGGAAAAATGGGGGACTACTCGTAGTCTAATCCTTTGGAGCCAAGCATTTTCTTTGCCAACGTTAAGTTAATTAGTGGATATGACCCCGGGGTAACTGGATGTTTTGGATCATTATACGTTTCTGGGAAACTGTCCACATACCCCTCTCCTAAGCCAACATTTTGACCTAAGGGAGGGGAGTGAGTGTGAATGTGCGCGTAGGGGAGAGGTAGGTGGGCAGTTTCCCAAAAACGTATAATGATCCAAAACAAAACGAACTAGACAGCCATGACTTTAAATGGATACGTTTCTGGGAAACTGCCCACCTACCCCTCCCCTAATCCAACATTTTGACCTAAGGGAGAGGAGTGAGTATTAATGTGCGCTTAGGGGAGAGGTAGGTGGGCAGTTTCCGCAAAACGTATAATGATCCAAAACAAAACGACAGAGCTACTGTAATAAGGCCGGCTCTTTGAGTCTGGCAAATGCATCAGCAGATCAGAATTCATAAAAGCTTTTACTTAAAACGATTCGTCATAAATATTGACAAAATAAGACTAAAATTGACACCATTTGGAATAAGGCGTATAAAGCATGCAGCTAGAAGCTAACACTGTGGCGGATGGGTTGGGAATTAAGAAATGTTGCTAAATCACTTTTATTTTCCTCTTTATTTTTAAACAGGCTGGTTGCATTAGGGAGGCTCAAAGTTGGGAGAAGATGATCAAATCTGTGCAAGCAGAAGAGAAGGATTCTGCCTGGTCTAAATTGGTATTGCTTCCAAAACTAAGTGTTTTTATTGTTCAGTCGCCGCACCTTTGAAACGTAACATCTCAAGATTTTAGTTGATGCTCTAGTGAGTGCAGTTTTCCTGGCGGTTTGCACTAACTAGGAACTGACATATATCCTGTTTTTGAAAGTATGTATTTTTATTCGTATTTAAACATTCAACAGAATTACCGCAGCTGTTTTGAGGGGCCGGCAAATAATTCTTCACCAAACGTGGATCTCAACCAACCGTATGAGATTTTGAACAGTTCAATATCTTCCTCGCAAATCCTATGGAATGATGTGGGAATTTTTGTTTTCACGCTGAAGGTTGTCGATCCTGAATTCAGGTGAGAGGAGGCGTCTTTTACAAAAGCGATTCCAAGCTGACAAGGATTCGTCTTAGCAAACTGTCCTTACTTATACTGACCGCTGCATTAATAAGAACCATGTTCAGTGTTTAGTAACTTTCACTTTTAGAGTCTGATTGAGTCAAGATTGCGTATGACTTTGGCAGTAATTTTACGTACGTTTCTACCTGCTACACAGCATTCTAATATTTTTTTTGTTAACGACAAAATAACAACATTAATATGCAGCGTTTTATAAAAATAGATAAAAAACAAAACTATCACAGGGGGAGATACTCGACCAATATTTGGGTACAGGTGAGCCGCGGGGGGTTTGAAACCCTGACCCCGTTTGGGACAAAAAATTCCTAAAATACATAAAAGAGAGTTCAAAACTACATACCCTGTCCGGCGGCACATCCCCGTATTCGGGCCATATAAGGGCGTAACCTCACCGGGAGGGGGAGGAGGGGAGGGGGCAACATGGAATCTATTTGTTAATCTTACGTTTTCGCTAATAACAATGACATATTACTGTATTTTCTCTAACAGCTTCTGTAACCTGACAGTGGAGATATCTGTTCAAGTGAATGCTGTGCGAGGTTTGATGGAAGAGATTCCAACCTTTGTGGTACTTGGATCGTCCAGCTTGATCATTATCATCATGGTTGTATCTGCTTACTATACTCTATTCCGTTGCGTGGATTGAGCTTAGACGTTACTGACAATTTGTTTAACCCTTTAAGTCGCAAGAGTGACCAACATCAATTTCCTCCTAACAATAATATACAGAATTAAAAGAAAAGTTTGGGAGAATAAATAAAATGATCATCTAAGGGAAAATGCTTCGATCTTTGAACAAATTCTCTCAACTAATTCTGTAAGGAAATGTATGGAGATCAGCTTGGAGAATTTGTATCTGAATCTTGGGGCTTAAAGGGTTAAATCTCGCTCCTAGAGGCTGCGAATCTTTTGGTCAGCAGTTAGTACGGTTCACTAACCTGGGCTTATCCAATTAAGGCCCGAATAGCTGAAATGATTGGCATAGCTCCCTTGCTCAGGCCATACTCAGTCAGTACATAAAATATAAGAATGCATTGAAATAGTCCGTATTTTTGCAGGCGTGTGAGGCTCGCGTACTTCGCGCGCGTTACGCTCGTTTTATCGATTTATTTACTGATTTTGAGGAAAAACCCGACTTTTTTGGAGTCTAAGAAAATAGAGCTCTATAAAGCATACAGGGATGTACGTGCTGTATATGATGGTATGCAAGGGGCGTTAAATTTCAGGGCATGCCATGAGCTCATAACGCGGAGCGAGTAACTGCCATGCTAGGCCTACGTCACGGTGTTTTCACAGATTAGTTTATTTTTAGATACATTTTAGAGCCCTTTTTCCCGCCGCTAAAATGGGAGCTACGCTCCTGCTATGAGCGCATTCGAAATACAATGTTGAGGTATGGACGTCATTAAAGTAGTTCGTGAGTAGACGTCATTAAAAGGTTTAAAAGTTCATTTTCAGGTCGGTAGGTTTTGCTGACTGGTTTTCTAAATTCACCCCAAAATCGTTCTAAAATTAAACTGGCCGGTGAAGAGTATATGAAAGTTGCAAGCTCTGCGGATTACGCAAGCTGAAGTAAAATGTCAGGATCTTATAAACTCCAATGATGCCTATGTACACAGGTCTATTACTGACTGACTTTCCCTATACAGTAAAAAACCACGTATAAGAGCTTACTTTTTGTAACTCCGGCAAAATAGTTTCTTGTATTTTGGGGTACTGTACTAATTGGCAATTTAGTATAAGTAGGTTCTTAATTAGGCTCTTGGTTTCTATGAACAAGATAATTGATTGCTGATTACCAGAAAAATAACTTAACTTGGGTTTGGTCTTAAAAATAGAGTATTTATTCACAACATTATTATAACCTTAACAAAACTGATAACAGAATTTATACTTGTTCTTGTTATACTTCAATTTTCAATCTCAAAGTTAAACTCCTTTGTTAAATTGTTTATCATAATGTATCTATGAGCCACATATAAGGACCTGCTTGATCTTCTTGGCTTAACAGGATCTTAGAAGTGGCAAATTTCTGCCACGAAGTTCTCAATCCACTGGGTTCTTAAATGCGGGTTTTAAATGCATTTGTTGCGTTAGGCAGTGTATAGGTGGATTTCCACCGTTGCGTAATGAAATAAAATTAAAAAACATTAAAAACATGAAAGACTTTTGATACTTTTTGACAGCGTTTTATATTCTGTGTTGAAAAGTTAATGACGAAAATACAAATCTGGATTATGGTGGCCTAGAGCTGCCATAGGGATTTTGTTATATTTTCAGCTTTTTTCTTTTATATGAATGGTTTTAGTTATTTCAGTTTGTTTATTTTATTTTATTTCCCCCGTGACATTCGTCAACCACAGCCAAGGACAAGACCAAGGACCAAGATGGGGTCTATAATTGGCCAAAACATAGACTGTAATGGGGTAGGGGCTCTGAGAGGCTAGTGGCACATACCCAGCAAACATTAACCTAGTTATAACATATAGAAATGTATTTTTATCTTAGAGATGCCAATGCACGTGCTTTTCGATCACTTTCGACAAAACCGGTTTGGTTCACTTATAAGCTTTCACCTGGGAGGGAGTACTCCCTTATATAAGTCATATAGGAGGGGGGTGAATGGGTCTGCGGATCGGTGGATTTGGCCTTAAAAAGCTCACGGATTGTGGATTTCGGCGATAAATCGAGCGGATTCGCGGATTTGAAAAATACCGTGGATCGCGGGTCAGCTGAAAGTTTTGGCCCGGTTTCCGGATTCTGTCAGTCTAGAAGTTCGGATTGTGGATCGGATCATCAATTTTAATTCGGTCGGCCTTGGTCAATGTGTTGGTCTTTTGTCGGCTAACGTTCCACTTCCGAGGTTTCCGGAAGAGACTTTCTCGTGACCCGACGCATATACATGTATTCTAGTATAGACAGCGTGACGGAAATGACGTCAGGCAACCTTGTGCATGGTTCCTGTATGGTGACACATGGTTCAGGTCTTGCCCAAGAACACAACGCAGTACCCCAGCCAGGATTCGAACTCGGACCGTCCGATCCAGAGTCCAGCGCACTAACCATTAGCCCACAGCGCCTCCCACATTCATTTCGTAAGATGAGAGTTATTTTCCGTAATTACATCCGTTGGACTGTTATACTGGATTTTTGGGCCCTCACATTTAATGCCTAGCCTCCCACGCAGACGTTCTTACGGGTTCGTCACGCAATCTTTCCTCCCCCACGTTCGTGGGGTAGGAACGCGTGACGAACCCCTAAGAACGTTTGCGTGGGAGGCTAATTTAATGCCAGGATTGAAAGCGACTCATGAACTATAAAAAAATCAAATTTACAAATTGATCGGTGAAATGATAAACTGGATTTTGCTCCTTATATTTAATGCTAGGATTGACGATCATTGAGTACAAAACAAACTACGAGTAAATGAAACTCTGTATCTGCACCGGAAAACAAAGGCAGTTTGCCGTGGCTAACCCTTTTACCCGTCTGTTGCCAAGTGGGAACATGTTTATGTGAAAAGGATTATGGTCTCAAGACTTCCAAGATGAACCATGGAAAATACTTACTGGTAAGCAAATTAACATGAAGTTAAGTTCTGCCTCTTCCGAATTTTGCGGCTCGACTAGTGAGCATGTCCAAAGCGGCGGATGTTAGTAAGTGAATTTATTGAAAAATCTTTTACGCAATACCAGATACTTCTATTTTGCAAGCTTGCAGACCATTTGATTAGTCAAATCTATATTGTTGGAAGAAACATTATAAGCTCTGTCCCTAATGCTTAATGTTTTGAAGCTGTAACGAAAACTTTTTAAACATGAAGTCCCGCATCTGCTGCGATTACAGAACAACTATATTAAGTAAGTCATTTTTTCATGCTACAACGCTACTTTCTATATACCACGAAAAATTTTTAAAGTAACACGGATTCGGATTTGAACAAAAATTAAGCCGGATCGACGGATCTACACACCCCTATTTACCCCCCTCATATAGATATGTACCGTCCCAAAGGTTATAACGGTTTTTGCGCCGTTTCGGTGGGCCTTTGTAAAGCGGTCATGGCTTTTCTGTTCTCCCTCGTTTTCGTCTCTTTTTTTTCCTTTCAAGATGCCGCTCCGAGGAATTTAATCCCGGCTTTACATGCATATCTATCCAGGGCATCGATTCGGCGAAATTTTTGGCGCGGAAGTCTACTAAATTGCAAGAAGCTTCGCTTTTAAAGTCTTGGTCATGAAAATCTTGGCCAGTTTGCCAACACAGGTTTGATGAAGCCATTGTTCCAGTGATCCATTGTCGTCAAATCAAACACACAAGTATCTTCGCTCCTGGCATAGCTGTCAATGTTACGAAACAGAGGCGCCGCAAACGTCGATGTGTTCATTATGCAAACTCCACCCGCTACATTCCGCTTATTATTGGAGGGTGATTTGGTTTTTAAACTAAATCCTGGCCCCGTTAATTATTTTTAGTCATAGGTTCAGTGTAAATAAGTACGTAAGGGGTCATTTAGAGTTTAGAGATATATCCATGCTTTAATTCGATATTTTAATATTTTTTAGTTAGTTTTAATAGTTTGCAATGCTGATTTGATCATTTGATACATGTTAATTTGCGAAATACCAAGTAATAACAATAATAATAATAATAATAATAATAATAATAATTATAATAATAATAATATTTTTCGATAGTTTTATTTTTTATTAACTTTTTGATGCTTTTTATAATTGTTATTAGTAGTTTTTAGATAGTCATTTTGCGACAATTCTCTTTCGTACACAAGAAGAATGTACATAGGGTATATATTAAATAATAGTAATAATAACGTCTTTATTAAAAGGCATCCGATAAAATTACATATCTGATGTTACAGTAAAAATATATATTGATAGAAAAGAAGATTACAATGATTAAGACGAATAAAAAAAGATTAAATTGATTAAAAATACATATGGGGTATTTACACAGCTAGATTATATTTAAAAATTAATCTATTAAAAAAGCTATCTTTGAAACGTTCAGTGTTAATGCTGGGCCTGACAATGGATTTCCTTCGAAGGTTTGCAATACAGTCTTTGTACCTTGGGAGCAAGCTTTTTAATGGATGGTCATCGCGTTTGAGGTTATAAAAAAGGCGTCTGTCGCTTTTCTCCAAAAGTTCATATATGTTGTAATCCACTGGCATGTCAAATTATTAAAAATCACCCCTTGTTTTCTACCTTCGAGAAAGTTGGCATACCAGTTAACAATGAATGAATCAAGTGGACTATGTTTCAGCTTTTCAACTAGAAGATTGTGTTTAACGTTATCAAAGGCTTTAGAGAAATCCATCGTGAACATTCTCACCGCTAGGGTGTCCCGTTTATCCAATGCCGCAAGAAATGTATGTTGCATTTTCAACAGAGCGTTAACACAACTTCCACCTGAACGGTACGCAAATTGAGAATTATTCAGATATTCCTCCAGGCACCTCTTGTTAAAAATGTTATACACTGTTCTTTCAAACGTTCTGGCAATAACTGGAGTAACATTGATTCCTCTAAAGTCCGCATATTCGACTGGTGTCTCGACTTTTGGGAGTGGATTGATGTTAGCCTCCTTCCAACGACTTGGCCAGATCTGCCGAGCAAGAGATAAGTTCCATAAATTCTCAATCACTGGGGTAAATATCTCAGCATAATCTTTCCATATCCAGAAAGGAATCCCATCAGGTCCGGCGGCAGTACGCTTTATTCGCGATAAGGCAAGAAACACTTGAAATGTAGATAGTTGTGGAGCAGGGGTGTTATATTTTAACATTCATATTCTTGAATCTGTAAATAGTCTATTTTTTTGAATCTATAAATAAAGTTATTTTTTTATTTAAAAAAAAGAAAAAAAATTATTATTATTATTATTATTATTATTATTATTATTATTATTATTCGACCTGAACTGAAAACGGGTATAGACTTCGCCGATATTGGTCTGGAAGTGGGTATTTTTCGAGGGAACAACGGGAGTGCATGAATTTATTCATCGTTCTAAATTCCAAATGAATAAGAAAGAAAGAGTAATATGGGAAAATCGAAATGAATTTCAAGAGATCTTTTTGTTGGCGTTCTAATCATGACATCATTTCTTCCTATGCCAGGTCTAAAATCGGGTGTGGAAACTGATAGTTTTTGGTCTGAAATAGGGTCAGGTTTTGGAGAGCCAAGAACCACCAAGAATTCCCAAGAGAACCCACTCCCACCCTCCTCCGGGAGCGCTTACGATGATTTTTATTGCCTCCTCTATCATTTGCAGCTTTAAAAGCGTGAGGAGAATATTCAGGGTGGGTCGCGGGAATGCTGCAGAGGACAAAGATGCTCATGGATTTTTCTCCCGACTTCCTGACTCCATGGCAAATAATTCTCTCGGGCCTCGATGGGGTGACGTTTAAAGTATTGCTCTGACAGTGAAGGCGATGACGTTGTATGTTTAGGTTTTGCGCTAGTGGTATGATGTTTCCCCTGTACAGGATAACTAAAGGCAAGAGATTCTGCCTCCAAATATGCGCCCGAAAAAGAATTACCGTAGCACTAATAACTCTGGTGGTCATCCTGATCATCCATTCCACATTCTTCACACCAGCAAAACGACAGCACGATAACAGTCCTGATGAAACGAGATCAGTCCTCGAAAAAACTATCATTCCGAGACAAAGCGCCCGTCATGGGACAGTAAAACTCTCTGGAGTGCAACCAGTCGCAGGTAACCTTTGTTTTACAATCTCAATTCCGGTAACCGGTCCTCTTTCAATTTCCACGGCATTATAACGTCATTTTCATGTTCATTTTTCACTGATATATTGTTTACGTTAGTGCGGACTCGTTACCATATTTTAATTGTGATGAGGGAGTCTATAGAAAAGCAAAATTAATGATTGAAATTTTATCCCTCTAAAACTGAGGTTTAATTTTAAAAAACCCTTTACAATTGAACAACTTATTGCAACATTTCAATGAGAAAATGGTTTGAGGCCGTGGAGCCTTTGAACTGTAGTTCGAGTTAAATGAGAGTCGCGTTCTCTTTGGGATGTTTCAGATGAAGTCTCATTCCCACGACCAAATGCTTTTTTTGCAACTTTAGTCATGTTAGTTATCAAGTGCTAAACTCATTCTAGCATTGGTTTTGGCTTGTTAGTTCGACAGTCTCATATTTCAGTATTATATAAAGACTAAAAACCGTCGTTTTTGTCTTACCGATAATAGACCTTGTCACGGTTTTCGACGCTATCTTGACGAGTAGGCAAACGCGTGAGAAATTAGTGTTTGTATGAGAATCTAATTTCGAATAATTTCTGTAGATCGGCTGTTCTAAAAAAAATATGATTTGTAAACTAAAGCGTCACTTCTAAGGATTCTACTGAAAACATTTGAGGGCGTTACATGCACTAGAAGACCTAGAACCACTTTTTTAAACTTCTTATACATTTGTCTGTAAGAAAGTCCCGGGAAAATTACAGACAAATGGAAAATCTCAAGCAAGCCTCTGGAAAGATTTGAGCTCAGGTACGCCTCAAAAATTTTTTAGGACAATCCTTTGCTTTGTAGCTTTAGTTTACAACTGATATTTTTGTTCAGAACAGCCGTTTTATGGAAATTATTCGACATTAGATTCTCATACAAACACTGTAATTTCTCACACGCTTGCCTACTCGTCAAGATGGCGTCGAAAACCGTGACAAGGTCTATTATGATCATCATCATTGTAATCAAGCTGTAGTCAAGCAATTCTGACACGAATATTGCGAAAAGAAACTGGCCCCGTAACCTTCATAATTTCAAGAACTATTCAAGCTATCCAAACTGTAAACTAGGAAGTTTTGCAAAACGACTAGAAACTCTGTTCTTCATCTTTATTTTGGTTTGTTTTTTCCTACTTTTCGTAATCATTGTATACGTAATTCTATACATTGAAAAAAAAATTGACAGCGACTGTCATATTCGTAAAGGTTATAAGGGTCTTATGAAAATTGTTATTCAAGAACGTTTTACCGAAAACGACGACGGCTTCTCATTCACGTTTCCTAGGTAAACAAGTTACAAGTATTTTAAGTTATTACGCCATAAATCCGCGAGTAAGTACCTGGTTTTTAAGAACCTGTTAGGATACAATTTCCCAGTTAGGCCCCCTCTATACGTCAAGAACCTGCCTTAAATTTGAAACAGGTTCTTGTTTTCCAAAAATCTGTGAAAAAAATTCTCTACACTTGGGCACATATTAAAGATAAGTCAACATTCAAGATCCTCTTTATGGAGACATACAGGTGCCTTATACCACTCCAACTGAAATGCAAGATGCAAATGTTGAAAATCAAATGACATTGTTATTGATACATGACACAAATTTCATTTAATTTTACAAACGGAATAAATTTAATACCACTAAATACTCTTAGCTTCAACGTATTTTTTTCGTAATACGTCAAATTTCACCTACAATTTTCGGGAAAACAATATTCAAGCCCTCGTAATTTCGAAAAGACTCAAGTTGCCTTAGGATGATCGAACAGACACAAAGTTTATAGCTCCTCTTAGAATGTATTTCTAGGGATCTAAAAGACTCTTCATAGCCTAAAAAAAGGTTTCAATGTATTTGGGAGGAGGCCGTAGTTGGGTGCCCCTAGGCTCTGAGAGCTATGGACTCCTGTGGTTGAATGATCGTCCACGTCGTCAGACAGGCTGCACTGAACAAGACCGTAGTTAACAGTGACTAATAACTCTATGCAAGAATGTTATTTTGTTTAGTTTGTTTTTTGCCAATCTGTTTGCAATGATGGTCTTAAAATCCATTAGGCGACGACGACGGTTTGCGACATTCTCAAACTCCCATGACAATTTGTCGCTTACGATTTACTTCTACGCCAAAATTGTAAGGTATAATACGATACAATTATTGACCTTTTGTTAAAACAAAGTGTCACTTGCGGGGTCGCGTGATAAAACATAAAAGATTTAAAACCTCAGAATTGCATTTTATAATCCCTGAATTTTAAGACAATTCACATCTTTAAGGAGTCTCGACTGGATTTTTAGCGGCAACTCCTCCAAATTTTGCTTAGCATTGACTACGACGCGGCGCCAACCGAGTTAAAAACACTGTCTCCACAGCTGTATCAAGCAAAGATGAAAATTTGTTATGAAAATTTGTTATTCGTTTATGGTCATCGGAATTGTCAAGCAAAGCTTTAATGTACGTATAAGTAAACATAAGTAGAGGAGGGAACTCTCTACCAAAAGGGCGGCAATTTATTTGTTTATTTTTTTGTCTTTGAGTTAATAGATTTTTCTGGCTTACGGTAGGTTTTGAAATTTTCCCAATTCAGACCACTTGATGTTCTTTAGGGGTATTTGCCTTTTGTCTTTTCATTTGTTATCCACTCAAATGCACGTGGATAGCACGACATTTGAAAGAAACAGTTCTCTGGATTAACATACATGGCGCAATGGGAAAAGAGGGGGGCGTAAGGGTTTGCGGTGATGCGGTTTTGCGTTATTTTTGGTGCGGTTTTGCGGTAATTTTTATTTTAACTTGCGGTATTGCGGTTTCAAAACACTAAGCGGTTTGCGGTTATTACAACCGTTAAGTCGCGGTTTTCGGTGAAAGAAAAAAGTGTCTGCGGTGATAACACTCTTTAGAACGGTCGGCATCCGGTTGTTTTGCAAGCGCGAGCCAAGTGTTTTGTTTTACAACGCATCAGGGTTCATTATATCAGCTTACAATTTAACTCTGTGGTTTGCAATTACGGCCTTTTCCAGTTAATACTTAATGTGATTAACCGTTTTGGCCAATGATGCATCGACTTCGTGAAATTCCCGGTATTCGGGAAAAAATCCGATGCGGTTTGCGGTTTTTTGGCGTATTTCTGTGCGGTTTTGCGGTTTTCGGAGCCCCCTTACGCCCCCCTCGGAAAACAAAACATAAAAGCTAAAAAGGTCTATTGGCCCTGGATGTCTCTTTTCAGTGTGAAGTTTCTCTTGAATTCTGCCAGTGCAGTTGTGGTAAAGAGAACCATTAAGACGGAATCCATTAGGAAATTGAGTAATTTTAATTCTCAGTAGACAAAACCATTGTACCAGATTATTTTAAGCCATATCATATTCTTTTAAGGGCTATAGATGTATTTAGTTATGATCTGTAATAATACCAAAGACAATTTCTTACGGGAGCCCAAGAACATAAATTTCGAATGTCACAGGAACTGAGAAAACACAGGTAAAATTGTCATGCGTAAGACCTTAATTTCGTGAAATTTGAGACTTTTGAAGTTTGCTTATTACATTTATAGCCTTTGAAAAGAGTGAAAAAGAATGCAATATGATTCAAATTATTCTGGTACAAGGTTTTTGTCCACTGAAAATTAAAATTACTCAGTTTCCTAATATATTTTGTCTTAAACTTACATATCTGTATCAAAGAAAAGTAGTATTACCGCCATTTATTCCTAAGGTATATGAAGTAAATAAATAAAATATTGAGGCTCCTCGCAACTCTAACAAGGTCTCATGGGATAGGTTGGGAAAACAATGAACAAACATAGCATAGCCCCTAAATAAAAGAAACGGCGACATCAGTGGAATTAGGGGCTTTTAAAAGGGGATGCGAGGCTATTGAAAACATTTCCATTTCTTATTTCAGATTCTACATCAAGCAATTTGAGGCCTTCGATCTGTCCAGCGGTTGCTTTAATGAACACTTCGAAAGTTACCACCCTGGGAAGATATCCAAAAGCTAAAAGTAAGTAGTTCACTTTTGTTTGTTTAGAACTAGTTAATCTAATGGGAAAAGTGGTGAAAGAAAAGTACAATGCCTACTAAAAAAAGCGCAGCAAAACTAGGAAATCCTGTCTTTAAGACTTAGAGGTTGTCCTTCAAACTCAAGACAGCGTCTCACGTGAGCCAGCCTAAGGACCAGCAAGAGTAGTTATGGCAACTTGAAATCCTGCTGATGTAGTGCGATATCATTAGTATAGTCTTTGTGCAAGTGTGTCAACACACCTTGAATCAGTTTACGCAATTAACAACGAGAAACTAATAATGAGCAATCCGAGGGATCACGTTCATTGCAAATTTTTAAACGTGATTGTAAAGCGTTTTAATTTTAAAAGGAAAACTAAAAAGGATTAAGTGCGCATAAGCTTGTCACGGTTTTCTCATCAATTAACGTGCTTTAAAAGGAGCAAGGTTCCTTTGACAAGTTTTTCTCGACAAGGTAAGGTCGTCTAGGAAACCAGTTTGTCACTCGCTGGAGTGAATGCAGCCGGCCTCACCATTTGTCTGTCATTATTAGGGGCAACCAACGACAATGTTTGGAAAATATCTGTTCGGAAGACGATTTGAGATCTAGAATTTTCGGAACATTTGTTGTAAATTTCTTGCTTGCCTGCCACTCCTAAGATTTTCGAACATCTAAAAACTGGTATAATTGCCCATTTTTAGCAGATCTTTACCCTAAAAAGGTCACCTAGAATTTTCGGGAGCCTTTATTCTGGCTGAAATTTTCGAAAAGGTAAGTTTTGATCCCTATAATTTTCCGGGATCACTAGACTTTCAGCTATGAAATCCGAACATATGAAAAATTTTTAGGGGATAAAAAAACCCTATATCTACAGTTTAAATAATAAAATACGTTTAACAAAGCTATGTTTAAGTGGTTTTGAACTGTATTCTCGTTATGTGCCCCCTGCATTATGACTGTAGATTTTATGAAACACTCAGAAGCAATCCTTAAATCAGTCATTTTAGATTTGTCATCGCAGGAGTATGACGACATTTTGCGAAGAAAGTCTTTTGGGGTAATTAAAACAATGAATACAAGGTAATAGAAGTTTAAAATCGCGGGGGACACCTTTGGCTTATTGATATGAATTAAGGGCCTGTTTACATGAAGGTGGGAGACCCCAGGTAGGTTTGGTAACATGTGGCGGGTTACCCCACCTAACATGTAAACGTGATCACATTAAAATGAGAGATTGTATGGACAGGCGAGTTACCCCACTTAAGCGGGTTACCTCACCTTCCTGGGGTCCGCCACCTTCATGTAAACAGGTGCTATTTAAAGCGTATGCACGAAGAACAACGACTGATGTCAACAGCATAGGCGTACGGGAAATTTTTTGCAAGGGGGGGCGGTAAACCATTTGCCCAAAAAAATCTCGCAAGTTGCCCAAATTTTTACGAAAGAGTCGAAAAGAAATTAGGGCCATATTGCAACAAACATAGGCCGTCCTGGCATATGAAGGTGGCTCGATACGGTTTTTCAGGGTCAATACCAAGTCTGAGCATAAACTACGTCGCCATAAACAAGCATTTGGAAAAATTGCGACCACAGTTGTATTAAGGGGAAAATTTGTCATCATCAGGGTTGCAATGACATCGGAGTTGTCATAGCAAGGAAATGACTCCCCCCCGCCCATTACCTATTTCACTTCAGCAATGATTCCCTGCACGGGAACCTTACAAAATCGTTCACAGGAGCTTTTTTCTCCAATACGTCGCCTCGATGTTCGTGAAGTTTAAGAAAAACCTTAAGAGCGTTATCGAGATATTTTGGAATGAAGTTTTTATTACTAGAAATACGGTAAGAATAGGAAAATCTTGATTTTTGGCCGTTATCTGTAGAAAACGAAGCGTTTTTGACCTACAATTTCACCTCATAGTAGTTTTAATCTTCTTAAAAACATGTGTGAAACATCGTGCAGATAGCTCTGCTTGATTGCTAGAATCGAAAGAAGGATTGGATTAGTATGTATCGAGACACTGTTGTTAGCGGTTTTGTAAACATTTCGGTCTACTATAACAAATTAGCGAATAATTTTAAACCGTAAACCTTCTCGTAATTCAAACTGAGAATTAGTCAGCCACTTCTTCATTTTCATACCCATTGCTAAATGCTATCTGCCTTACTCTGTTCTTCGAGTAGAGATGATTCTGGAAAGTTATGCGAAAGTTTATTTTAATCAATTCACGACTGGAAATAGCCCATTCCAGCTAGTGCAGTGCAGTATACTATAACAAAAAAAACCTACAAATATGTAAATTACTCATCACATGCTAGGCAACCACTGTAATGTAACTGGATTATTACGCCGACTTCAGGTTAATATTCAGGTCTTTAAAATAATTAAATAAACATGGAGACGTCTTTAAAAACTGGCTTTGCCCAAATTTTCTCTCGCTGCCCAAAAAATCTGAGTTGCCCAAAATTTGGGGGGGCTGCAGCCCCCCTCGCCCCCCCGGCCCGTACGCCTATGGTCAACAGGTTTATGAGATATTCACAACTGGATAAACGATGAGTGTATAATTTAAAGTGTTCACGTGCACGTCTGACACGGAGACTTCAAACCCTGAATGTTTATTGCTTGGAAGTTTTCTTGGGAACGGCCGAGCTAAAACACGGGCTTCGTTGTTTTTCTGGCGCAAATCGCCCTCTAGCGCATACAGCGCGTGCGCAAGGTACAAGTGTATGCGTAAAAGAACTAAACGAGAGCACATGGCCACTTGCCTGAGGTCAACAAATCCATTTGTCGAAGTAGTGAGCTACCAACGGAATTTAAACAGAGCGTTTCTGATCAACTCAAGAGTCTTGTTGAAAATGTTAGGAATGCCTCGGTATGTCAGATCTTATTACGGTTTTGGAAGCCATCTTGTCGGGTAGACAACAGCGTGAAAAATAACAGTATTTGCTTGAGAATGTAAAGTCGACTCATTTTCGTAAAACTGCTGTTCTACTGAAAGGAGGAATTGACAAATTTTGGTGGCGGTACCTATGCTTAAATTTCCCCAGTCGCTTCCTTTAGCATGTTCACTTGGACAGTTAGAAAGGCTTTAAACGTAATATCAGACAAAAGCAAAACTAAATTAATTTGCACGTTTTATGACCCGGCGTAGAAAGACAATAATTTTTGGAATTTCCGGTTAGGTCAAATTAGTCTAGTTATACTGTCACGCTAGGTTTGGAGGGGCAGAGGAATTGGAGGAGGGGTGAGTTAAAATACTGCTAATCGTTTCCTGCTTAAAATGGCTAACTTGCTTATTTTTTTTTCATAATGGTGGAATTTAAAAGTTACTGTACAGCCCTGACTTAAAAATGGTACTCATTTTTCTTGTTACGAAAGTCTTCCACTGGGTACAATGTCTCACCCTCACATGAGATTCTATGTCACGCAATGGTCGGCAACAAGGTTTTATGGTAGCGTGAGTGTGTACAGCCGCCCCCTCCCCTCAGAAAAATTGCCCCTTGGCAGCTCAGTTAAAATCACCTTTCGGTGATTCTTGTTTCGATATAAGTTGCCTTTGAAGACTGTAAATTCTTAGGTGAAGTTTGCTCATTTGAAACGTTTTATACGAAAGCCCGAGCTCACGCAGTTATGCGTCTAGTTCAAAAGTAACAAACGGGCTCTAAGAGGTAGTTAACCTTGTTTCAGTGATTTTTGAATCAATAGAAATAAGGAAATCTTTAGAAATGTCAACCAGATTTTTATTTTTTTGTTCTCCCCAAAAATCCTTGCATTGCAGCTTATAAACAAATTACCGGAGCGTGGAATGTAATCAGCCATAATTACCAAAACTACGATACATATCTTGCTTGGAACTCGTGCTTACTTTCGGGAGTCTCAAAATTTGACTTTTGCGACAATTTTGTGTCCAAGAATTTAGCGCAGATACCAAACTTCACGAGCTGGCCCTTTTTGGTATTGCAGAGGGGTAAAATTGGGGAACTTAAGTGTGTCAGCAGTGCAGGATCCCTTCCCTGGATCCGCTGTATAGACTAAACACTGATACAGAATTTTAAAAGAGCGTTTTAAAAAAGGAAATTAGGCGTTAATTTCAGGGATGATAGATTTTGCTTATTTAAACGATTAGGTCACGCTAACAAACTTTAAATTGTAAAATCTGCTCTATACATGACACACTAGAGGTTTTGACCCATCATTCATTAATAAAATCACAGAGAGTCTTTTATTCTTTTCGCAAACTTGGACACGAAATCACGATTTCCCAATTTGATACAACTGAGGCTCAAAGCATTGCCTAAAAGGGCGATCTACCAAATATTAAAAGCGATAAAAACACCCTCCTAATCTTCCATTATCCCACAATTTCTCTGTAAAATTCTATCTAAATCGCCTCTAAAACAGCCGAGATATAAGCGTTTAAAAAGATGTAGCACAAGCGAAACTTTGCCTTATGAATGTATTCATAGATAGGTGTTCAAGCGGCCTTTACTCAAGCTGAAAATAGAACACCTTACCATTGTAACAATCGTTTTTTTTTCTCAGTTGAAGTATTGCGCACTCAGTCTGATCTCTTGTTATTACGATTGCCAAATTTGCGCTCCGTAACTTAATTCCTGGATCGGGATGTTGAAATTATGATAACCCAGGCTTAGTGCGAAATTTGAATTCAGAGTATGAAAGTCTGAAAAGCAATTCAGGGTTTAATTCATTTTGCGTACGAGTTTAAACAGTGGGTGCTCTAAAAAAAAATAGCGAAAAGTATCTGAGAAAATGCTTTTGAACAGAAGAAAAAGAAACCCAGATTAATAACTAACTCCGGGTTGGTGCTAATCGGCCTTCGAACAACTAGGCCCAGATTGATTGAAGTTGAAATAAAGAGAGGGGGACTGGGGAAGAGAAGTATTCAAACCTCCAGCCTGTTTTTTCTTAGCTCCTCCCTTTAGCTCTTTTTCGAGGGCGAGATATAAACTATTGTTGCGTAATTTTCCCCCTACTTAGTTAATTACTCAACCTCGTCCCCAGGGCGCTTTTCCCACCACACCTCCTAAGCCAGGGTAAAGCGCCCTGGGGACGAGGTTGCATACGGCAACAATTACAAGACGTTGTATGAGAATTAGTACATGAAGGAGGGAAAATCCTAACACCAGGAGGATCCGAGAAGGCGGATCATCCTAGCGCCTTATGCTTTCTGTGTTCAGTTTACATGCAAAACGTTGTATTTGTCCCTAGCGCAAGGATCTTCTTAATAAGTACTAGGATCTTTCTAGCTGAGAGGTAGGAAGATCTAAGCATTATGTAAATTGCTTTCGCTAAGATGATCCTAGTGCAAGGGACAAACTACACAAAATGGTAGCAGGTCGTTCAGCTATAATCTTTAACTACTTCTCTACACGGACCGAAATGTCTGCATGTAAACGCAACAAAACATAGTTCCGCCATCTAGGATCTTTCTCCCTCCATTAAACAGCCCCTTATACCTTTTCGCTATAACTGAGCGAAATGTGCATTTAAATTTTCTTGTATGCTGACTGCGTCACGGTCACTGAGACTTCTTGGGATACCAGAGAGCCCGTAAGCAATACTTCTCTGTTAAGGCAAAAACAGACGCTGTTTGTTTTAAATTTCATTTTAAAGCGCAACCTTCTCGTTTTCTTGTGTTTATTTGTGTGCTGATTGCTTTCCAGGGTTGGGTTGCATAAAGCATCTTACGATTAAGGGAACTAGTAACTATTATTTCAAAACAATAGGTTATTGTTCCAGAACAAAAGTTTAGGGCCCTCTTATCTTAAGAAGGTTTTATGCAACCTGGCTCAGGCCCTTTGGCACATGTAAAGGCCTTTTTATAACCTGCGAGCAAGCTCTCCTTTTTGGGCAAGCGAAGTGAGCATCGCGAGAACCCCCTGCCCATCGCGGCTTCGCCGCTCGCTCACGCGTTCGCGCGAGACTCGCTTCACTCGCCCAATTATGAGAGCTTGCTCGCAGGCTAGCCTTTTTAGGCCTGCGAAACGTTGTAAAGCGGAAAGTTAAGTGTTCAAAACGGTAATAAGCTCTCAAGAAATTCGCATAAATTGAAGTTTTCCTTGAAATCCTTGACGTTATCTTGCTTGATATGTGCTTAATGTGTACTTTGCTTAAAAATTGCCAAGAAAGGCAACACTTGCTCGAGGTTGAAAGAACAAAAAAAGAAAATGAGCTCAAACACCAAAAGTTGCATGCACAAACGACGCCGAGCACAAGCCTCTCGGTTTACAGACCCTCCTAAATCCCCTTGCGAAACTTACGAAGATGTATAAGGCCAGGGCTTATAAAGTTAGTCTACGCTACACGAGTAATGGAAACGTTATACAATCTGCGCGCATAGTTTGAAAATTATATAATAATTGATACTAACTACCCAAACCACCTTTTACAGGGTTTCTTTCAATTGGCATTGCGTCAGTTGCAAGACCGGCTGGAACTAACTATTTTCTACAAACCATTCAAAGTTTGATCGACAGTACGAGCGATATGGACATGAAAAACACTTATATTGTAATATTTCTTGCTGACATCGCAGAGTCGCCAAAATCCACGGCAAAAACCGAGCTTTCAAGCACGTTCAGCAAATATATTGATGATGGTCTTTTGACAGTAATTGAAGCATATCCAGAATTTTACCCACCCCTGAAAAACATAAAGAAAAAGTATGGCGACTCGGATACCAGGAGAACATGGCGCTCAAAGGAAAACGTCGACGCAGCTTTCGTCATGTGCTACTGCAAGGATATATCACGGTACTACATTCACCTCGAAGATGATATGATATCTTCGCCTAGCTTTTTCCCTAAACTGCAGAATTTTATTGAGACGCAAAGTGTTAAGCCTTGGCTAATGATTGATGCGGCCATAAAATGCAGCAAAGCCAAAGTTTTTCCCTCAGAACACGTCGAAAATTTCGCTTCCTATATTTACGTCCTGTATGACGAATCACCCATTGATTGGTTGATGAATGGCTGGCGGAAATTGAAGGGACATGGGGAAATCCGCTCGCCTTCGGCGTCACTTTTTCAGCACATTGGGGACCAATCCTCTCTCGCAGAAAAAGGATTTTCAAAAAATCTGCAGAGGGAACCATTTTTTGACCAATATGACCAAAAGTACAGGGGACGCAACCCCCCTGCCAGCGTTATTTCGTCAATGTCCTCTAATCAAGGGAAACCACAGGATGCTTATGAGAAGGGTAGCGGCTATTTTTGGGCGAAAAATCCAAGAAAAGATGACTACGTGCTCATAAAATTTAACGCACCGACTGTTGTGAGAAAGGTGTTCATTGACACTGGGAGTTATCATTCAAGGCAAGATGTGTTAAGGTCTGGTGATTTGGAGGCCAGCTTCGAGTCCACAGCTGGGGAAGTAAAGCCATCTAATATCAGCAACCAGTGTGGAGAGTTTAAATTTCTGGGTGCATTCAACAAAGGGAAAGTAGAGTCATCTGTAGGCGAGTCAAGAAGTGTCATTTGTTTAAGAATCACAGTTTTGCAAAACCAAAGGGAATGGCTGTACATTCGTGAAATCGATGTTTGGTAAAAGGTTGTCAAGGATCTAGTGGCTTGAGTCCATAGTCCACAACGAGCTCTGAACCTTTATGACGCTTACAAAGTGTAACATTTCTTAAAGAAAAACTTGAAAGCAAGTGGCCCACTACCCTGCCAACAGATCGATCCTTTCTTTCGCTTGCTCGATTTTGGCCCAACTCACGAAAGAATGCATAATCCAGTAATATCTTCGTTGAGCATGCTCGGCATGTTGCTAGGATATAATTTCCAGCCCAGGCCTAATAGCCGTGCGCTTACTACAGCGGGCTCGGTTATGACCATCGGTTTATCAATAACCGGATGCTCGCACTCGAAAAAAAAAAGTTTGACGAGAGAAAACAAGTTTGACTATTCCAGAAGATTGGGCTGGGGCGACTTCAAAGGTTTGACGTGATTCAGGGAGAGCCTTCTCTTCTCCTCCTCACACAAGAAGACAGAGGGAGGCTCTGATCGATCCCAGGGTGGTGGCCCACTTACACCAGCCCACGGTTAAGCCCACGGTCTGGCCAGTACCTTACGCATGCGCTCGGGCAGTAGCAGCCATGGACAGTTGTTTCGCCCTTATTATGGCTCATCAGTATGGTATACTCGTCGGACCTCTGTACGGTCAAAGCCCTGTTCAGTTGTATGTACCGTAGCCAGTTGCAATTGGCCATTTCTGAGTTTCATTTAAGTCATTTTGAAGTAGCACTTGAGACTGATTCGGTCAGTTGTGTTGAATTGCACCATGGGATACTTTTGACCTAGTTTCCTCCGTAACCAATAACCAATAGAGAAGAGAAGTGTCTCGTCACAAAAATTCAAATTTGTGAAATAATGGGATTGGTTAGCATATTCAGAAAGAACAACATCAAAAAAAGCCCCCTAGCCAAAAATCAGCCTGTTAGTGCAAATTGGTGGGTAAATATAAGAACCAGTTTGCTCTGATGACTCCATACAAATCCTTCTAAAATTGCCTTGGATCTAAACGTTAACGATCCAGACCTATTTTAGAAGGATTTATATGGAGTCACCGGGGAGTAAGGTTGGTTATACCTCATCAGTTTGCACCAACAGGCTGATTTTTGGCAAGAGAACATTTTTCACCTGGTTCTCTCTGGATATTGACATGAACTGCAAAGGACTGCAAACGAATATGCCTCAGCTCGTAGGATCTAAAGAAGACCTGATTAGCAAAAATATACAAACTTCTGCGGCATATTCGTTTGCGGTCCTTTGCAGTTCATGCCAATTTACTTTACATTTTGGGGCCGTAGGTCTATTTTATAGATCTGATATGCTGTACATTTTGCATGGTTTGTCCAGGCATGGACAAACATCATGCGAGACATCACACGACACTTTGACTCTTACCCTCCTGGAGACACGTGACATGGCGTGATTCTGTGGGTGTGAGCGGGTAATTTTCAGCAGAGCTTCTCCGTTTCTAACGCCGTTCTGACGAGCCACAAAAATGGCGAAACACCTGTCGACAGCCACTTTGGGTTCTTTAGGCATCATGCAGTACGATCAGCTTTGAAGATTTCAGTGTCTTCTTTCTGGAGATGCTAGCAAATCCCATAATTTCCTCACTTCTCTTTTGTATAAAGGAAGCACTGTCGGCTCCTCAAAAGTCCCATAGTGCAATTCGACACAAGACCGACCCAGTCCGCGCGCAACTTGTCAACGGCCATTACTAATCAGCTTCAATTCAAGTGGTTATGTCCTTTTTTCCCTCCTTAGAATTATATTTAGTGCTCAAGAATATTTTAATGCTATTGCCAATGTATTTACATTTAGTTTCCTAACGAATTTTCACTCACGGCTTTATTAGCTGTTCTCGAATGCTCCCCACGATAATTAAATAAAGGTATTGTCGGTGATCGTGATGTACTGTTGAGATTGTGGTGAAGAAAAAGCGTGCTAACTTTACATGGAAAATGCTAGCTATAGTGTGTCTAGCCTGTGTAGCTGGTGGGGTTTTGCACTCGGCGATAAAAGGTGAACTAGTCAAGATACTGAGGACTTCGCCGCCGAAGGTTTGGTAGTGTTGTGGTTAGGCAGAAAGGTAAGCACATGACAGGCCGGGGTTCGATACTGGGTTGCTGATTTCCTGGTTTTCAGTAGAAACACATTCAATAACGTAGTTCAAAGTGTCTTAAAATAGTATCGCTCCTATAGAAAAGGGACAATTGATTCGCCACTCACGAAAATTCCCGCACGAAGAAGCTACTCTGTAGAACTGCAGCGCCTCCCGGCAAGTCTCCGCTAGCGTCGCATGATGTACCTTTTTGTCCATTTGCGCCCCGCACAAACATCTCTATTTTTTTCCTGGTTATTAGAGAGATAACCCATGATGTTCAAAACGCCAGCGGTAGAAATGGCCACGTGACTGTTTTTACAGTCATTTACAACGAGGCAATCTTTTACAGGGGCGGATCCAGGATTTTTCTTAGGAGGGGGTGCACCACTAACTGACCGATGACGTAAAAAATTTTAAAAGCGAATACGAAGAAGAGGGCTTTTGACTAGGAAATAACATAATGTAAACTGCTGAGAATACATATCAAACGATAGAGCAGATTTTGTATGTCTGTCAAGCTACTGCACAGTGTTAATTAGAAAGCGGCCGCAGGTCATCCCAGGGGGGGAGGGGGGTGCGCACCACCTGCACCCTCCCCCTGGATCCGCCCCTGTTTTAACAATCAATAAATACGTATCTTTCTTTGTTACCATCGTCGAATACATAACCACTCGCTTGGAAGGAGGTTTCTATAGTTGGCAGTACCCGCTAGGCCTTTCCCGATTGCGCTCGTAAAATCCTAAAAAAGTGCTGGCAAAAATGGCTAAAAAGTGCTCAAAATCTCAAAATAGTGCTCAAAAAGTGCTAAAAGTTGTGAACAGTTACCTCTAAGCTTTTCGTAAATATGTCAATTTTTACTGAAGTAATTAACAATCTATTTTGCGTAGTGTTATTCAACAGGTTGTTACGAAAGGTTGATAGAATATAGAACAATAATATTTTTAAAAAACTAAAGCCGGTTACGAATTGTAAATTAATTCAGCAGTACCAGCATCAGATGATTTAGAAATTTGAGATGACACACGCATGATACATCAGCCAATCAGAAACTTCTGTTCTCACGCTCAGTGAGGATAAGTCCACGTGCCTGACCATGACAACGGTCTTTTATTCTTGACAACATCATTACTTATGCAAATTTATGACCTGGAACACGATTCTCGTTGCAAGCGACACACAGTTTTTGCTTTAAAATGTTTTAGAAGACATATGTTGCTCGAAATTTGCTCGAAATGTGAAATATTGCTCAAATGTTGCCCAAAGTGCGCAAAAGTGCGTAAGGGTGCTCAAAATGCAAAATAGTGCTCCAAAGTCAAAAAAGTGCTCAAAGGGTGCTCAGCGCAATCGGGAAAGGCCTAGTACCCGCGATGCCTAACCTCTGTGCTGTTTTATAAAGCGAAAGCAGCTGGTTGCGGAAGACCGTGTTGAACTAGACTAAACATTTTAAATTTCTCTCCCATCTCTGATTTACTTGTCAGCATTCTGTAGCCGCTTTGAAGCTCCTCTGCTTGAGTGGGATTCGCGTTTTGAAGAAGAACCTTACAAAGGATTAAGATAAAAAAAAAAGTCCGAAATTAAACCAAGCTCTTCATTGGTTTTTCAACCTCTCATAAGACTGTGAGCAGTCCCTGGACAGAATGTACACCTAGTATGCTACACAGCCGTTTTTAGAGTCGTCACGCAACGCTCCGGAAGAGTGTTGCGTGACGACACTAAAAAAGGCTGTGTAGCAGACGAAATATACACCCCTGCTATCACTAAGTCACTTACTTTCATTCTCATATCGATACCCATTTGCTGAAGAAATGACTTTTGTGTCACTGGTCCGAACGTCTGAACTGTGAAGTTTTAAATCAAAGATTGGGATTAAAACTTACCTACAGTTTTTAACATAAATGCTCGAATTAGCCCCCTTCTTTAAATAAGCGCCCACTTCAAACTAGCAACCCTCTTTGGGATAAACATTGTGCGTTTATCAGAGGAGACGGCAAAACCTTTTGTGTGACAAACGTGGCAGGGCTATTACTTTAGTCTTTTGTCGTGAACTTCACTTATTACTAATGTGTTCTGGTCTTTTACAAAAAGATTTGTTTGATAGAAGGTGAAGTTTGGCGGAAAACTTTTTCAAACAAATTATCAGCCACGCTTGTCACGCACGGTTTCCCGTCTTCTTTCCGTCCTATTGCGTTAGTACAATAGTATCAAATAAGCGCATCGGCGCGCGCCGTCTTTACTGCCGTCGCGTCGTTAGCTTGCGAACAAGCTCTCCATTTCGATTGGCGAGCAAATTGAGGCGCACGAGAAAACGCTAGTGAGCGACGAAGCTCTTTTTGTGTGCCGCTCGCGCGTGACTTCTCACGATATCCCTTAAATGGAGAAATTGCTAGCAGGTTATCGCGTTTTCTTTTCTAAATCTGCCTTATAATGCTTGACGATACCGAAAGAACTTACTTACAACATAACTTTCAAAGCCAAGAATACGTACCACACACACACTTTTGGGTACATAATGAAAAAAGAAGGTTCTAGTTTTCCTGTTTGTTTTCGGTCATTTAAAACAAGGAAGACAAACTAAAAGCAAGGGGCACACATACACCAACCCACGGCCTGACCAGTACCTCACGCACGCTGTCTTTAGACACGGGTTCGCCCGTTCAATGACCCGATGGCTATGCCATGCTGATGAGCCCTAGCGAGGGCGAAACAGCTATCCTTTGCTACCACTGCCCGGGTGATATGGCTGTACGCATGCGTGAGGTACTGGCCAGGCCGTGGGTTGGTGTACATGTGCCCCTTGCTTAAAGTTTGTCTTATTTAAAACAAAGACAAATGTCATCTTGAGAAAAGAGAGATAAGCACTCCCACCCCCTTCCCCCTTCCCTTCGAGTTAGTGTCTTCCTCTCGACTCCAAAGATGAAATAACCCTTCCGGCCGCTAATTCCAGATCACGGTTATTAGCAACTTCAAGCCAGAAACTTAACAATTTTCGTTAAAACGAATCGGTTTCATTTTTCACAGTATTTATTATTAGGGAAGTATATATTTGGAAAATCCACCGAATTGAAAAAATAAAAGAGAGAGAGAAAAATTAAGGCCAACCTTTTCCACGCGTAACGCTTCTGAGGTAGGCAAAATCAACATTGGCCGTCACATCAGCACTGCCAGGATCGTGCAGAACTTCGTGTAATTTATGCTTTTTAAATGCCTGAAAATACATAATAACTGTATACAGTAAAAAACCCGCGAGGAATAACCTGGTTTTTAAGAACCTGTTAGGCGAAAATTTGCTAGTTAGGCCCTCTCTATACAAGAGCCTGTTTAGCCTAAAATTTGAAACAGGTTCTTATTTTGTAAAATCTGCGGAAAAATTCAGCACACTTGGGCAAATAAGATAAGTCAACATTTAGGATCCTCTTTAGAGACATATTAACATAGGTGCCTTATCACTCCAACTGCAATGTAAATTCCAGAGTTGAAAATCGAGCTGAATACTGAAAATAACAACCTAAATAGACTAAATTTGTGCAAATAAACATTTATGTAAGAAACTGTTAAGGATACCTAGGAAAAATGCGGGTTCTTTCTCGCAGGTTTTTATTGCATATTAGTCTAGAAAAACAGTTGCTACCGTAAAATTCCGAAAATAAGCCCCTCCATGTATAAGCCCCTCCAAATATAAGCCCCCCAAACCGGTAACGCATAAAACGCTCCGTTAAATCGCCCCTCCAAATATAAGCCCCTCGGGGGCTTGTACTTGGAAAATTGCCCTCAAATACTTCCAACTATAAGGCTAGCCCAATCGATTTTGAAACGCAAATATCCCTCCGTAGATAAGCCCCTCTTTGTATAAGCCCCTCCAAAAATAAGCCCCTCAAAAAGGGCCTTTGAAAAACATAAGCCCCGGGGCTTATTTTCGGAATTTTACGGTATTTCCCGAGTAAAAATTGTAGATTAAAGAGAGACTTGTTTAGAAGTTTGCAACCATTTCGTCCAAGGGCAATTTGCTTGAAGGCGATTCGCCTGTTCTTTTATGAATTCGCCGAACCTATTGACCGGCTCTTGCAGACTTTTCAGTTTACTCATACCCTAGCCACCAACAATGATACAAGTTTTCATGTGTGGCTTTCGGCAAGAAAAGCCTCTCATTTCAGGTTAATATGCCAAAGTATGGCGCCCCTATGCCTGGAGAAACATTTAAGGAAGTTTGTCCTTAGGTTTGAAAGTACTAGACCCGTTGTCGCCTTCCTAAGGCCGTTCCCAAAAGTTCGTGTAAATCAGCTTCCAGAGGAATCGACCGGTTTCCGTATATTTCACCGTAGAATTGTGAGCCGAAGATTACCGAAGGTTGCCGAGCTGCCACTTACCCTCAAAGTGTGTCTTGTGCTTCCATCTTCACCGTAATCAACAATCAGGGCACATCCCCCTTGCTTTGCTATAGCACCACTCATATGTTCCACAACAGACCCACCAAGTGGACACACTTCTATCTGGCTGCATAATGTTCCAGGAGGGACCAATGTCTGTGAGGCTAATGTGGGGCCAGGAGCTAAGACAAATCTAAGTCGAGAGGACCTAAAAATGAATCATGAGTAAGGCCTTTAATTGGCGTTAAGCATTAGGTGAGTGGCTAGGGTCTCGGATAAACCTCAGTAAGGAGGAACTTACAAAAATGATAAGCACGTTATAAACACTGATGGAAACAAGTGATCATCTCAATTAAGCGTGGGCCAGGGACTAAGAACCCTAAACTTAGAACAGTAAACCCTAATTAACTGATAAATAACTCATTAAGAAAATGCAAAAGCAATTCCTGTTAATTGAGTACATCTACCTGACGAAAACACAGTTCCTGTTTAAGAAACGCAGAGTTGTGTTTCATCAAGACTAACGCCCCGATCAAACCAATCAAACCATCTCAACAGTTGAGTCATATTCAGAAAAATCGAGCAGACCATGCCAAGACGGTCAGATGGTCACAGGCTGCCTTTTTCCTCAACAAATTTGAGCTCAATTAGCGAGATGTGGACGAGTTATAAAGATATATGTGCAACAAAGTTAACGGAGTTTGCCCAACGCTTCAAAATTTTTGAAAACGCTGAGAAAAAGTTTAAACTTGTTTAATCCCATCTCTTCTTTCTTCTAGCCTAGAATATCTTGTGTGGCTTATTACGCCGACAAACCAATAGTAAGTTCAATACAATCATGAAATTCATAACCTTTAAAAATAATATTAAATATAAGTCCTGAAAACAATAAACTAACAGTTTACAAACCCACTGCCTGGTTCGACATCTACAAGAACTTCTCTCCAACCTTGATCTGTTTTCTGAAAGATAACAAACAATTAATATAATTCGTCAAATTATATGCTACGCACGATGAGAATTTGACAATGTTGATCCTAGCTGTTTGCAGGACATTGATCGCAGAACACACGCCTCCGATACTGGTGTCCCAGCACCCATCCTTGTGTCCCCTTAAATTGACTATGTAACCAGAATATTGCTGTTATAGATCAATTCTGTGCCAAGAGTCATTGCTAAGTGTCTTTACCCATACAAACAAAAAGGGTCCTGTAGAGTTAAAAAGAACATGTTAAATGAATTTCATCATGGAGCACTAACCAAAATATTTTGTTGGTGATTTTTGCAGACACAGCAATTAAACTTGAAAAAACGTTTTCGCAACAACCTGTCAGTGCAGAAGTTGTTGTTAGAGTAAAAAAGGGTTGTGGATCATTTTGACAATTCACAATTCACAATTCACTTGGACCCTCACGGTGACTTCTATTGCGCTAGCGATCAGGAATCCCTTTTTAAACCTTCTTTGTTTTGCTGCAAATAAATCTCCGCGGTTCATAGTTATATTTCCTTGCACGCGCACTCAAGAGTGAGAAAACAGGCCTGTGAGAAGGTTACGTGACTTCCACACAGGCTATTGAAGAGTCAGTGACCATCACCAACAAAGGATCCCACAAAAATTGTGCGACTGTTCATGACTGAATTTAGAATAAACTTGTGTACTGCCAAAAATTTAGTCATTTGAAGGGTGTGGTGGTCAAAATTTACCTGAGCATAATTATGGTAAACATCGAATACAACACACCCCCTTCAACCGTTCACACAACCCAGGCTTCCTGTGTCATGAAGAGTCCTATTCAGGGTAAACCCTGGAACACTCCTCGAGACAATCATATGACTTCTGGGTTCGAACTACTTACAATAGTGAAACATGCAAACAAACCTGAAATTGGTGAACTGGAAGAGCATCAAAGAACTCATGAGCCAAGAAAAAACAGTGTCCTTCAACAGGGACATCCTCAATTGCTCTGTACCATGCCACAGGAATACCATCCTGTGTTATGCACCTTCTATAACACAGTGCTGACATATCCTAAAATTGAAATCACACATTTTTTTTCTTTACATTTAGCAACATGAAAAAAGAAAGATATTGCTTAAATAAAAGATTAACCTACCATTCTTGTCTCTCAGACAAGCACTATATTAAATTTGGTTGTCCCAAACCCAAGAGTTCTTGTCCAAAAGTTTTGCCAGGTTTGTAAGTCAAATGGAGCTCATTAAATCAAATGAAATGGTTGCGGAATGGCAAAGTTAAAAGGAATATTTAACCTTATTTAGTCAAGTATGAGGTTTGCTTTATGACTATAAGATAAATTCTACTGTAATTTGAAGTCAATTTTCAAATGTTTCTGTACTTTTTCTATTAAAAATGTGCTTGTCCCAAGAACAAGTCTTGTCAAAGGTTTACATGTCTGAACTAAATTTCTACCTGTCCCGGACAATTGAACATAGGTTTTGGCGCACCCTAAGGGGCAGATTAGTAAAAGGAACTATTAGTGTTTACTTCATCACCATGCACCCACAGGAAAAAATAACGGATTCCCATTTTTGGATATTTTAGGGTATTTAAAGAATACCCATAAAAATCCCAAATTTGGCAAAGTGAGACAAGTCCCAATCAGGGAATTCCCAACCAAGTTCCCTGATTGGGACTTGTCTCACTCTTCCAAATTTGGGATTTTTGTGGGTATTCTTTAAATATCCTAAAATATTCAAAAATGGGAATCCGTTATTTTTTCCTGTGATCTGATGCATATCCTATTTATTACGCTGAAAATAACAAATCAAGGTCATATCAGTCTGCAGTATTTTGTACATATTAAATAATTTTTTGACATACTTAATAGAGGATAGTGAAGAGTGAAGACAGGGCAATTATTTGCTAGTTAATTTTAATTTCTGGTCATCGTCATTGTCAACTGCTTTGAAACTATATCTTGATGCAAGTGCTAAAACAAAATGAATAACTTAATTGCAGGTTTTCATTATGTAAGAGGTTTTAATAACAATTACTTTCATTTTTGAGTAAGTTGTTGCAGAATGACATACTATTAACCCAGCGGGGGGGGGGGGGGGGGTCCACATATGAAGTTTGGGCCACGCCAGATTGGTCTCCTTTAGGGGTTTAATTCAAGCATCCCCACCCCTTCCATATGCGGAGTCCCCCCCCCCCCCCACCGGGACTTTAAAGATTAAGATCCTGTGCTGTACCTCGTTTGCCTGTAGTCTGTCATCTGTTGCATCAGTTTGTCCTTCTTTCTTGCCTTCTTGAATGGATAGTAATTTGCCAGTCAGTGTCTGTTCTTGGATTTTACTCAAAGCTGGACTTACTTCAACAAGGTGTAAAGAAATTTTACCATGCAGCTCAGGAAACTTTTGGAATACCTGACATCAAAACAATAGTTCAACTTTGTAAAATTGCATGGACTGCATTGTATAAAGAATTTGTTTATTATTTTTGTCTCATGATCAGTCACTTAAATATTGATGGGATTTTTTTGACTGCGAAAAGGTTGCTCCAACTTTTTTTAAGTTTTGATGCCATGCCTGCAAAAATAACTGAAGCCTTACTAAAAAATTATCACGCCAAGTTCTTCCTGATAATATCTTCCTGGTGACTTCTTGATAACTCTACAGGTAGCATTTTGAGTGTGGGTTAAGTAATTATTAAGTGATGACTTCAGCACAGCATTGACCTAAAACAGCAATATTCACATGACATGACACCCTTATCTGGTACTATTCCGGCCCCAGTTGTTCAAAAGGTGGATAGTGCTATCCGATGGATAAATCTCTATTCAGTGGATAGTGCAATTGGTTTCCCAAACACTTATCCGATGGATAGCCCTATCCAGCTTTTGAACAACCGGGGCCTGATGTATGGTTTCTAAAAGACAATTCCCATTATTAGAAAGATCCCTGGTGCTATTTAATTTGCAGAAGCCATTTTATTGTCTTTGGAATTTGAGGGGTTTATAAAAATGGAAAGGGGTGTATTTTCAGAATTTCACAGTATCCTTTATGAAGAATAAGTGCTTTAATTAGTATATGAAGGGTGATTAACCCAATCAAAGTTTGGTCAACCATTGCATTATTAAAGACTAAGTATTAATTACTAACCCTTAACATATCTGAAACCAGGGTTCCTCTACCAGGTCCAAGCTCAATTAGCTGGACTTTCTTCTTTCCTGACAGTATCCACTGGTTTACAAACCATACACCTATAAGCTTTAAAAACACAATATATATAAAACAAAATCCTTTGGTGTGACCTTTCAAGTGAAACGTCTACTACCAAGTACTTTCATATGGTGGCTTATAATATTAATGCAAAAATAAACAGAATCTTAAAGGGAGAAATCTCAAAGTCTGTGTGACCTTTAAACTGATGAAATGAACCTTTTTAGAGCCCTATTTTCACATGGTATTAGTTTCTGGGCATTGTTGATATGATATTTCTCAAACTTTATTCAACACTGTGATTCTCTTGAGAGTAAAACGGTTAAAATGGAGATACAACCTTAATAAGTAATTTAGATTCCAACACAAATAGATGGATGGAGTTTTATTTACGTTTAGTCAAGTAATACTTAACTGATACTATACCTCTCCAAAAACCTGGCTAATTTCAGGTGATGTAATAAAATCACCAGCCTGACCAAACACATCACTGTTCATGTAGTACCCCTGGCATGAAAATATAACAAAAAAGCAGTCACAAAGAGTTCAATGGAAAATCAAAAACTGTCAGCCCAAATAGTGATTGCAATCACTTAATGAAAGGTGGTCATTATGAAAAGTTTTAATGATAGGACTTAAAGTGGGAAAAATTTGGAGTTTTGGATAAGAGGTCACTACTGGAAGGTGGTCGCTTACAGGAAGTGATTGCACATGAAGGTGCGGTTGTATTTTATTTGTCTCAGTCTAGGAATAAATTTTTATAACCACATCAGTAAAGGCACAAAGATAATGGAATCAAAATAAGTTTATTGCAATGATCATCTAGACGGGTGCAAGCATGACATACACAAAACAGGTTGTGTACTTTAACTTACTGAGAGTGGATTTGTTAAGACTTCTTGCATAAAGGCAGCAACTGTTAGTGGACCTGATGCCTGTGAATGCAAAGACTGGTTTATCACTACAGATAGCTCCAAACTTACATGAAGAATAAGGGCTAATAAAGCCAAGGATAGTAATCCTCCTGGCCATCTGGCCATGACCTCCGATGCATAAATAGTAGCCTTTTAGCAGGCTTGCTTGTTTGGGTCACGTGTGAATATCTTGGCGGCCATTCTTCTCACCAGCTTTGCCGGCTCTGCTGCCAAGATACTCACGTGTTCCCCCAAACAAGTGAGCCTGCTAGAAGGCTATATGAATAGAAGACCTCACTATTAGGACCGGCATCATTTTTTGGAATTGAAAAGTGGTATAAAGAATCGGAGTTGCTAATTTATAGTTGTTCAGTAGTCTGGAACAGGGTAGACTTATTTGCTGGTTGGTCTCAAAAGGGTAGCAGTATTGTTTTTGAACATAATGCAGGTATCGATGTTTGGACAAGGGGGGCAGGGGGTAGGTGCAATATCCTTTAATTCTTGTTAAACACAGCTCCACCAGCTTCAAACAGCTCCTACCAGCAGAATTTCATGGGGGAAAACGCTAAAGATAATAATTTACCTCCTCTATTTAACACTTGCTGAGGTGGCATAGTCCTCTAGGAGATGACATCACACGTTGTAGGTCAGGGGTCCGACTTCCAGCCTAGAAAATTTTATTTTTTTGCTGTTTTGTTTTGTTGATTTGTTTGTTTGTTTAGCCATATGTTTTTTTACCTATTGGCTGGTTTCAATTTATTCATATGGCTGCCCTGTCGCAGCTTCACTAGGTGTTGCGTAAAGGTATTTCTAGTAATAAAGTATCCCTCTCTGGGGTTAACAAAACTGCAGTTTGGGGAAAAAATTGAGGTTTAAATCCCCAAAGAGGAAGTTTTTAAATGCCACACCTATGCCCGAACCCTCCCCCACCCCCGCTCTCCGTCTCTCAATATTCACACCTGCATAAAGAGTGGGATGTCCCTCAGTCAATTTTCCCAGCTGATATATATAAATAAATCATTATGTTACTTTTTAGATTTAACTTATTAGTAATCTCCACATTTCAATAAGGCCTTCAAGCTGTGTAAGAACATAGACCTTTCTGCTCATAAAACATTCGAAAAATTTTACCTTGATCCTATTACCCAGATGTTCTTGAAGAGTGGAGTTCAATGGACTGCTTACCAAGGAGAAACATCGATACAACCTGAATCCACCATCTGATAGAAAGAAGTGGAATATTGAAATAAAAAACGAAATCTGTTAGACTTAAAAAATCACCGGAAAAAAAATTAGACCTGCGACACGTTTGGAAATTAGCCTTGTTTTGATCCAACTCAAGCGAACAGCTGTGTTGGCGGCCATCTTGGCCGCTTAGGGCATTGGAAGACTGGGACTGATTTCAGTGCCCTGGGACCCTGGTCCCCAGTCAGAATTTCAAAACCCGTCGTTTCTCGCATTTAAAAGAAAGCCATGTCATTGTTGCTGTTTTGCTTTTTATTTGCTCTTTTCTTTGCCACAATTGCAATTTCAGCTCATCTTTTGAGTCATTTCTGGCCATTTCAGTAGCCTGGGACCAGGCTCCTCATTGGGGGAAAAAGGAAAAAAATGACTCCGTTTTTGCCTTTTTCCTCCACTGCGGAGCCTTGTCCCAAGCTACCATTTCATTTGCCTTAAGTGTCGCCTGTCGAAATTTTATCGATAGTGTGTATCGAGGCCCTCAGGGAAAGACAGACGGTTTTTGCGCTAGCGAAAAGCAGAAAAGATCGCGGTCTCTGCTAGCAGGGACAGATTGCGTGAGACACACCAATAGGAAGACAAATAACCTAGAATCTAAAATTTTTTTAACCTTCGCTTCCTCATTGAAGAGACAAACATTTTCTTTCTGTCTTTCAAAGAGAAGTCGATTTCGCATTGTTCTCTCTTGGCGTAACTCACACTTCCAATATATAATTGTGATTTACAAACCTGCGCAACTTACGCCCCCGTCCAATCGATTCGTACGTGAAAAAGCTTGTTACGCAGGCTAGTGATTTACTAATATTTTATACTGCACTTCCAATAATGTAATTGCATTGATTTTTTTATTGTTACTATTTTTTATTGTGCTTCCAATAATATAATTGCGGTGAATTGTAAATTCTCTTCGGTTGCGTAGCCTTAATTAGAAAAGAAGTGATTTCTGTTTGCTGTTATTTTAGCTGCTCATTAGTTGTGAAATCATGCTTTGAATGATTATGACACCAAGTATTATATTTCTTAGAGCAATCACGTAGGGGCCAAACCACCCCCCACATGTCTCACAGAGACCTAATTTTGGTTATTTTCAACATTATTAACTTTTGGTGTTAGCTCAAATTGATGTCCACTTCAATGTAAGCCAAAGAATTTCTCAAAATAGCACATAGTGACGTCACAAAGAATGACGTCGCAAAACCAGTAAAGTTAAATTTTATGTTATTCTTTAAAAAGTAGCTCATCTGAAAGTGGGTATAAAGGGGAGTAAAACACTGAAAACTGTTCATCGCAACGATTTTTTGTTCCCGAGTTATGGCCAGTTAAAAACAGATCAGTGTTCCCCCATGGAACTATAGTTTTCCATACTTTCTTTGTAAAAGTAATGTCCTGGTATTTTTTTTTCTGTTGTTGTTGTTGTTTTTTTAGCTGAGCTGGTATTTTGGTAAAAAAAAAAAACTTCTTACTTTCCCTAAAAATCGCATGGTTTTAATTGTTCCATTTTGCCTCCAGGACAATAGTAATTGACAATAGTATGGCAAAGGTATTATTGGTCACGTGACCTTTTATTACGTCACAAACCTGCTGTCATGGTTCCAGGAATAACAGAAAATCTTTTCTTCATAATTTTCTTTTCCCTTCTACTTTCTACACTTAATACAACCAATGTGCAACGTCAATTGCACGTGACTATTAAGACAAAAAGACAGTCTAATTTAGGTTGATTACCGAAGGGAGGTCCCATTAATTGACTCTAAATTTTTCCAACTTCAAAATGTCATATGTATTTCTCGTATGTACATACTGTTTTCGGTTTTCAGTTTCTCTTGACGCGTTCTATCTTAAACAGTAGAAGAGTTAAAACTATTCCAAACTTTAATTTTAAGAAAAATATGACGTCATCAATAATGACGTCATAGTGACAAGTTCTACAAACAAGTCTTTCAAAATGATTGGCATGTTGCGTTATATTAACCTACCAAGTTTCGCAAGCAGACGATCAACATCAACAAAGTTATAAAAAATTTCACCAAAGACCCAATTTTAGATGAAACCCCTGGGGGTAGTTTGGCCCCTTCGTGATAGTATGTTTAATAAGTGCAGAGTAGAATTAGTTTTTTGGTATAAAAATAGGCTGTTTAGTATGTGAGTTATTCTTAGTCATTACGCTTCCTTTCTGCGTGAAAGTTTAATTTTATATTTTTTCTTTTATTATTTTTTCGGCCGCATAGGAAGGTCGTGGAGTTTTTGGGCTTGGTTCCTATCCAGATTTTCTCTATTATTCCCGCCCTTCTAGCGCGTTTTTTGTAACGGTTTTTCCTGGCCTCAGAGTGTCTCTTGTAGATACGTATCCAAAACTCCGTTAATTTTCCTTTGTGTATTCTTTGATGCCAGATTCGTCAAAATTTCGTTTTTTGGGCTCAATTTGGTCTCCAAATATAGCGTGGTGGTCTACTACCAAGACTACGGCACAACAAACGAGAAATGTTGTTAATTGTTAGTTACTGGCATATATGGAAGCCTGTTGTTAAGAACAGAATTTTAAAACCAGCTGGATTGTTGAGTGTTTGAAGCATATTTTAAATGTTCTAGCTCTCCAGTTCCAGGCAGTTTAGGGTTAAGGAAACTCGCTCAATTCTGTTGTCTACCACCTATATTTTACCAAATATTACTTCTTCCTAGCTTGAAATCCTCTCTTTTCGTTTTTCATTTGAAATGCATTAAAAAAAGAAAACGAAAAGGAAAGAAACAACGTTCTGGGCTAGTGCTATTTTTCCACGTAGGTCCTGACTAGTCCGGTCTTTTCTTGGTAACAAGACCCGGTCAGCTTTTTTCTGTCCTTTTTTGCACGTGGTATTAAGAGTTGGAGGAGAAAAGTTACTCTCGAAAGACCTCGGAGGTCTGTTATGATACTGATCGGTTAAGTACAGTGAAACCTCGATGTATTTTTTTTTCATACATATTTTACTATTACTGGGGTAAAGAAAACCGTTCGTTATACAGAGGTCCGGCTTTATATAGAGGTTCGTTATATCGACGTTCCACTGTAGTCAATCCCACCCTTTAGTTGTCACTGTTTGATGAACGAGGCGTCAGCTCCGAGGGGTAAAATATTCACAGCCGCTTCGTCTGTACAAGGTCTGATACTAAGAATCAAAAATAAACAGATCCCGGCGGTGCAAAAAAAAAAACACACACACACACAATGAGCTTATTGAAGAACTGAAATGAATGACGTTGTTATCCTTGTTAGAAGTTATGAAAATACCCTCGTGTCAAATTGAGGCCAGCCTTTTCACCTTTTTGGCGTTGAAAGTTCTAGTAATATATAGTTATAAAGGTAAAAACATCCGGAGTACAAGTAGAGACTGGGCAGAGAGAAACTTAGGGGGTAAAAAATATCTTTCGTGTCTCTCTAAGAATCTAACCACATGGAACTGATTACCAATGCCTCTCTTGATATGGCGCCAAGAGAGTGCAATGACCCCCATCGACGTCCAAAACAGTTCGTTAATAGAGACAAAGATTAACAGCTGACAGGAACTATAAAAAAAAAACTACTTTGACGTCAGTAGCTTTAATTTTGTCGCCCCTTAATTGTTACGCAAATAACGTGAAAATTGCGCTATTTCCGCATTTTTACGCTTCAGCGTAAAGACAGTTTTAAGTGATTATGAATGAGTTGTACTCAGTGATGCGCTTAGTACCATCGACAAGCAAGAGATTAGTTACGATCTGTCGCAACGCGACTTTTGAATTGGTGAATATCAGAGTAAGGAAAAATTATTATCGAAGACGCTTTTTCCACAAAAGATCCGAATGAATCCGCGGGTTATCAAGCGATAGAATCTTGAAATTCTTGCGAGCCTATTTCTAAAAGTGTTCTAGACTCTTAGTTGTCGTCGGCAGTCGTCTTGTCTCTCCGCCAAATCCTGTTCAGTTTCCTCTAATAATTACTGGCGCTCATATCCTTGAAAAACGCTTCCTCAAGTACAGTCAAACCACGTTAATACGGACCCTGAGGGCGCCATAGAAAGTGTCCGTATAAACAGGGTGTCCGTATTAAATGTAAGGACGTTCTTTCCCCAGGGACAAAGCAAGCTGTCCCTAATAGCGAGGTGTCCGTATTCGGTTCGCTACCAAACTCCTCACCTCTCCCCTGTCACCGCCCGTCCCCCGCCCCCTTTGTTTCTCTTACATGCCAATTACATTTCATCTTAGATAGGAAACAAGAAATGAGCTTTTTCAAAACTTTGTAGCTACAACTGAAGATGATAGTCCTACAGTTATTTTTATTAGAGCAATGTTTTTCCACAAACGCCTGGCTAGATGGCCTATTCGATCGATGAGGAAGTAAAACTCAGTAGCAAATCATGAAAATAACCTCAATTTACTCCTTGGGTTGATGACAGGTTCAAGTAGTCGGTGAAATTCAATCGTACTAAAGTAAAGTCGCCGTGACCTTCCCGTGTCATAATAAGAATTATTAGGTACAGTCTGGCTTACTGGGAATACCAATGCACTATCGCACGCAATTAACTTTAAGGCGTGGAGCAGGCGTGGAGGCGCAATGCGACATCGCACGAAACTGGATAAGTCACACTGTATACCCACCTTGATTTTACTGCGTGCAACATCACGCGTTAAACTGAAGTTAAGTAGAATCGTTCTACGCAGCGACCAGCCTGTATGAGAGGCTATCCCGCGCGCACCTCTTGTGTCCACGCGTCATGTAATTTTCATCTTGCGACCACTTAAAGGAGCTTTGTCATATCACGAAAATTTGTCATAATTTAACGGTAGGAACCACCACCAATCATAACTGCTCAAAACAAGAAAAGAATATACAAATAAGACAGCAAATTCAAAAGTAGGAACGAATGGACAAACTTGTTCAAAGTTACTTGAAGAACTGAGATCGAAACAAATTGCAATTGTGCTTTTTGACAAAATCGGACACGTAAGTAACCACCTACCAAATTAAAATTTTTGAACTTAAGGTTGAAATTAAGTCTTTCAAGATACAACACCCTCTCAACTCATTTATGACTCACCCTTGGTCAGGCATTCGTCGAATATTTAATCGTATGATTCCATGTCTGAAACATTTGTCGTCAAAGGTCTGCTTCCCAAAATGCTTCTTTCACGATCGGGGAACACACTAATTCGTCATTCATAGGATATTTCTGTTTTAGTTCAATTCTGTGCTAAACTTCTTTACTTAAACTTACACAAAATGCTCCTTTAGAGTTTTAAGGAGCATATCGACTGAATAAAGTTCATCAGGGACTACTAAACCACATTAGTAAAATCCAACTACTGGTCTATTATCAATGCTGCATTCTTATTGGTTGAGCTACTACTAGGCTATGTGTCACAGCCCACTAGTAGCGAAAAGCGCGGGACTTTTGGCGGCAAAAAAATATTAAAGTCTAGCTTTAACTAGCTAAATGTTTTTTATACTCGACATTGGTCGGTTGCTAGGACTTTTCCTCCCATAACGTAAAATTCCCAAAATAAGCCCCGGGGCTTGTATTTTTCAAAGGCCCTTCTTGAAAGGCTTATTTTTGGAGGAGCTTATATTCGGAGGGGCTTATCTATAGAGGGAAATTTGCGTTTCAAAATCGATTGGGCCTGCCTTATAGTTAGAATTAAATTTACCGTTTTTGCTTTGTTTTACTTTGTATTTGAGGGCAATTTTCCAAGTAGAAGGCCCCGGGAGGGGCTTATACATGGAGGGGCTTATTTTCGGAATTTTACGGTACCTCTTAAAACTGAGGGTTTTAGGCCATAGACAGAGGCCGTAGAATGAATCAAATGTGACGAAACTTGGCAGGGAAGTAGGTTGATAAATTACCTGTTCCTTGTTTTTTTTTCATCCCACGTGACTTTTATTGTGACGTCATAAATGACATCCAAATTTGGCATCAGAATAAAAATTCAGGAAAGAAACGGTAAGAATTTTATATTAGTTTTCTGTATAGGAAATATTTACTTGACGTGTGAAAGACGACTTTAATCTAATGCTGTTTATGAATGAAAAGCTTTCACAGACAGCAATTATAACACACTGCTACTTGGAGAAACTCTTTCCTACAAAATTTGAATATTAAATATTTCTTAAATTAAGATAAACGCGAGAAATCTTTTCAGTAAGCTGGCCCAGGCGCCGTCCTAGTACATTCTATAATGATAATGTCACAAGAAGTAGTAGAGTCGGAGTTAAAATGTGTACACTTTTTCTGTGAGCTCGTGGCCTCCGGGCTCGCGTTGCTCGCCTTCCGGCTACGAGCACATAAAAAAGCGTACACAGTTTGACTCCGACTCTTCAACTCAAGAGCTGGAATGTTGCAACAAACGTCATTCCTTTTATCTTTATTCGTACTTATCGAGCGAAAAAAAAAAAGGAAGAAAAGAAACAAAAAAGAATAGATGATTCACGAAAATTTTTTTGAGGTGAAAACGCGTAATTATAATCGCATGGCATTTCCGAGCGTTTGCAAATTCTTCGAAAATAGGACGTTTAGGCAACGCCCATGTAAGGAACACACGCTTGTATGGGCCGAGCTATTTTCGTTACTGTCAGCTACTGCTCCCACAAAGTTCGTCGCCCAACAATAACAATTTTCCATCCGTATTAATGGCACACTGCTTTGTTAAGGAAAGGGAGGCTTCCTTTCTTCTTAAAGTTTTTAAAATTCTTTAAGAAGATTCTGGTAATTTATTCAACTGCTCAGCTTAGTTAATTCTTAGTCATATCAATGAAAACTTCACTGAACTGTGGCTTACGCTAGGAAATTGCAACTGATTTCAACACGTGCTTAAATAAAAGGTCAACTTCGTTCCGACAAACCCTGGAGGCGATAATCCGTAAACGGTTTGTGACATAAGGGGCAGAAAAGTTTAGAAGTATCATTTAGGTACGGATTGCAAATGACGAAGATGTATATTATATTAAGTCAGCAGCGAGTAGCCTCCTCCGCAGGAAATCCCTTTCGTAATAGTTCAGACTAACCATGAGGACTAAACCAGGGCAGTGATGCCTGCGGAGGAGGGCAGAGAGCCCCTTAGTGGTATTATCAGATCATCCTGAAACTTCAAATGAAACGAAACCATGCACTAACTTTATCTCTTATTATCTATTCGATTAGTCTCGGTTCATGTTAAGAAATTTTCAATCCCTGAAGATAGGATAAACAGGAGAGGAGAGAAATAGTCAGCTCAGGCGAAAGGCGGCGATTGATCACCAGCAATGGAAATTCTTGCGAACCAATTGTTACATCACCTGTTACCGGCGTTCGCGCCTCTGGCAGCCCGTATCAACCTACCACACACATACTTATACAAAGCATTTCTCAACATATTAGCTTTAAAGCCACAAAAAGTTTAGCTTATTGTCAGCTTTTGTGGGGTCTAATCAGCATCTAAGCAGCATCCCACAACAGGAAATACAAATTACCCCACACAACACGTACGTGACTTACACCATACCCAGGCATACCATTCTCTCTTGACCATACAGAACACAGCTCAGGGGATCAAAACTTACCTTTTCGAAAATATCAGTTAGAAAGAAGGTTCCCGAAAATTCTAGGTGACCTTTTTAGAGTGAAAATCCGTTAAAAATGGGCAATTATACCATCTTTTAGATGTTCGAAAATCCTAGTAGAGGCAGGCAAGCAAGAAATTTTACAACAAATGTTCCGAAAATTCTAGATCTCAAATCGTCTTCCAAACAAATATTTTTTGAAAATTGAGGTTGGGTGCCCCTGATTAGTACTGTTTACGTTAAGTTAAGTGTATCCAGAAGTCAGCTCAAGATCTTCGCGAGCCTTTCTATCAGTAACTGTCTTATTTTATGTGCGAAAATTTGTGGTGTAGAAAATAGAGCCCGAGACTGATTTGCGCGTTAAAATGATTTTGAATTTTAAGTTTTAATTTATGCGCTCGTTGAAATCTTCCCGAGGTTTTACCAAGCAATGGTCTGAGCACATGTAAGATTCAACAAAAGTCCCCATGATCACGGTAAATACGGATTTCGTGAACTCAGTCGGCAGAAAACAAGCCCGGGAAAACGAGTCAGATATACCGGTACGCGAACTGTTATCATATAACTTGGTCTTCTAGTTGTAATCTACAATTCGTCATAGTGTGCTACAGGTCGGGTGAGTTCGGTGAAATGTAAGCGTTTATTTAAAGCCACTTGACCAATCTCTGTTTACGCGTTCAGGCGTCCTAATTTTGTTTGCTTGTTTTTTGGACTGCGAAAAGTAAACGAAGACGGCGCAAATAAGTTGGACACTTTCCTTGCTTTACCGCGCTCGCAAAGAATCTGAAAGACGGTCTGATCACAGGGTGCTATATATTCCATTAAACTGAGATGAAACACTGAATTGTACGTACTTATCGAATGATTAAACAGATTCAGTGCGTTGAAAGTTTGTTTCAATGCAGGAGAGCTAAATTTAATATCTTTCAACTAAATCACTTTTCAGGGGGTGATCTCCACCTTTGTTCGCAATTCTGCCCGGCAGAACAGCTAATTATCCCAAATGAAGACCTTTTAAGTGGTAAACATCGGACCAACAGGGTTTGTAAATTTGTTTAAACGGTAAAATAAGTAGCCATGTCCCCCACCTAGAACCTCGTCCGTCACACTTGACTTGACTGATAAGCTTATCATTTTTATAATGGCGCAATATTCAGCGTTTAGGTTTTAAGAAAATAATATTAACGAAGTCCTTAAAAGAACCATTTTTGTTGCCTCACTCAGAACAAGTATACAGCAAAAGGCAAGGAATAGGAAATAAGAAGCTTTCCATAATTTCATTGAAATGGAGTTTTACCCAGGAAGTCTAAAGAAAAAGGAAAGTGTTTGAAAATGGCAATTTGCTATTAAAGGAAGGCCTCCACGACATTCCTGGCCTGGTACAGTGTGTATAATAGAAAAATTTAATTGCAAGGCTGGCTTAAATGACTTGACTAAAAATAAATGCCCGTTTTGCCGAAAAATAAACCAGTTTATCTACTTGTTATGTGAAGGGGGGTCTGGTACACCTCTGGGTACAAGCTAAGCACTTCAACTGGAAAGAGATCCATCAACGCCTAGAAGAACACACGGCCGAGTTTCTTCTTAGTTCGGTGTGTAAGCATATGTTTCATCCTATTCAAAGTTTTTATATTTCCTTCTGGTTTTAAATTTGTTGCAAGTGATTTATTGCATTTCTAAGAGACTTGCAGTTTGACACAAACTTCCATTAAGTTTTGCCCGAGGTCAAATATAATCGCTGCTTTGCGTCTTACGGAACATTACATGACGTTGTCCAATAAAGGAAGAAAAAGAAACTATCATGGTGTGTACTATATAATGAATTTTACCAGATTTAAAACCAAAGTATTCTTGCTTAGCTGTTAAAAGCGGGATTCCTTCAGCGGATTAGGTGTATTTGGTTTTCACTATATTGTTAACGAAATTCTCTCGCGTAGGCATAAAATTCTTATTCCTTGAGCCACTATCAAGCCAGGGTAATTTAAATGGACAAAGAGTTTCTAAAAAGACGTGCGACTTGTTGTGGTACTATGGTCCCGTTGGTGAGGAGAAGAAACACACACAAACTGAAAAGACTTTATTTGCCCAGAGCTACATACAAAAATGAACAACGATTTATCGTGAAAACGGCCTTACGTGACGAATAAAGGCTTCAGAGTGGAACCACTCCACTCCGGCCACGCATGTACGATTGCAATTTTCCACCAACATCCGAGTTCGTTTAGTATTATGTCACCAACTCTGTTAACGCGCCCTCTGACTCCGGTGCGTTTCTAGTCCGTGACTTGACTCTTACGTACACTCATGCACATTCCATGTACATTCGAGCACTGGAATACTCTTTTTCTTTGGTAGTAAGGAGACCTCCCCCCGCCCTCTCCAAAAATAAGAGAAAGAAAAAAATTAAAGGAAGGTATTTTACGTCTTAATCAACTGGCTGTTATATTTTGTGGGTTTAAATTTGCCCAACGGATAGAAACGTCCTACTGTAGGAAATTTAATCCCGCCTCCGTCGGTGCATGTCGTCATCACGCAGTTAACATGCACTACTCGGTCGAGTGCAGGTCAAACGAACTTCCTCTTTTTAAGTAACTGCGTTACAATCTTGACTTCTTTTTTAACAGACATGCCACATCTAGCTGCAAAACGGACACCTCCCTAATGCTGACAATTAGGGGTGGTAGAGTTGATCGCCGTCGTTCTTTAGTCATTTACTTTGACTATCTGTATCGGGAGGACACTGTTTTATTAGAGGGGAGCGGCCTGGCTTGAAGAAACGTGACTGCACAAATCCTAACCAGTGCTATCAAAGTACGCTAAAAACGCTGCTTACCAATGAAAGTGTTTTCAAACTAAATAAACAAGAATAAGACTAAAAAGCAAAGAATTAAAGAAAGCAGAAGAAGAAGTAAGAAAAAGAGGAAAATAAAGAAATAAACCAGTAACAAAATTCACAGCAAGAATTGGATTGGCTGAAAAGTCCAGTGATTCTCAATAGTTCATAGTTATACTGAATCTGCTAGCTTAATTACTTTTTATCACGAATATGGAGGCGCGAAAAATTTTGCGAACCGGTAGCGGGCTACAATAGGCTTGGAAAAATACACTGAGCTAAGTTTGTGGCAAGATGGCGTGTTCTGCCTGCCAGGATGAATGAAATAAAATCATACTTTCTCTGAATTATTTCTATGCGTATCGGAATAGATTCAGAAGTAAAATGTAGATCATTTTTGTAAAGCAAACGATCATGAAATCTATCAGTTTGGTTTACTCCTGTTAGTACAGTCGTGAATCCTTTAATTTCAGCTTGATGCTTTCGCTATATGAGATGTATTCCAAATTATGCTCAATTAAAACTGAGTCAAATTTTCCTTTTCAAGAATTTTCCTTGTATTATAGATTATTCCGATGATCTGCCCAAGTCTGCCCCAATTCTGCCTGCAAAATGCGGAATTCTACCGCCGGGAAATGTGCTCGCTGCCCAAACTGATTCTGCTGACAGGAGTACTAAACAAGCTTTCTTCGCCAACTGGTGCTGAGCCCGGGTAAACGTATGTCAGAAACTTACTGGTGAAATAATAATAATAATAATACTTGACAATAATCCGGTCTAAAAGATGACTCTCTAACCTGAGTTGGCTACTCAGCAAATAAAATCAAAATCAGAAGCGGAACATGTCTTTTCTATTATAAAGAGGGATCTATTCTGCTCACTTGATCTCTGCCAGAACCCGGAAATATCGCAGCAGAGAATTGAGGAAAGGTACGGCCGGTGACCTGAACTGATCATTAACTGTGACACTGAACACATGCGGAGTTTTTTTTGCGTTCACTCACTGAAGAATAAACTCGTTGAAATGGCTGACTTTGCCCTTGTTTGATTCAAAGCGTTTTAATTTCAGTATAATTATACGATATCTTAGGCATAACAGTTGCATACCGCATAATAACGGATTAACACCTACGGTTCAATTGAAAAAGCTTTCAGTTACTTATTCCAAACAATCTGAACAATGATTATTATAATTAATGCTACGCGCATTGAACCGATTTAATTACCATCGGTGACTCCCTTGGTTGGTTCGAAGCCTGACTGTTCAAGTGAAAATTTTCACTTTTACAGCTAGAATCTCAATTTCAGAGTACCAACACTTGCAGCGTGACACTTGAGCTGACTCCTCTATTTACCATAATTACGTGTACTCTAAAAAAAAAGGGTGTAAGACTCGCATGGAAGATGTAATTAAGTAATGTATGAAAAAAGAAGAATCAGCTGAACGTATAAGCTTTTCACTGAAGGAAGGAGACCAGAGGCAGTTTTCAGAAAAAAATCCGGAAAAGGGTTTATTGTATCAGGATATTATGCCATGATTATAAATAGCCGTAACTGTAACAATTTTGCATGCACGTGTATTATTTTCTGAAACAACTTTCTTCTGATTAAATAAACGGACAACTTCGCACATTGTTTCTTGTTAACAAACAGTTTGGATTTGCTGTGTAAGGCATTTTGAAACACGGTTTATCGGTAAAACTGTCAATTACTGTGCGATAAAAGTGCATTTCCTACGAATAAATTTAAAACCCCAGGTATGTATACTAGCTTTTTTGACTAAACAGCAAAGATGATGCAAATGTTTTTCTTTCTTTTTTTTTTTTTTTCAAACTTTTAGGGTTGACGTGTAAATCCTCAGCTCACTCAGTTGATTTGCTTCTTATTTTTAGAAGTAACTTGATTGAGTAAAATCCTTATTTGGTAACTTAAGGCTACGTTAGAAAAATATATTGCAATATCAGCTGGTCTTAAAACTAGGCCTTTAATACAATTTGCTGTTTAACTTTCGCCGGGTCAGCGAAAGTGAGCGGCCCTTTTCTTAGAGTCAAGAGAGACCGCTGCGAAAATATGGATACCATACTACTTTTCCAGTACGTAACGGTTGGTGGGATGACAGCAAGGCAGCTTGTTACTACATCGTATTCTGCCACAGTAGAAATAATATTTGCCACTTCGGCATGTTGAGATGAAAGAAAGTTGCAACATTTAGATATTGGAAACAGGTTATATCTCTGCAGTTATTTTTTCAATGCCGCGAGTTGACGTCAATACTGAATTAAAAATGCTGTTATTTCTGGATTTTCCGTGGGACAAAATTTTGTTCCTTACGGAAAACTTCCTCAATGAGAAGTCTCTTTAGAATAAAAATGTTCTCTATGCTATGGCGGTTCCCAGAAGTATCTCAATAGTTCCAAAATCGTCAGCCGATACGAACAGTGCCTGAAACGCGCGGACACAGAATTTCCTCAACCATATGAACATGTCGCAATAAAGATCGATGAGTGTTTCAACAATCGAGGTGAAGTTACCTGTAGTGACCTAAGATTATCGGCGGAAAATTTATATATATATATTTTTTTATCTAGCGTAATAGTTCGCTTGAAAGAATGTTGATTCTCTGCCAGCTAAAACTGTTAAATTCTATAACTATTGCCGATTATGGTATCTGAAAATGTTTAGGCTTAAATTTTTTGGTTTCCTGAGTCCTTGCGTGACAACTTCTTAAGCTCTTCCTGTTTTTCTTTCTATTTTCTCGCCCGCTTTAACGGACAATCGCAAATCCGAGCAAAAGGGAACAAATACAAAAAATTCAGTCCATATGCTTTCGTAAAAGGCTGGCCACAACTCAGAAGAGTACCACTGAAATGACTTCCGAAGGAAAAAAAATCACGACCAAAGAATTTCGATCCGGCTTCCCTTCAGTGCGGGATATCTTGGCCTACTACGTAGCATTTAAACAGAAATATTTTACCCTTTGTTCGTAATAGGCGGAAATACGGTTAATCTCCCCCATTTTCGCTTATGCGAGCATAACTTAACTCGCGCCCAGGGTCCCTCATTAGTGACCTCGCTTACATTATGTTTGACATCACAACTCGGGCCCCCGCTGATATTCGTACTTAGACCATGAGAGAATTGCGGAAACGAGTAGAATTGAAAACAGCTCTCGATATCGGGTCGTCAATGTAAACAAAGCCATACAAACGGCAATAAAGCAATGCGTGGAATGTGTGACAGTCACCTGACAACTTGAAAAACGCAGCAAAAACTCCCTCGATCATGTTCTTGAGCGTGTGGACTGTCATTTCCGATATTCAGGACAGACAAGATGGGCTTGCCCGGGGCATTCCTTGACATGAACAAGACAATGTTATTGAAAACCCCTCTATGACTAACAACGTGACACCTTTTGCGGGACTTTTTTTTCCTTTTTCTGTCGACAGACATTGACATAATCGATCGCTATAAGGGCTGGGCCATGGAGTGAATCCGGTTATGTCTGCGGTTAGATAAATTCGCTTATAGTAGTTGGATATTCATTCGAACAAAGTCATCCGAGTAGAACACATCTAACAAGAGCTTATTTATTTTCGTTAATCCCGAATTAATTTACGAAAGATGTTTGACAGGATGTGCAAAACTATAACTTTTCTATGGGTATTCACCTTGGTGTTAATTTTTACAAGGTAGGTAAAATATCATTGTATGTTTTTAGTTTTTTTGTTTTGAACTTTCCACGTGGATAGATATGCCCATAAAGACTAATTTTATGGTTGCTTTAATTCACGTACACGTCTAACATTGTCTTAAACAAGTATCATTTTAAAAATGCTTCATCATTGATTTCTTGTTTATCTTTTAGGGCAATGGCATTGCCTACTATGAACATTGCACAAATCTTGGTAAGTGTTTTAAGTGAGACGACGTTTGGCTGTCTAATCTAAGTACAAATATTACGTCAGTCAGTAAAATTGAGTAGAGTCAGTATTATTATTTCATGATTGGAAGGTCACGCAATGTTCTAATCGAAAATAAAAGTGATTTTTTTTAAAGTTATCTAAATTACAACGTCTTGATTACTAGAGAAGACATCCTCTTAGATCCAAAGTACCCCTTATCGCGCGCGCAATTAAAAAATACAAAGACTCTTTCCCGAGGGGTTTTAACGAATTGGGCGCTCGTGGTGAGTCAAATTCATTGGTCTCTGACGGAGGCTAATTCTGCTAGTCGTACATTAGGACTGTCTAGCCAGTTCATGTGAAACAATAGCAAATAAACAGTTATTGTATAGTAATCGAAGTGTTAGCCTACAAGATCAACCTAACTGACTTCTGCTCTCTACCTTTTTATAGAATTCAAAAACAGAGTACACAAGTATAGCAAAAACTGTCTGGTTATATTCTACAAACGCCAGAGGATTTGTTAGAGTGAACGGTTCCCATGTCGATAGCTCTTGCTATGAGTGCGACAAAACCAAGGACGAAAGCGGTATGGGTGAATTTTCCTTTAAATCTAAAATTATAACTTTCCATAAATTCAGTGACCTAAATACAGGGACAGTTAAGCGCCGACCACCCAAGCTGACAGTTAGCAAACTCGCTCATTTTCCACCCGGCTGGAGACGCCGTTTGTAGATCGACTGCGTGCCCATCAAGATGACAATGCAGTTCGTAATAAAAACTAGTATGACCGCTATATTTCTTGTTATTTATGGGAAAATTTGCTTTTATACTAGCAGCGTGTTGTGTTAGTTTCGGATCAAAGAGCCCCGCCGACAAATAATCTCTCTCAAGTTTTTAGCCTACAGCTTAAACTGCTTTAATCTTCTCCGACAATTTTAGTTTGGAAGCAAAATCATTGACACTCTTCGGGTACATATGTAGAAGGTCTCTGATAAATTTGTATATCTCAGTTACTTTGACGACTAGTTAGTAATCCGCCAGGAAGAGTCATAAACTTAAGTAGCATCATCAAACTCATAAAGAGTGTTAAGCTATACTATTATCCAGGCATTAAAAGTCGATTATGAGCTGTATTTAAAGACACTATTGTACAAAAAGTCGGTAGATAATCTTTGTACTGTAAAGCGGTGACAATTAATCGCCGCGGGGAACAATGACTGATTTTCCCGCCAAAAGCGGCGCGTGTATCGGCTAATCCTGGTTGAATTTTTCCGACAAATGTGCAAATGCAAAGAATGAGGTGGAATTATTGAAATCAAAGAAAGATTATCTTATTAGTCACCTGCTGTTTATTGTCACACTTACTGCCGATTTCAAGGTGTCATTGCAGATATTTGCACGAAATCTTTGCAGTTTTGGACAAAGCGATACTGCTAGATTTGTTCTCAGCTCCCAAAATAATGCGTCATTTATACTACAACTCGCGTCATAGCAAATCACTTGCACTTGTGAAACAAATTCTACTTGCTTTGCTTTTGCGCCACTAAAGGTCCCGACGTAACGTTTATCTTTTGCCTGTTGACATACAATGCAATAATTAGCACTTGTAAAATAATAAGCTTCTATTTATCGCTCAATGTATGGCACCTGTGAGTTCTGTAGAAAAAAAAAAAAGTCATTGCTTTTGTAGAGTCTTTCTCCAAGAAACCCAGTCACCCACAAAGGCGTGTGATAAATCGGCTGCTAACACCTATTAAGTCGGTGCAAGATGTCTCCCAGTGCGGCCTATTTTAATGAAAGCTACTACGCAGTACGTTTTCCGTGGTACTGTGAATCACACTTCTTTATTAGGGCGTCTTCATTAAGTTAAGCCTTTGGATGAAAATCTATTTAATAATCATAATTCAAAACAATGTAAGAAACAGTTTATTCTTGATGATGTTTATGTAGCACGAATTAACAGAGCTCAGTTGGAAGTTCCGAGTATGTCTAGCCTTGTGCATAGGGCCAAATGAAAAAAAAAATTCCCGCTAACCTTAAACGATGTGCTGTATATTTTTAGTCAAGTTTTTCTACTCATTGTGACCAATTTCCTCTCGGAAGGTGAACAGTTAACAGTACACGTATAAAATGCTTTCTGATGTTTACAACCAGTGTAGCGGAATTTTTGGAATCCGCAAAATTCCTGTTTAAAAGCCAGGCGACCGTGGGCGAGAGATCTTTGTTCGTTCTTTCGTCGAAAACAATAAGCCAGCACCTCCTTTTGCGGCTAAATTATTTTGATTTAAAAGACAACATCGGCGCAAGGAATTAATGTGAAATGCATTCATCGGTTGTACTTTTGAGTTGCCTATTCACTTCAGCCATTGTTTGCGTTTTAAGAGTTCCTCTGACGCAGTAAACCCTTTTTCCTTTTTCATCTGCGAAGCCTTTGTCTCTTTTTGGGTGGGAAATTGTTTAATAAACTGAAGTTAAATTTATTGTACCAAAGAAAGACCATTTAGCCGCAGGCAAAGAATTAAAGGAATTGAAAAGTAGTTGTGCAACGAGAAGGATGCCAATAAAACCATTGAAATGATATACAAACACATCGAAAAAGAAAATAAACAACATTTTTTTAAATTTTAACTGCCGACATGATCTGTGCAATTTCATCCCCACATCTATAATTTCGATCAACAGAAAACAAAAATGTGATAAGAAATGAACCACTTCTGAACAACAGTAAACCTTCACCATAATAATCTTTAACAGAAGACTGATCGATCTTTTCACGTTTTTTTTACAGCCAAGTTCGAGCTGGTGTCAACGCGTTTTGAGGGAGCTGTTGTACTCAGGATTAGATCCGTAAAGGAAAACAGTTATCTTTGCGTGGATTTAGAGGGCAATCTAACTACAGAGGTACGTGCTCAGCACAGTAAACTCTCAGGTGATTAATAAAAGGTTAAAAAAGGGCGGTCTTTTAAGCGGAAGAATGCATGGGTAGTTTTGTTACACCTGCATGCCTATTGGAATTCGTCAATCTCCTCTCTTTTCAATCTGGACTACAACTAACTAATAGTTTTTACTATAAGATTAATTAATTAACAAGCAGCTTCATTGCGTTTACAGTCGACTCTCTCAGTTAACGGACACCTCTATATGACGGACACTTTTGTAAAACGAACACCTAGTCACCTGGTCCCTGTCTTTCTTTACTCCCTTTATTTTACTCTCTATAAGACGGAAATCTCTCTAAGACAGACACTTGATGCCAATCCCAAAGGTGTCCTTCTTAGAGAGGATTGGCTGTATCATAAAGACAACTGAACACCGTGAAACAAAACTAAACTCACGAGAAACGGCCTTTTCTAATTAAAGCCTTATTTAGAGTTGTAATCTCTAGCTGCCTCTTATCCTGTTCACAGACCCTCTATTTTCTCTTAAAAAGTCCGCCGAGCGCGCGTCCGCGCGCGCACGCCGATTATCGAAAAGAAAAATAAAGCAACGTCCTTGTACAGGTTCCGCTGGTTCATAAATCTTTCAACCAGGCAAGAATGCCGTGTTTTGAATAAAGCCTGTGTTAAGCTGCTCGAGTGTATTTTCCACCGGGGGGAAAATACTTGTTGTTGTTTTTGCTTTTTAGCCAAGATCATCACCACCGCAAAACTTGTTTTTGTTGTTGCTTCACTTTCTTGCAAGAAGTTCAATATTACTGGCAAGCATACAAATACGACTACGAAAAGTTTCCGAACACTTGAACATAGAGAACAAATATATAGAAATGAATTACCAAAAAACGTATATGACGAAAACAACTTTAACAAGTTGTACTCATTACTTTGGTACCGACTCAGGCCTAGCGATAGCTAAAGAGGGTTAACGCGAGGAACGGTTAATTAGAGTGGTCAACTAAAAATTTAAATTATAACAAAGCTTGCTCTTCTTTACTGCAGGTTCATGGAAACACAATGCAGCGTTGCTTGTTTAAAGAAGGAATGAAATCAGGGTTTACAACATTTCAATCAATCCATAACGCAGAATGGTTCCTTGGTTTTAAACGCAACGGAAAATTAAAACAACCGCACAACACCACGAATTCTCAAAAGGCGGCAAGATTTTTAACATACTTTTTATCGTAGACCAAGATCCAACTATCTACTTGAGGCCAAAAATAGTTTAACAATTTAAGATATTTTAGGTAAATATTGGTTATTTGTATATGTTCATATCTATCTTTTAATGTGTACATAACGATATTTAAATTTTTAACGTATATTTATTTTCTTAAAAAGTAAAAATTGTGACTCGTTCAAGGTAGCTCGGAGACTCGCCTTGAAGAACGAATTTATTTAGTTATTTATTGATGTTATTTAAAATTTTCTGTTTTTAAAAGGAAATAATACGTTTCATATAATTTATTCAAAACGACTGTTATATGGTGTCTTTTGACATTTTTGAAGGACAGAAAGCGATACTGTGTATCGTGTAAGTAGTTCATATGGACAATGTATATAAAGTTGACTAGCTAACAAGTCGTCATGTCTAATATCGATAGCGAGACAATAATCATGAAAAATGAGCTTCCAATAAGTCCAGCGTTTTTGGCGGGAGCAACTACATTTAAGAGGCTAGTATGGCGCCGCGTTATAAAAGTTGATTTAAATTTGATGTTTTTATCAGTAACGAAGTCTCGACAAAACAGTCTTTAATTAACAGAATCAGGGCCTCATCGGAGGTTCTGTTACTGAGCATTTTAAACCCGCGTTTTTTTACCTTTCAGATGAGGATTAAAAAGGTCTGATTGTCAATGTTTTTCAGTGCAATCCATTCAGTTTATTAACTTCGCTATATATAGTTTTTAACTAACGGAGTGCGGATATCTTAGCATCTTAGTACTGTATTCATGTGTAAGCCGTTAGTGCTGAATTGTCTTAGTCATGCGCGCGGTGACCTAGCCACTTTAAAAATGCGTTCCTCCCGCACACTTCTAGCCTTTCTCAAAGCCAACCTCTCCCTTCCAGGAAATATCGATCTTCCCAATAGGAGGAGGGGGCAGGTTAAGTTAACGTATTTTCACTGTTTCGACATTTTGAATCGTTTTTGCGCGTACGTTTTGCGTTTTTTTTTTTATAAGCAATGAGACATGTAACTAAATAGGGATTTTGCACACTCACACCACTTGTTCTTTTAATTTGCGTCACATTTTTTGTCTACGTAAGTAGTGGCAAGCCAGGCACATATAATATCACATTGAACATCGCAAGCCCTTTTCGTCGCCGCGGCGCAAAAACGTGAGAGAAAAAAACCGGGGCTTGACCTGGCTTAATGAAGGCACTGTTTTTAGTGTAGTAAGTGGCAGTAGTCAATTGCAAAGACAAAACAACGGTAAAAATTGCCTTACAGTGTAATGCTTTCTGTTGGTACCAGGTTAACCAAATCGCGTCAATGATATGGGTTTCCAAAAAAAATTACTTTAATTAGATTTTTCTTTTTCTGTAATGCCAATAAATGTGTCCATTCTCAGAATTCTCTGAATTTCTGACGTAAAACCAAGCGGTTAAATAAATGTACCCCCGTACACACCTCAAAAGTACACAGCAGTGGAATTTACTAATGACGTGGTTTCATGATACCAAAAATATGATATTGTACAAACACCCATCAAACAAATAGTCATGATGCCCTTTTTTGGCATACGATATTTTCGATATTTCTCAACGCTGCTTTGAAGTTCACGTCTTATATTTATGCTACTGAATGCGAAACTTGCATTTTATGAAAAATCACAAATGTGCGAATTATTTATTGTAACGGAAATAAGAAAACTAAGAGTTATTTAAACTGTGTATGTTTATGTACAGGTCTTGTAAAAAATAAATATATATTTAAAAGAAACGTTTACTGTTTGTGTCGCATATACATAGTGAAGTTACCCTGGTTTGCTTTTAAAAAAAAGGCGTAGAGCGCGAATCCGACACTCGATCGCGGTTTTCAACGCCATCGTGACGGGTAGGCAGTGCAGGCTTTGTAAAGCCCAAAGTCGAATAATTTTCATTACACACTACTTTTGAGTTTTAGGTTGAATGATATACTACTTATTAACCTCGTCTGTTCGGTCATTACTGGGAAATTTCAGAGGCCTTGATGTATTGCCCTTGCTATCGCTCGGTCAATACATTTGGTCAATCGGCATATGGTCTTTTCATTATAGATCTGAGCTTGCGATCAATTAATACCAACAACTGGTCAGTGGATAACTTTAAAAAAACACGTCACCTCAATGAGTTGTACGCTTGAGCTCGCGATACTGTCAGGTGACACTGGTCTGCGGATACCCTTTTTGACAGCTGTCAATTGACCATAACATGGATGTCCACTATCAAGTTAAACGCAGATTGTATATGCCTTGGAAACCTAGCCAGTAATGCCCGGTCATTGCAAGAAAACAACCAATAAGAGCGCGCGTACTATTGTAGCCATGGTATGAAATACCATACGTCTCCACCCCCTAACCTTGAGGGGCGCAGGGAAGAGCTGTTTAGCCTGTCAACACTATTTCAAAACGGATGTTTTCCTTAGCGCTTTCAGCCAATAGTTAAAGGTTTTCTATTACGGAAAAGTAATTATTAAGCCAATCATACTCGCAAAAGTAGATGACGTCACCGGAAGGCATTATGACGCTCGGAATTCAGACGTCTCTCTCCCCCGCGCTCCCCGTCGGTTAGGGGTGGAGACTAGCCTGCGAAAGCAGCCGTTTCTCCTCGCTCTTCGCCGCTGGGGGCGTTTCGCGAGGAGGAACGTTAATTTGTTTGTGACTCAACGAAAGAAATTCCATACTGATGACGTAAATCAATGTTTAAATAATGAATCCGGTAGTCATGGGGTTCCAAATACAAATTTGTTCAATTTTACGTTTCTCCTGGTAGATTTTGCTAAACTGTTGTGTTCATATACGAACGAGCTCCAGCAAAACTCAAATGCTTCTTGTAGAGAAGTTTATATTCCACAAATATCGACTGTTTTGTTATAGATTCATCACGTTTACATTTGACCTTTGTAGCGTTCTGTCTTGTGCGTGTCATTTGTAAACAATAACTAAAACAATGTAACTACTCCGTCGTCCAATCAGCGCTTATGAACGGATTCAGGACAGATTTTATGTCATCAGTATGGAATTTCTTTGGCTGAGTCGCAGACGTTCCTCCTCGCGAAACGTCCCCAGCGGCGATGAGGAGAAACGTCTGCTTTCGCGGGCTAGGTGGAGACTTGACTTCCTTTAATACACTTTGCTTCGTCACAGCCATCATAATGGTGTTCCAAACTGAGAGGGCGGCCATGTTGCTGTACTAAAGCCTGTTAGTGGGAGTTGAACTCTTTTCTTTCCTAAACACATTCCTTTGTTCCAATAAATTTGCATAGATGCTGGCCTCGTGAGAGAAAACTCTCCATTTAAAAACTTCGAAGAAGACCGAGAAAATAAGAAATATAGCTGTTGATATAAATGCAAATCGTAATCGTGCAGTTTCAGTTCAAGGCCCCGTTGTTACATCAGTTTTCAAAAAAAGTCTCGTAGGCGCCTTAGTTCTTGTCCGTCAACAAAAAAACTGATACTCTTTTACCCGGATTGGCCTTGAATCATTGTAAAATTCGTGGACAAAGTTGTCCCATAGGTATAACCAATCACTTTTACACTCGAGCCTAACCCAGCACCTCCAGGGTCTTGCTTCACTGTTGACCTCTGTTTACTGGCTCCATTTTGACACCAACACGCAGCTTTACCGGGGGGGGGGGGGAGGGGGGGAGATTTTAGCTATATATTACAATCAGTGTTTTATTAGTCCTAAACGTATGGCCAATTGCAGTGATACTGTTATCCCATGCGGGAAAAGGAACTGTTACGTGATCCTTTTTCAAAACTGTTTCCCGCTTTCTGTCCGTCTACAACAGAGGAGGAAAAATCGTTGTCAAAATATTATCTCCACTCTGAGGAGAGTTTTTTATGAAGGTGCGGATTCCAGGACCGTATTTTATAGAATATGGCCGTGGTCTGGAGTTTGCAATGGATTTTGGAAGACGCAGTTTTTGTTCGTATCTCGAGACGGCAGTGCGCATAGCTTTAATTGAAGCGCATCAAAAATGTTGACGTAATCTGAGCGGCTAAACGGTAGCGGAAAATCTATATCAAAGAGAGTGGGCTGTAAGGGTCTGGTCTGGTACAATATATCGAATTTTGGGCCAGGAAAGTCCCGGTAACTTAACGGGCCCGGAATCATATTTTTAAATCAAAGTCTCAAGAAAAGTGGGGTGTGTTCTGACCTCTAATGAAGTCCATTTTGTTTCGTTAGCTAATAACTCTACTGTATAATTTTCAAAACTATTAAAACTCCCTTCTAAAATGGAAAACAAAACAGCTTAACGGGCCCGGTAATTAACGGGAGCTTCGAGAAACGGGCCCCAGGTCTGAGGGTTTTTCAGAATCTTGTACTGATATGGATTACGTGAAATCAGAGTCTAGGAAACTGCCCACCTACCCCTCCCTTCACCCAAAATTGCTCTATAATGCAGTTAGTGTCAACGTTGGGGTAAGAAGATGGGTGGATGGGCAATTTCCCGGAATCTTATACTGATGCGGATCACACTAAGAGTCATAGGTTTGTAAAAAAAAAAAAAAAAAAGAAAAAAAAAAAAAAGGAACAGTAGATATATCTAGCAACCTTTGTGGCATTACGGGTGTGGTATGGAATCCCTAATGAAAGGGTTCCCAAGTCTCCACTAAAATAGTGGGTAAGGTGGGGAGGGAGGGTGTGTGTATACAAGGGTGTTTTTTTTTTACAAAGAAGATGGGTGGATGGGCAATTTCCCGGAATCTTATACTGATGCGGATCAGACTAAGAGTCATAGGAAGCTACCCACCTATGCCCGACCCTAGCCCTACATTTTGCAATCTTATAATAATATAAATTTCCGCTTAACGAATTTTCTGAGTGTACCTCCCAGGATGCTATCTTGGGTGGAATAAATGAAATACTGTCTTCAAAATTCAAAACCAAAGGTTCTTGAAGTACATTTTAAAATACTGAGATATCGAACTAATTTGAAGGATGACTAGCGAAGGAGCGCGGTGTACTAGTAATCAGGTTTTAAGTGTATGTGACACGAAATTTTGTCAAACCAGGAGCCTGGTCAAACTGATTTTGTCCATAGATAAGTTTATTTAACAATTGTGAACTTTAAACATATGTCTCCCAGAAAATGACTATCCAAAATCTGCTTTTTTCCCTTTCAGAAATGCCCCAAAGACTGGGAACGAATAAAGGATCAAAGAAAGGCTGACGACGTCCGTGACGTCATTTAGTTTACGTTGCCTTCGCTCCCTATTCTTGTCATTGCTTTGTGGAATTAAGCGATGTAACTTACTGTAACGAAGGTATAGCGAAGTACAAGGAAATTCTGAATGTGATTGGGAGCTTTTAATTTCGACAATAACAATCTTTCGTATTTGCCCCCATCTTGTTAATTATTCTATATCCATGCAAATCATTCTACGTCATATTTTGCTTGCCAATTTGGCCGCGCGATGGGGCGGACATTTTTGATACAAATTCGCTTGTTTTAAAAATTGAAAATAGGTTTCGCAAGATTATTGACACGAGTTTAAATTTCAGATACATATTTTACAAAAACGACAATAGAAAATTCGTGTCATATATATACATAAAGGGAGTATGTCAAGAGGGTACTGCTGTTTAGGTCAATTCTGTGTAGAAGTCATTGTTTAGTATCTTTACCCATACACAAAATGCCCAGTTATGAAGAAGATATCAAAAAAAATTTTTGTGGGGGTGGGGGGGGGGGTGATTTTTTAAGCGGTATCATCACCACTTGAAAAGGTTACCGGCCCAACTTTTCCAAGTTTTAATCCAAGTCCATCCATGCCATCCGCTGCATCAGACGCAAGAAACTGTTTCAGTGCCTAAATATAGTCTAAAAGAACTAAACTGGACCATTATTTTTCGAATTCAATTGATGTCAAGAACAGTTCTAGCGTTTTAAAAAGATACTGGCAAATAGTGTTACATAGCCCCTTTAAGACGAAAACAATGTTGACGCTGCTTATGTAGTAGCCCAGCCAGGAGCTAAATATGTGTTGGCATAGTTTAATGATTTCTGACGTATAAAATTTTTACTTACAAAAATTGGTGAAAATAAACAAAAAAATCCCACCAGTGCTTCCTCATAAAGGAACTATATTTTTCTCCAACGCATTTGCGCATTAAAAGAGAAAATTTTAATTTTCATAAGTAGCCAACTTATAACACAGGGAAGAAAGCGTTCCAGCTCCTAAGCACAAAACTCGTGTATTAACCCTTAGCCTCCAGACAAACATCGTTTGTTTTTGTTATCTTCATTAGAGACCTCTAGATTCGAGGAAGAGTACAACTACAAAGACGAGGATTTGGCTTAAATTTTTTCGCTTATTCTCAAAATATCAACACCACGGAAAGCTTTTTTTCACCAGAAAAGTTAGCACGGTAATTTTTATTGAAATAGGAGATTCAGCCCTCTTCCGATGTCAAAATGATAAAACTTCTAACATTTGATGACTTGTTTCCGTCACTATGACATTATCTAAACACCTCGTAAAACAACGAAGGCTATCACGTTTTCCCGCCAAATGACGCTGGTACACGCGCGCACTACTTTGTATTGAGAAAATCCCGTTCTTGTACTCGTCCTCGTCTTAAAGAGTCCAAAGGTCTCTATTGATTCCGACGGTTATACGGTCACTGCCTAGAGAATTTAAACAGAAACATAGAAACAAAAAAAACAAGGTGCACAACTCTAGAATAAAGGGAGGCTACAGGTCAAAACTGATTGTTAAAAAACGAAAGAAAGAAAAATTGGTTTTATTAAATACTAAAATACAGTGATAACTCTAAAGAGAATAAATCGTGTTAACACTTCTTAGTTCCGTGGAAGTTTTTCAAGATGCTCATTAAAAAAGGTATACGAGTAACTCTGAATAATATTAAGTGAAACTGGACTTTCACAAGCGATAGATAGTTTGTGTCGATCAAAAACGGTCCTTTGGTTTCACTTACGTTTAAAGGCCGCTGGTCAATGGTCGCTTTCTCACCCTGTCAAATCAGTGAATAACTAACCGTATTAACGGTCAATAAATTTCTGTAACTATGGTAAAGTCTTAATATTTACACTTCTAAGTTGACACAAAGGCCACTATCAGAGAACAAAAATATTACATTATTAAATAATCAATTGTTAATTCAAAATAGAGGAAATGTATCAATAAAGCGACCGAAAAAAAAAAACAAAACCAAAGTTTGTTTTATCGCCCTTTTCTAATTGTAGCTGTTGTAATGGGGCTTGCTGTCGTCAGGGTCAGCCAAAATGGTATTGAAAAGAAAAATTTCCAAAACCTGCACTATTTTTTCTCGATGACAAACGCGAGGAAAGTGAACAATCTGATTAAGGCCATGTTTTCTGTATTCACTTGCCACACATTATCAAAATTTATATTTGGTACGAAGAACGCTCTATTAACCAGCTCAATTCCAGAGGTTGCCAAGTCAAAATTTGACAAAAAATCAAAATTTCATTTTGTAAGAGGCTGAAAAGCAAACAGCATCATGTAAAAGTACTGCGAGAGAGGTTTCATTTGAATGGTCACACCAAAGGATTTCGTCCACAGACTCGAAAGCTTGAAACACCATGCAAGACTCAATCGCGCATTCACTCTGGAATAGATGGGTTACGTTTATCATGCACAAAGAATATTAAGACCTGACGCTTTAGTCTATAGATGCGTACACGCGCATCTGTTACTTTGGTTAATACTAAGACTATTATGACCACATTACCGAAGTAAAATAATCACTGGCATTGTTTTAATTTATTCGTGGCAATCTTCAAGTCCATACGTAATCTCTTTCTCGATGACTATCTATGTACTCCACAAAGAAGTCCGTGGATCTCGGCTAGTACCCGGTACATTGTTTCTCTTAACAAAGAGAATTAATTTTAAAAGTTTTAAGCTGTAAAGCCGATAAATAATTATTTGTACCACTAAAAATCTGTTCCTCTTGGTCGGAGGGTAATTCATCAATTCGCGCGAAAATTCTCGTCCTCGAGAACACAAAGCGTTGTTTATTAACTACTTTTACAAATATGTTTAAAATGCCAACTATAATGATTAACTGCCCTTATAGTTACTTGGGAATTTTGTCGCCTACTCCACGCTAGGCGGTGTCAGTGCAGTGACAAAAAGTCAAAATTTGTAGATAATTTAAAGTCAGCTGAGTTAGCGAAATTAACTATTTTTAAGATGCTTAGGATTTAAGGAACTTGACGTTAAAGTCAGGTTACCGACTTCGCGACAACGCACTGAACCATTACTAACCTTCTGAATTCACCCAGCTCAGATAAATAATAACAAAAATATTTCTAAGTAATAATTACAAACAGGCACTGGCCTTCTATTATTTTTAATGTAGAAAATAGACGACATGCAGCCGCGGTACAGCTTCTTGCCGCACAGCGGATTTGCTCTTTAGAAAGTTCTGATTGGCGAATCTCTTTAGGGGGCCCCATATCATCAATGTCTCTTCCAATGACGGAAGCTATTGAGGTTTCCGTGGCTCGTTTTTTAATGCTTTGATGAGACTGGGTCAGCAGAATTACTTGACATTTAATACAACAGCAAATACGCGTAATCCAACTGTGCTGAATGAACTTGCTCTAAGCTTTGCGCACCAAACGCTCCAATAACTTAAACGACTTGACTTGATTCACAATAATTTGATCACTCTCTTTTTTTGGCCTTCGCCCTTCCCGCAAAAGACGACACTGTTCATAGAGGAACTTCAGTGTGATAGATTGAAACATCGGCGACAGTTTGTGTTGAATCATCATTTAATCCTACAAACTCTCTTTCCAGCTAACAGTCCACGCTAAGAGTGTTAGGTGAGGTTTTGGGTCGATCAGGGTCAGTGAGAGTCAATGTCGCGCGCCTGTCGCTACTGGTTTTCTCCGGGTTACTTTCGTCATTCTCCGTGCCTTCACCATCCCCGTTGTCTTCTCCTTCGTTCAAAGTCGCTTCCGCTCGTTGATCTTCGTACCGTTTTGTTTGCTGGTACCACAACATGGCTACCACGGACTCTAGACCCTGGTGCGCATGCGTGTTATCTTCAACCTGTTTCTCGATCCAGCCGTGACCTTTTGTTTTCTCGCCCGAATTCAATGGCTGATAAGTATGCAACTTTCCTCGCACGCAATCTCGTAATCGCCTCTTCAGCAAGAAAATCCTTATCGCTTTCTGAATCGTAGATGCCGCCCTGGTCTCGTGCTTAAATTCCTCCGGAAGCGACGTAATCGTTTCTTCTTTCTTTCGCACGTTCTGGAACTTTTCCTCTAACTTCTCCGCTAACATTGCCAATTCTTCCTCATCGTGTCCCTCGACGCCGCCGATGGCTCGCCGGACAAGAGTTTGCATAAGGTCAACGCAATAGATTTTATAGCCCGATTTGATCGGCACATCCAGCGACCCAAACAGGTGTCTGTTGGGCTTAGGAATCTGTAACGGCGGCTCGAGGGCGTCTAAAAAGTCACTGAGTTTACTAAGGGGAATAAAGTGCGTAGCTTTGGGATCAAATTCTTGCCAGACTTGAATATATGTTTCTAAGTCGTCATCCGACACGCCAATCTCCTCTTGTTGCTGAGCTTCGTTGAAATTTTCTAAGATAACAGCTATGTACATGTTTATCATAATCAGGAAAATAATAATGATATAACTAACGAAGAAGAATACAGCAAGAAATTTGTTGCCACAATTACCGTTACTACCACCATTCTTTAAATTAGGGTCACAGTCTGGCGGGGTGACCATCAGAGGATCAAGAATCGTGTTCCAACCCGCGGCAGTCGCCACCCGAAACAACAGAAGCACGGAGTTTCCAAAGGTCTCAAAATTTACCACGTCTGTAATTCCGTTGGATTTTTTCACGTAACCGAACGAAGACATGCCGATGATGGAGTAGATGAAGATAATCAGACAGAGTAACATGGCGATGTTCACTAGCCCTGGTAGTGACTTAACCAACGTAAAAATCAGTCGACGAACTCCTTTGGCGCCTTCGAAAAAGCGGAGGAGTCTCCCAATCCTGAACACTCTCACTACACGGAGCAGTCCTGGGGAGAGTATCATGTCTTGCTGCAGGACGTCCTCAACAATGATACCTGTGGGGGGGGTAGGGAACGATGGAAAAACCAGTCACAATATTTTCCTCAACAAGAATGAGTTTGTTTATCATCACAATTAGATACACTGTGCTTACGCGAGTACAACAATTAAGTTGTGATGGCGGGTTAGCTTTAACAATAAGAAAACAGAAATGTGAAAAAAAAAAAAAAAAACAATTAAAAACTTAAACGAGATTTAGCTCTTTACAACATCTCACAATAATGTTGTTGGGGGAAAGGGAAGACAGTTGTCGAACTGTCATAACATTTGCTCTAACCAGCTGACAGAATGCTTTGTCCGTTCTAAGCTGATCTGAGAATTATAAAGGCCGAGTGACCCACCTACCCCTCCCTTAAGTTAAAAGTAACACATGAGACAAAGTTGCTCCCGGTGAACAGATTGCCCTGCAGCGGAATCCGGATTCCTGAAGCCGGGAAGTTTTTGCTTGTGGAATCCAGAATTCAATGCTTTGGAATCTCGAATACAGCTCAAGGAATCCGGGATCCTACTAAAGTTTGGAATCCAAGTTCCACTGACAAAGACTGGAATCCAGTGCCTAAAATCCGGAATCCACAGCTTGGAATCCTGATTCCAAGACTGTTTTAGATTCTCTTAATGTGGCGAAATAAAGGAACTCTAAAAAAACAGTTTAAAGGCTTGTTTATAGTGGAAAGTGCACTTAGCTTACCCAGCTAGTTTACAGGCACTCCACTCAAAAACTTAGAAACAAATAATTCAAATACAACATAAGAAGATTAAAACTCTAACGGGCAGGAGGCAACCAGTCGGCTATTTACAAGAGTGGCCAAGAATTCGAACTCGAGACGACCGAGAACAAATCCAGTAAGTGGCCAAAGCGGGACTCGAACCCCGGACCGCCGGATCGCGAGTCCGACGCGCTGACTACTCGGCCAGGCTGCCTCCTAATCTACTAAAAAGCTGCAATGGGTACCCTACCAGCAATGGAGAAGAGTACTATTATGAAGTCAAACACATTCCATCCAAGCTTAAAGTAGTCCAGACGCATGGCAATCAGCCGAATTATGGCTTCAACGATAAATATTCCAGTAAAGATGTAGTTTAAGTATCGTGTTGGCCCGGATCATCAAGCTCTGGTTAAGGAAAACGCTTTCGATCAAAGTCTCCGTCTCTGATGTCTCTGACATCACACTGTAGATAGTTCTAAGTCGTATGTACAACTGAATTACACTAGCCTAGGACCAGGCTCCGCAGTGAAAGAAAAGGCTAAAAACGGAGAAAACAGCAAAACCCTTTCCTGACTCCCGCTAAGCTTGCTTCGCTCGCCGATTATTTTTTTTCGTCTTTTTACCCCACTGAAGAGACTAGTCTCAGGCTAAAATTACACTAAGTTATAAAACCATCACTCCTTGAATTGACTACGGAAACATGTGCGGGTGATAAGGGTTTTTTCAGCTTGTGGATAAATTCTATGCTGCACTCTGACCTCTACTGCAGTACTTTTAAAAGGTGCTATTAATTACGTTGTATAAACAGGTTCTAACTTTTGAATCTGTGAACGAAATCTGATGTTGATAATTCAAATGAAAATGGAGTACTTTCACAGTAGTACGTTCACATTGTCCAGTATTTTCGGAATTTCCATATGTTTCACAAATCAATGTAAGTTTTTTTTGAAAGTAAAAGGGATACCGTATTCAGCTGATCAAACGCCTCGGCGGCGTTTATTTCCAAATCATATCTCTAAAATCAATGACAACAGTTATGGCAAATCATCACTGATTCTAACGATAATATGTAAACAGAAACATGTTTAAAGTTCCAATGTCATGCTTTTTTTGCTGAGACAGATTCGTAATAGTCTGGCTTGCGATAGACTATGGAGTTGCCTACTTGTTACTTTTCCCTATAATCTTTGAATAAACGCCGCATTCTTCATGATCGGGTGCGATTTTTTTCGAGGGCGGTGTTCAATGGTGGTTTTGCTTCCATCCGGGGCGTTTAATCAAGGATGACGTCCAATCGAGTAAATACGGTACGTAATTTAGTAGTGTTTATCATCAAGTGTAAAACGGTTTTGAAGAATGTCAGAGTACTGATTAGTTAAGTAACAATCGTGCTTAGACCCCTCCCCCCATTTCTCTACACAAGGCCGAATGGTTCCTAGGACCATATCCTTGATAACTATTTACTTAACGAAAGGATATTGAGCGCTGTTGTAAAGCTCTCTGACTGATTGTTGTGTTCCATCATCATCGTAATCATGTTTATCATAATAACCGACATGATAAAAACTTCAAACTTCTTTTGCTGAATCAAGTCGAACAGCCACGCCCGGATTTTATTCTAAAAAAGAAAATTAAGTAAAAAGATTAGAATATCGGTTGAACAAACAGTACAACAATACGCTGCAAAAGAGTCGCATTTGAGGAGCCAATGTGGATTTCCAAGCGTAGAACGAGATTTCAGGGTGCAAAAAGAATTCACTAGCATAATCGCAAAATCTACTAGCCCCAGGCTATGGGACACGACTTTCTTTGTATGCTGGATTGACGTGGGGTTTAACACTCGCAGAGGACCTTTCGTTTGAAGACCATAACTAACCCCAAGATACAACTGTTTGTTTGTCTAGACAAACGACGGAAATCGATCACCAAAACAGGCTCAAACAAGGAAAGTTCACAAAACCCCTAGAAAATACAATTGAGCAAGTGACTCATATCCCCCACTCCAGAAATTATAGGGGAATGGGTAATAGCTTTCTGCGCAACGCAGATTTCTGAGATCATTTGGGTGGGCAAGCGTTACTCGTGATTATTTAAAGGCTACCTTGAATACCACTCAAACAATCAAAACCAACGCTCAGAAATCCCAGAAATCACTGCACCAAAAGCTTGTACCCATTCTCTCTCGATTTTGTGAAGTGGAGAATAGATGATGATTTTTGACTCACTTTAGGCCTTTTGAACTGTTTCTTCGGTTTTCTGTAGTACGTCTTTTTGATCATGTTTACCCAACTCCTCTGCCCTGGGGTCAGAAACATACCAAGTGCACCACTGTCTTCATACTAAAACACAAGAAAACAATTAATCAGAATTAGGCATGCGCATTCTACTGGTCACGAGGCTTTTTCCGTCAGCCTGCCTACCTTCCTTCGAGCCAAATACACTAAAATACATGTCAGAAAAACTGGCGGCCAGTCAGCGAGACAGACAGCGAGTTATCAGTCGATCAGTCCGGGTAGTCAGTGACTGAGTCAGTCACTCCTGGCAATAAGACAGTCAGACTGTCAGGAAGTCGGTAAGTCAGTCATATAGTTAAAACTGAGTTAAGACTATATCTTGCATAACTCGGAAGAGACCGCAGCGGCAGGACGAAGAAAATGGGAAGTAAATTGCAACTGAATATTGTTTTTCGGCAAACATTTGAGTCCTATCTTTTCCTGCCGTTCATAATTATGATAAAAGAGAGATTTAGAGTGACGTTTGCGGCAAACGGCAAACGTCAGATTCAAGATGAGAATTTCTCAAAATAGAAAACGTGCCGCTAAAAACAGACCAAAACAATTGTTGTAGACAAAACTAACGAGAAGCTTTTTTACTCATTTTGAGGTAGAAGTAATGAACAGTAAAGCACAAGTCAGGAGAAAACTTGGTCACGTGATACAGATTCATGGTTGCTCTTTGCTGTAAACGTGACGCTAAATCTCTCTAATATATTTTCTTTGTCTCAATAGCACGTGACTTCAGATCGTTGTTCAGTCGGTCAGAAAACTTTGAGCTTCGCGTCGAAGTTTTTCGCGTAGATTCTATTTTCATAGTGTGTAGTTTGATGCGGTAGCACAAACATTGTTACTTTTCAATTACCGTCCATGTATTTTCTTGTGAAGAGCGGTAAAAGGCAGGAGCGAAAGAATTAAACAGGATTAAATGACGCAAGGACACCTTCACATTGATGTGCATCACAATTAGTACTACTTACGTGATGCCGACAAGATAGAAGCTTTAAATCTCACCTGTTGTTTCTGGCGATTGAAGTTTTCGATGATCACTCCAATGAAGAGGTTTAGGATGAAAAACGAACCCAAAATGATGAAAACAACGTAGTAGAAGTAGCTGTAAAAACTGCTTTCAAATCGTGGCTGCTGGTATTTCTAAAGATGCAAGACAAGAACACCCAATAGATAAAAACTGTAACAAACCCTTAGGGTCATTTTGAGCACTAATTGAACCGATCTCCACCTTTAAAGGAGAACTGGCTCAAATTATCGTACAGAATCCCTTCGTTAATTGGAATGCTAGAGACCACCTTCATCATTTAAACTTGATATAGTCTATTTTAGACAGTCAGACGGAAGGGAAGGCGCGAAGGCTTCGAATTATCACGTGAACACGCTGAACCCGTCACATGACCGTTCTGCGGTCATGTGACAGCTATGAAATCGCGTACTAACAGAACATGAATTGACCTTTATTGCTCGTAATTGTAAGCTAGACTTGGTCTAACCATATCAGTCCCTAGAGTTACCGGCAACTACCCCTCCCCTAAGCCATCATTTTGCCCTAAGGGAGAAGTAACTGTTAATGTTAGCTTAGGGAAGAGGGAAGTTTCCCAGAAACCTACCAACGTCAATTTTCGCCAAACAATATCAATACATAATTAAGGAAAGAGGTTGTGAGAATTTAAATGTATTCTTACGTCTGTTGCATCCACAGAATCGTCCATCACTTCAAAGACGCCTTCTAATGTGGCCTGAAATTCAACCAAAACTTGTAGTTACATATGTGAGACTAATTAAGAAGAGACTTTATAACTCTCCTCCCTACACCCATAATGAGCTGATTTAGCAACAGAACGGGAGCGTCAGTTGGCGAAAGCGTGCGTAAATCAAACAACTGGCTTGACCAATGGCACAGCAACAAATTGGGTACCGGAAGTCGCGTTTAGTCCTTTCCGCGCGCTATCACGTCTTCAACTGACGTTCCTGTTCTTGTTAAATCAGCCTATTGACTGAGATGGGAGTGAATAGCAGGGTATACCTAGCACTGCTTCGCGAATGGTGACCGCTTTTTGTACACCCAGACGATAGACAAGATACAGCACAGTTTCTTTACTAAGGAAAAAACATGAATCTATGACAGGGGCTCTAATCCACAACTACGGTTTGAAGTCCAGTACTCGAACAATTTCATCGCTGAGTTTTTAGGCGCGTAAGGGAAAACAAACAAAATCTTAAAAATCCGCGTCGAAAAACGCATTCTTCTTGAGTGATAGTGGTGGCGGGTGCATGCTTCGTGCGTGGTGAATTAACAAATGAAATGGATCATTCAGAAGGAAAGTTTCATCATATAGCTGGACATATTTTCCTATCGGTTTCTGCCTTTTGCATGAACTGTAAAACTGCACAGCCTTAGAGCGCTGGACTTGATATCCGAAGGTGCCAAGTTCAAGTTCCGCACAGACCGCTAATTCCGAGTTAAAATCCTTGACCACGCTAGTAAAGTAGTTAACTGGTTCGCCGCCTACTAATAGTCCACTTTCGAAATATTAAAATTCTAACATGACTGCGAGGCTTTAGGGATTCTCGAACGTCAAAAAAGCAATAGATTCACCAGTAATGACCAAAACAACAACTCCGCGCCTGCATCACAATTTTTGGTAAATTAATTTTCTGTTACTACAAGACTTCAACGTCAAACTTCCTAATTTGACCTTTTATGGAGGACCGTGTAAACTCAAGACCACTTTTTTTCATTTCTGAACTTGGATCGCTCCTTAAGAATTCGCCTTCAAATAAATTCGCAAATTCACTTTTTAAGAAACTTCATCCCTGCCGTCTTCGTCACGGTTGTTTAAGCTCCTAAACAGAGGCCTTTAGGGTCGGTTATTTCAAAGGAAGTGTAACTTAGACCGCGGTTTAGGAAATCTTTGGACCTCCAGATGTCTTCCTTAGTGGGTTATTTTAAGAGGACAAATGTTTTTCTAGCGTACGCTATATGCTTTCATGAAACTGTTCGCGATAAAAAGTGTTTAGATAAAAGCGTTGGGCAAACTGAAAATGGTTTAGAACGTGGTTTCGTTAAACACTGGCTAAACTCCGTTTAAATAACTAGGCCTTAGATTCTAAGACGAGGACAACTATGAGAAAGAGATTATCTCAATACTAAGTAGTGCGCGCGGGTGAACCAGCGTCATTTGGGCGGGAAAACGTGATAGCCTTAGTCATTCTACTACGGGTTTTAGTGTGGGAAACAAGTTATCAAATCTTGGAAGTTTTATCATTTTGCGATCGGAAGAGGGCTTCTGCTCCTTTAATAAAAAAAATAACCGTGTTAACTAAGTAAAATGAAGCTTCCCTGGGTGTCTATTTTTAGGTCACATCTCGTCCTCGTCCTACAATCTAAGACCCTGTTTACATGGAGTGGGGGACCCCGGTCTAGTGGGGTAGGTTTCTTTTGTTTTGTGTCCCCTAGAGCGTGAAAACAAAAGAAACCAACCCAACTAGACCGGGGTCCCCCACTCCATGTAAACAGGCCCTAAAGGTCTTTTATATTTATAAGCTGGAGAAGAACAATACGTACAACTTGAAATAACGCTAAGAATCCTTGCAATGACGTGTCAAAGTTGATCTTTGAATTCATCCAACGCGTACCATTAGTCTGCTTACACATAGTGTCGTTTTTCACCACCGTGTAATCGAGCCTTTCAAGCGTTGAAGCATTTACGCACTTGTAGAATTTACCACCGAACAACTGATAACCAACGATGCTGAAGATTAGCCAGAAAATGAGGCAAACGAGCATCACATTGACAATCGCAGGCACAGCGTGAACAAGGGAATTGACTACAATCTATGAAATAAATTATACGAATTAGCAGATAGCGTCAATTCAACTTCCTCCGACGCAGCTTTTGCAAGAATATCTCAAATACTACATAACAAACACTGTTAACACCTGTCGCGATGAGACAAATCGTATGATTACAGTCTAAAGTAGCCGGCAATTGGCAATTGAGGATATCAACGTTTACAAACATTGTTTTTGTTATTGTAACGAGTGAAACAAAACAATCTTTTGTTTCAAGAACCAATGCGCTTCTTTTTGGCACATAAATATCAATAGGTGACGTCAGCGTGAGTATCGCTACTAGGTGCACGAAAACACACCCGCCATGTTCAATTCCAACAAACAAAACTCTTCAGGAGCTGGGACGAGTCGATAATTTCCCACTTTTCCTCTGATTTTAAAGTAAAGATTTCTAAGCAAATGGCAGCAACCCGATCACTGAGAATTTCGGCGCGCCCGTAAAACGCTTGTATTTGTATAGGTAATAGCATGATTTGTAGTGACATTTGGCATAAATAGCACGAGTGATATTTCGAAATTGTTATACGTAATTTCACGAGCCGTTGGGCGAGTAAAATTTGAGACAATTGTGAAATATCACAAGTGGCATTTATGCCACATATCACGTACAAATCATGCTAATATCTGTTTATACTACTATCCACAAAAGGTTTGTAATTTTCACATGTAGGTATTTCAAATTAAGCTGAAATACCACTGCTCTAAGCCAATCAAATTGCAGAAATTTCTGATGTAGTAGTATAACAGGCTAAAACCGAAGAGGATACCAGTCAGTCTTTAGCCACTTTTACTAGTAAGTTAACGTTCTAATGCAGTGCCTCTTTATTTTTCGTTTATATACCTTCATTCCTTCAAACCGTGAGATCGCTCTGAGAGGCCTTAGCGCCCTAAGGGATCTAAACGACTGTAGGTTCTTATTGCCAGTGATGCTTGCTAGGGAAACCTGAAAAGAAACGGCAGAGGATACGGCATCAACAAACTGCCCACCTACCCCTCCCCTAAGCCAACATTAACACTTACTTCTCACTTAGGGCAAAATGTTGGCTTAGGACAGGGTAGGTGGGCAGTTTCGCAGAAACGTATGATGGTTTCCACAAAGCATCGCTGCATGTAAGGTAACCTGAATGCGAAATCCGGGACATTTTTATGGAATCTGAAAACATGGGCTTTGGAATCCGGAATTCAGCTCATGGAATCCCTTATACCTTGACGAGTAGAATCCGGGACCAAGTCCTTCTGACAAGGAATCCGGAATCCGACGTCCTGAGTCCAGTACCTGGAATTCAGAATCCACAGAGTGGAATCCAGGATCCAAGACTATCTTGGATTACCTGACGTGCGGCCAAAAGCAGTTTATTGACCTTTGAAGCACGAAACAAAAAAAGGTAACAAAGGACACAATAAACCCCGACCCTGAGTAGGCGTTTTACTAGACTGCAAAACAGTCGGTTTTGTTCTCAAAATCGGTTTAGCGTAGCTTAAGCGTCTCACATGCACGAAGCGCGCGTCCAGGCGATCTTTAACCGCTATTTACGGCAAAAGCTTTAGGAAATCATCACGGTTGGGAACATCGCGAATGACTTGGTGTAAAAATTACTTGACAGCTTGCATCAAAATTTAGCCAGTAGGAATTGACCGTGGCTGGGAGAAGCGTCTCTCCCCAGTCTCGTCGTCTGTTTTCAGCCTCGTTCCAGACCTATTGTTTGACTGCTCGCGCGTAACTGAATACGCAAAAAAATGAACTGTTTTTCAGTCTAGCGTTTTACTAACATCCCATTCTTTCCAACAACAACGACAAAAAGCAGTTTCTCGGCGTTGCCGAAGGTGTGATCGCCAGCTGATGTGAGTGACCCTTATTGACCTTGACGGTCCCATGAAAGGCTTAGTCAACAAAATTTTTAAATTTCATCCTGTAAAATGAGGAAAACAAACAGCATCACGTGAGAGTGCTATCCTTGACGCTGATTGAGCCAAAAGCCGGCTCTAGGCATGTATGAAAGATCGGGCAAACTGAACAGCCATGCGTTCAGGTCGGCTGAGGCCGCCAACCTTGATGTAGAGAGACTGTAGACTTCCATGGCTTCTGATGTCTTGACCAGAATAATTCGGAAGGTTGAAATGCCGCGCTACTGGGTTCGATGCTTCTTCGTCATTTATTTCAACATCTCGAAGATGTCGGCAAAACGATCGCCTCTACTTTTTTTTGTCTTGCTCTCTCGACTCAGTAGCCTGGTAGCACGCGCTTGAAAGACTTGGGAGTATAAATGGTCGTACACGGTGCGCGAGGGAGACACGCGAGGGGAGAGAGACCGTCCGAGTCTCCGTCGCGCGCCTGGTTTTTTCTCGCATATTTCTTCCTAGTGCCTGCTTGTGCCTGCTACGCAGGCTATCGACTAAGTGAAAAGCCTAACATTGTCCAAGACTTACCGCCACTATGAAACAATCCAGACAGTTCCATAGGTTCGAAAAATAACCCACGAAACCCATTCCAAAAATTTTCAGCAGCATTTCCAAAGTAAAGGTGACAGCAAAAATGTAATTCATAACAGCGAGCATGTTTTTCAACGTCTTTCTACTGTCTAGATGTATGTCTTCAAAAACCTGTAAAGAAAATTGGTATACAGTTAAAAGCGGATAGTGCTTCACAACAAGTTTTTGGGCTGACTTAGTTCTCATCCTTGCTCCCATAGGTTTGTCTCCGAGTGAAAGCTGTCGTAATCGACTAGCCTGTTCCAGGCTCCAAGGTAGTGGGGGAAGCGGATCGAGAAAAGTTGCGTAAGCATTGTTTTCAACACCTCATTCCGGTGTACCAGCTCCTGGTATACCCTATAATTGGTCAATTATGACATTTTACTTCAACACTTACGCTAAACATTAGGCTTCGCGCCCGCAGAGTCTAACAAACACGTTGAGCATGTGAAAACCTCCATCAACGCACCTTTTGACGTTTTAACATTTGACATTTTGACACGAGAAACGTTTCTTCAGGTAGTGGGCGGATCGATGTTTTTAAAAAGATGCTTACAGGCTCTTCCTTTTTCTCTTCCAGGCATTTTTCGCTCGTTAGCTATTTCACTTCTCGCTCGCTTTTTTCGCTCTTCTACACCGACCGGGAGCCCGGAACAGGGCAGTAAGTGACAAGCTCGCGGAAATTCATAAAAGTCGTCACAACTACACCTGACCCCGGTTGTTCAAACGTTTAATAACGCTATCAAGCAGATAATTATTGGGGAAACCATATGCGCTTTCCAGTGAATAGTTATTTGTCCAGTGAAAAACGTTTTTCCCCCTTTGAACAATTTGGGCCTGGTCGGTAACGAGGATGGGCTATCCTTAGCGACGGTAGAGAGCTTCAAATTAGCAAAAAGCTTGGCATATTTTGATAACCGCCACTTCAGGTGAACTGCATAAGTGAGGGTCCTTGTATTACTTTACACACGCGACGCTAACGAAACATTAGCGTTTTATGTTATGTTTTTGATCAAGGAGTAAGTCCGTGTATTAATATTATTTCAAAAACAGACTACTTGGTAAATTTTAGTAACTCACCAGTGTTAAGCTACTGATGACAATCATGAAGAGAATGAACCACTCAAAATACTTATGCTCCACAAACACACAGACGTGATAGCGCATTCCGTGCCAGGTTCTCCTAATGCAAGACTCTTTGTAATTAGAGCAGCAGTTGCTGTCACAGTAGCAGAATCCCGGACAACATGGTCGTACGCCAGCGCTTGTAGCAGTAGTGTCACAGCTCTCTACCGTGACAATTGTGTCACGCTTTGAGTCATGTCCGGGGCTGTTGGGCGGAATGCGTGATTCAATGTCACCGAGACTTACATCTTTGTGCGATGACCCAGCAGACATGCGCGAGTTTCCGTTTATCACCACAGGCGCAGAGCCGTTTCCTACCAGATCCCCGTTGCTAAGGTTGTTGTCGCTAGATCCCAGTCTATCGTCACTTTTCACACGGTTAACGCGTGGAAGTTTCTTATTGGAGTCCGAAAGGTCCCTTATTCTCAATGCAGCCTCGTCCAGATCAAGTGCGGTGGTAAGGGAGTGACGATTCTCAATGGGAGGGGAATTCACCTTGGTGTTGCGTCCAACAGGTTTACCAGGAGTTTCATCTGACAAAATAACATTTCAAGTGTTAGATGCATCGATGCCAGGCTTTCTCATGCTCCCGATTTTACGGAGTCACTCCGCAAACATCGCTTAGGGCTTGTTCCCTCGAAGTGCTTTCGCTCACTTTTTCTCGCACTCACCACTGGTCGCCAATTTTTTGCGCGGTTTTCCAAACAATTCACAATTTCCCTAAGTTAAGACATATTTTTACTCCCGTTGTAAGAACTACTAACGGGCAAGGCTGTGACAATCAATATTTAGCATAAATAAGACAACGCATGAACTTGTTCTGGTTAATAACCATTTACATGGGCAAACCGATCGCTTCAAGGTTTTGGGCAGAGGATAAGAAAAATTCAGGACTGGTAAATTTCATTACGGAATGTGTTTACCATTCGGACAAATTAGTTCCTTTTACCGAAAAACGGCCGCGAATGCATGAAACTAGTAACAAAGACGAGTTTTAACAAATGAAACACGAATTTCCGCTTGGTACATTCCGTCCGGAAAAAACTGGACTACTTTTTCAGATGTTCCGTTGTTCCCGGAAAAGAGACTAACCAAGGAAATACCCAGCCATAACTTCTTGAGTACCTTTTGAGACCCGCCCAAATTCTAGAAACCGTCAATCGTTACATACCTTGCAGGTCATAATAACAATCAACTGCCAAGAAATGAGTCCAGTAACGCACGTTAAGTACTTAATAATGCGCTATAAAAACAATGAGAGGAATCTCAATGTGGTTGGCAGTATTGAGTCATAACTCACCAAAGTTGTACTTGAAGCCGTTATAATTCTCCTGTTGCGTCTGACCATTAGGCACACGGTGCACAAGAGTCATTTCATATCCATTCTCTTGATCACCATTCTTAAGATTATTAGATAATGTCACCACCGCCTCCTTTTTGCCAAGATCGTCTGTTGGGCTTATCGTTCTAGAATTTACATCTCGTTCCGTTCCGTCACCGTCTTCGTCTGGACCCACCTTCCCCCGACTCCCAGACAGGTTTTTGTTCTTTTTGCACGTTAGTAAGCGAATGATATCTGGTCGCTTCTTCTTCTTCTTTTTCTTCTTTTTCTTTTCTTCTTCCTTTTTCTTTTTCTCCTCTTCGTCCTCCTCTACATCATCCCCGGAACTAAACGAGTTCAACAGCAGAGCAAGAAAAAGGTTCAGAATGACAAAATTTCCGATCACGAAAGCCGGCAAAATAAAGATAATTGCTGCAGTACTGGTAGCTTGCATTGTCCACCATAACGGTTCAATCCATTTGCCACATAATATCCTGAAAATAACCATAAAGGAGTGACCGAAATCGTTGAAAGTCCACCGTGGGTTTTCCTCATCAGGAAACCTTTTCTTGTAGGCTTTCTGGAAGAGCTGCATGCCTACGACAGCGAACATATAAACTATAATGGCGAGAATCACAGTGATATTTCCCACTGCTCCAACGCTGCTTCCGATGGTGTTGAGAAGATCTCCCATTGTTTTCCAGGACTGTGCTAGCTTTAAGACTCTGAGCTGTGGAAGAATAGAAGTCCTAACAGTGAAAATTGTTAATATATAATATATGTATAAGATATATATATTTTAACATCCAGGGACGGAACTAGGAACTCTTGATAAGGGGGATCCAATGTTTTCCGAGGTAGAAACTACCTTTCGTAGGTGATGATTCCCACCTTTCCCCACCTTTAACGTATTTTCCTATGTAACCCTTATTGAAGGCAAACTTTAAAAAGCTCCTGATTTAATAACGTATTTTTAGTTAAGAGGCAAATTGTTGCAAAAATACCAGATAAATGTTGTAGTCTGCTGAGCGGGAGGCCGTAGGTTCAAACCACGGCCGGACCAACACTCGGGGTCTTTAAATAACTGAGAAGAAAGTGCTGCCTTTGTAATAACATTAGACTTTCTCAAAGTCGTTCGCATGGTTTTCTGGTCTGGTGTGGTAGGACCCGGCTCGTACGATCGCGCTACGCGCTCAAAAGCTCGACTTGTGAGCAAGTCTATAATAACATCTGCAAACAGTTTGACTTTCTAGTCTTCTCGGATAAGGACGATAAACCGTAGGCCCCGTCTCACAAGCCCTTGCATATGCAATAAATCCGTGAGACGTTCAAGAACCCACACACTCTTCGTAAAGAGTAGGGCACGTAGTGCCCGGTGTAGTGGTCTATCTCACTTTCACACATATATATGGGGGCATCATTACTCATTCCTTCATTACTTGTAAACTGCACCTTAAGCAGTCTGGCTAAGTCCCCCAACCAGTGTTGTAAATTATCCCTGAAAAGCCCTGAAGGCAGTGGATAATGTGATATTTACATTTACAGACTGCGATCCTTTACTGCAAAGTACTAAAAACGACACGCAAACTTGCCAAAAAACAACAAACTAATTAATGCTCTCGCTCTTGCTCGCAGTTTACTTTCTCGCGCTCGATTGGCTTTTGCAGCAAAATAACATTCCAAAATATTTCCGGTGCTCAAAGCAAAACGGGTGGGTTGTATGATGATGTTTCATTGTACCGACTTACCAATCTGAACGTTCGAAGTACACTCAATCCTGCGCCTTCGATGGTTTTGGAGTAGGTCAGCACCATATCCAGTACACTAAGAATAACAATTGTTCCGTCAAACAAATTCCACTTGTTCTTGCAATACTCTTTGAGGCCAAAAGCGATCAATTTCAGAGCCATTTCCATTATGAAAACTCCAGTAAACACCTGGGAAGCAAGACAAGAAACAAATTACCCTGCCAGCACGCTCTCCCCCACCCCCGTATTCCCGGGAGCCACAGGAGAGCTTTCTCGCAGGCTAGAGATAAATCAGCAGAACGTTTCAAAAGATATTAACAATGACGAAGATTGCAGTAACAGCAAAACTGGACGTTCTAGATCCCGTCATTGGCCGCCTAATAACGCTGAAGCTCCTCTTTATTGCCTGATAAACAATTCTCGGCGGTGAATTCATGCAACTTATTCAACTGTTTTTCTTACGTTGCCGTTACCAAGCTTTCCCCGGCATTGTCAACATTATATCGCTTCCAACACACAGACAAAATCAATAATATTCGAAATGCTCACCAGGTTGCAGTACTCGAGTACTTTTTCAAACGTATCGTCCATTTCAAAGTGTTCCAAAGCCATTGCAAGAGTGTTGAAAAGGATACACGCGGTAATAAGGGCCTCAAATCCCGAAGTGTTCACGAAATGAGCGACCTTCTTCTGAGTTATTTTCCAGCAGCTCGGATTCGTCGGGACTTCGACAGTAACCTCCGTTGGTTCTTCGAGTTCCGTCTGATGTTCGGACTCTTCCGGATGGGCCGCAATGTAGGCATCGCGATCCTCGATCTTCTTCAAGTCCTCCTCGTAGAGCGGTTCCGGTTCCATTTTTCCATCGAAAGAATACGTAGACGCACTTCTTTTAAGCTTGGCAAAGGCTTGCGCCTAGAGAGAGAAAAGACGCGTTTGGATATTCAATCTCTAAAACTGCTAAAGTGGCCGCTAACGTGGATTTTATCCAGGCGATAAAGGTTTTGAGTTCTATAAATCTTCATTCAGTTCAATTGCTTTTAGCAGTTTTACGGACCTCGACGTCCTAGTCTTTCGTCTTGGTTACAAAAAACAAACAAACAAACAAACAAAACAGAGCAAAACAAAAAACAAAAAGGATCTGGCAAGAATCCATCACCCTTGACCCTTCGCTATCGTGATGTGGGGACAATCCTCGGCGCCTGTTGTTTTATGTGACAGATCCACCGATGAGCTGAACCGGTTCTGCTTAAGGTCCCTATTTTAATTAGTGCTTACCCTGAGTCCTGCGTCCTGAAGGGCAGCGGTTTCCTGCTCGTAGGAGAGTGATACAACAGCCAAGACAAGATTGATGAGATAGAAGGGTCCCAAGAAAATCACGAACAAAAAATAGAACACGTACCACGGACCCTTGGTCGCTATAACCTGAATGATAATAACGTTAAAATTCACGTTATTTGACAAGCGAAGCCAAGAGAATCTTACTTAAGTAAGGGTAGGATTTAGAATGCAAATGTTAATAGGGCAACATCACGAGCATATTGTTGTTATAGGTCAAGTTCTTAAGCGATTACTTGGTGCCTTCAGCCATACACAAAATGCCTTGGGCCCAGTCGTTGAAAAGGTGGATAACACTATCCACGGGATAAAACACTATCCAGCGGATAACGCAATCGGTTTTCGTAATCAGACTTGTCCACTGGATAGCGATTTATCGGGTGGATAGCGCTATTCAACTTTTGGACAACCGGGGCCAGGGCTGTAGAGTTATGAAGAAGATCTATAACAAATTTCATCAGGGAGCACTAACCACGATAATTTTTGGGTAATTTTTGCAGGCATGAAAAAGTTTTTCAAGTTTTAATCCATTTCCATCCTTGCCATCCGTTGTAACAGATGACAGGAAACAGTTTCAATTCCTGGACAATTATTTTTTGGAATTCAGTTGATGCGACGACAAGTTCTAGCTTTTGGAAAAGATAGCAAATAGGGTGTTGTAGCACTTCTAACAACGAGTACCGCTTACAAAAAGACTGATCTCGCCAAACACGCCTTTGACAAGTGTAACCGTGAGAATCTCTCCGAAGTACGGGTGGGTCGTTGATTCAAATTCTCGAAAGGAAGTGTTTGGAAATTAGATGAAGAACTCGCTATTATTGCATCCTTAATCCCTCCTGGTAAAATCATTTTTTAAGAAGTAATTTCAAACATTCCACACAGTATTTCATCGCAAGATCGAACAACTCCAATTTCATCCAAAATACTCCGCTGCGTGTCGCATTTTCAACTCTCTTTTGTTTGATCTGCTCGTGAAACACAGTGCCTCGTGTTTGATATATTACGTATAACAAGGACTACAGCATGCTCGCTAAGATATCCTGTGTTGCAACCGGCCTACGCATCTAGTATACTGCGGTTTAGAGTGTCTGCGACGCAGACTATGCTAAGACTGATTTCGCAAAACACGTAGATCCCAAAGAGACAGCTACTTACACTGTTATAGATACTCTCCCAATAGTCCATTGTAACAAGCTGCAGAGAAGTTAGGAGAGCCCAACCGAAGTTATCGTAGCTGATGTACTTTGAAATAGGGTTTGGGCCTGTATTAGGCATACACGTGTAGTTTTCAGGACATTGGCTGAACAGGAAAAGAGAATAAATTAACCTAGAAGTAATGAATTTTGTTTTATGTTTTTTTAGTCTTTTAGTTAGTTCTTGGATAGGTGTCCTTAATTAGTGGGTAACTGCTTTTAATGATTTGTTAAAACAAATTATTATTATCATTATTATTATCATCGTCATCATCATCATCATTATTATTTTTTTCACTATTAACGATTATAAAGTGCGTTCGCTCGCATTTAACTGAAATGAGAGTGAAAAGAGATACCAGGCACTTCCAACAAACATGTCGATTTCTACTATAGTCTTGTCGTTGCTGGATTTCCTTACCCGAAGGTGATAAAGGATGTAAAAATACCCGTAAATTTTACGTAAAGATTTTTCGATTTTTTTATCTATATGTATTCTGTGGACACTGAACGATTTATTCATCAAAGGGAAGGCAATATGATTTAAAAAGCAAGGGCAGCAGTTGATCACACATGACAGAATTTAAGTTGTCCGAATTACACGAAGTTAGTGTTATTGATTCATGGATAGTCTCTTCCTAAACCGTATTGACTACTGATAAAAGAAGAAACTGACTTACTAGGAAACTGAAGAATTGCCACACAAAACAGCTTCTCCATCGCCCTCAAAAATATAATGATTAGCTGGAAGAAAGCAAAACTTGTCACCACACTGAATGTACACGGTTGCTACTGACGTATACTAATAAGGCACTACAAACGGTATGTGATTACGATTACTCTACCACTACTTTCACGGAGAACAGTCCGCTATGCTGTATAAACAAGTTCTAACTTTTGAGTCTGTGAAAACCTGTGCAGTGACCACTCAAATTGAAGCAGATCTGCCGTACCTAACATTAAAAAACGTAAAATAATAGAGATATGAGGTGTTCTTGCGTGTGAAGCCCTGTCCTCATAAATTTCATTTTCGAAGAACTTTGCTTCGACAGCTCCACTTCCACACTAGCGCTTCTTGCAGCGTGTTCGTCTTGATACGTTTTCGTCCCCAGGCTGTTCTCGGATTAGCGCCAGTGACACTCTCGTTTTCCCGCCAATTTCAAGCTTGCAAGTATATCATGCCTCGCTGTTACGTCAGCGTTTTCGAAAATCTTAGTTTTTTCTTACCTGTACTAAAACGATAAATCGTCCGTTTTTGAAAATCTCCACTTTCGACAGCACTCTCGTAAACTTGCTCAGAAAACGCTATGTTTGATCGTGTGAAGGCAAGGCGGAAACGCGTAAATATCTTACGTTTTCAAGCAAAATCGGCATCAGTGTTGTCAGGGACTAATATATAGATTTAGCCAAGCCTAAAAGCGGAGCTTCCCTCTATATACTAATACTAAACCAATTAACATTAATTCATTGCAGTTCTCAACTTGAGGAACCCCCCATAGAGACTGGGTGATCTAAGGGGGGGAATATCATGCAAACCAACCTAAAATTAAATACCTCTTCCACTGGGTTAACAGACATATTTATAGCAAAAATAAATGTGGTGAATCAAGTTCCATTCGCTATGAAGAGACTGCGATAGTCATAAAAACCTTAAAAGAAATATCACAGAACTATCACCCAGGCTGAAGTGACTTTTACTTACTTTCATCCTTAATATATCGATCAAATTCACTATGATTTTGAGGCCATCCGTCGGGCGGTCGTGCAACACATTTCCACTGCATTATGCCAACAAAGAGTTGGAGGCCAATTAGAGCAAAGACGCATAGAAAGAAAGTAGTGAGTATAAGAACATCAGATAACATTTTGATGGATTTAAGTAGCGTGTTAACCATGGCTTTTAACCCTGCAAAAACAAAAAAATAATAATAATTAGCAGCACAGGATGTCGCTGGTGGGTGGTTCGGTAGCAAGACCGGACCGATGTATGCTTAGGATCTTAAAATAACTGAAGAAGAAGCCATTGCATGCCCTACAAACTGTTAGACCTTGAAGCTAACAAAATGACCGCGATGACTGTCGTCGCCTTAGTCTATAGGAACTTTAGCGCTGAAATTAGAGAGATTTAAAATCACGTTTACGGCAAACGGAAACGTCAAATTCAGGTTGACGATTTCTCAAATAAGGAAATAAACAAATAAAAACTGTGCAAAATAATTCTTGGGATGAAAATGGCCTGAAACTACTAGTTTTAGGTAGATATAATGAACAGTAAACGACAGTAAAAGGGGAAACTTGGTCACGTGGTACAAATTGACATTTGCGTTTTGGCGCCGGTTACCGTGATTCTAAAACTCTCTAATAACTAAGAACGCACCCGGCCAAAGCTGGCCCAAGAGCTATAGAAATTTTTATTCAGTTCCGCAATCGTTTTTGCTTTGAGCTAAAGGCTCATAGCATTTAATAAGATGTAGCACACAGTGGTCGTTGATAGGTTTCCTCGTCACGTTCACAACGCATTCTAGGATTTAGGTTTGGCCTAGGCCAGACGTCGTACTTTTTATGAGACGAACCAAACTTAATAGGTTAAGTTCATGAAAAGTTCGACGTCTGGCTCAGTTAAGTTCGTCGGAATGAGTTTGGATCGTCCAACACGTTCTATCGGTCTGCTTTCGACGGATAGAACGCCTGAAGATCGTCTCCGGGACAAACGTCGATCTTCACATGGGAAAAACTAAACTAATAAATTAAAAATTTTGTACGATAATGTATATTTAGCCTCGTTCGGGAGAAAATTTATTAAAACTACTTTTTGGTCTGATTCAGTTGATTGGTTCGACGCCTCTTAACTTAATCTTAATTTAACTTCGGTCGACCCAAATTGGAGTTTGGTTCGTCTCATGAAAAGTTCATTGTTTGGCCTAGGCTTAGGATGACAGGGAAACAGGAAAAAAACAATACAGACATTCCGCGGTATCAGTTCCGTCTTGGGTGTCAAATTTGACGTTCTTCACCGTAACAAGAAAAAGAATATATCTTTAATAATTATCACTTTTAATTTTTTTACCTTTAACAGCTGATATTGTTCTCAAAGCTCTAAGGACTCTAAAAGTTCGAATTCCTGATAAATTTTCTACTCCAGGAAGCATTGTTATATAACTGCAAGGAAAAAAATAGGCAACCAGGCATTGAGAGAAAATTTATCAAATGAACTCTTTCCACGTGTGCTAAATGATTTAACAACTTATATGCTAGAGGAAGAGAATATCAGGACTCAAAATATGCGTGAATATGTTTCAGCTTTGTCCAAAACCAACTGACAATTTAGAACAGAAAATGTACAAAACGATACAGAGGATTGGGTGATCATTTTTTCAAAACCAAGCTTTGGCTAATTACAATTATTAGAGAATTTGTTTTTGTTTTGCAGTATTTTAGCTTTATTTCTTATTACATGATTGTGACTCTGAAATAGAGCCGAAATATTGTATAATTTTCTTTCAGTCTCGTGGTCTAGCTCGTTCGTCATTTTATATTATAAATCTTAGAAATGAACTAATTCCTGGTAAACAACCTTTGGTATCCATAGTAATGGCTAGCTTTTGAGCCTTCAATAATTTAAGAGTTTTTACTGTATCATGTCCATTTCGAGAAATATAGGAGTTGATTCATTATAAAAAAGAGCCCCTAACAGATGAAACCTCCTGGCTATTAAGATGAATGTTTTCATGCAAGAATTTGTTTTTAATCCCACAAATATAAGGATTTCGACACTTAAGGATTAGTCATCAATGTCAAAGTAATTGCCTTATCAGCTTATGATTAATGGCAAGAGAAAAATGAATAAATCATTGCTTACTCGTTGTCATGACAAAATCGACCGAACAACAATTCTCCATAAAACCTCGCCCACATAGTCATTACAAGATAAGAGATAAACCCTCTCGCGTGAAAATGCGATGCGGGCATGATGTTATTTAAGTGACGATTTCTCAATAACCCACGCTAGAAAACCGCTAAGCTCTCTTAAAACCAAATTGGTGACACCAAGATTAAAACCAGAAAGAAAATGAATTCTTTTACCGTTTGGGGAAAACACTAAGTCACGTTCTGTTGTTTCATAACTGAGCGAGTCCATTGCGATGTGTTCAATTTTCTGTTGCTGTCGAAGTCCTTGTCCTATTCAGATTCAACCCAAATTGATTGTCATTTTTGGGCGTAGAAATGAATTTACTTACCCTAAAACTACTACAAGGAAGTCTAACCAATTCCACGCATTTCTAAGATATGCATATTTATGAAGTGCAAAACCCCGGCCTATGATCTTAAGAAACATTTCAACTGTATAGATAGCTGCAAACACATATCTGAGGGAAAGAAAAGAGAAAATCAGAAAATGATTAGTAACACAAGCTTGCAAATTGAAGCGAGCAACGCATTCAAGCGAGTTTAAAAACCTTTTGCTCGTGCTCCGCTCCTTCGATTTACATCCCTGAGACAAAACAGTACGGTAGAATTGTATTGAATTTTTTTTTTTGTTCAAAGCAACCTCGTGTTATTTAGGAGATAATTTCAAAACATGGATCTAGTGACTAAGAGTGAACAAAGACCAGCCTTAGCTAACCGTGTGGTACACTGAACTAAAAAAAAAACAAACAGGGAAAGTACGGACAAAAATAATGTTAAAAGTATAGACAGCATTTTAGAACAAAGAAGCGGTTTCTCTTTCCAATGAAAGAGAAGAGCAAAGCAGCGTTTGCGAAAACTCGTAGGATCCAACTGTGAAAAGCAATGGTCACTTGTTCAATAAGTTTTCAATAATCACTGGGACTAATTTCTATTAATCTTCCTCATCTGGTGTATTATGCACGACTTAAAAAAAGGACGAATGTAATTAATGTAATCCATGTATCCAGCCGAAAAAAGAACAAGATTATTATATTGCATTTCGTGACTTTGTGAAAGAACTTGTAGAAAATTCTGTGGGAAGATATTTTAAACACACTAATAACTTAAGAAATTGATAGATAGACTTTGGTTTTGTTTTTCGTCACGTTCTTACGAGAACCTCCAGCATGAAGAAGGAACAACCCTTTTTTCCTTGAAAAATATTACGAATCAAAAAATGCTCAGTGATAGATTTCCCCAGATTAAACAATTCGTAGCAATAAATGTCTTTCGTGGTCTGAAATTTGTTGCTTAATCGCCATGAGTAAATAATACGTGCTCCATTCTGAAAAAACTGCGTGGGCTTTCAATATTCATGGGAACAGAGTAGCTTGAGTCCAGCTTGGCAGTCATGCAAATAGCCAATACACGTAATAACTATCTTTTTCGTGAAAAAAAGGAGAAAGAATTTTGTTTCTTTATGTATCGCACAATTAATTTATTCAGTCGCGAGCACATCATTGATGTGTTCTTAATAACTTGCAGCGTAGGCGAGGTCTTGTCTTATTTTTTTTAGCACGGCCGGCATTGTTGAGTAAGACGTGACTGTATAATAAGTATGACTATACTATTAGTCTCAATGGAGCATCGCCCTTTCCAGGGAGTGCACATTCAAAATACTCCAAAAATGCTTTTCTAAGCTGTCCAAAATTGTGATTTTTGATAGTGGAAAACAAGAATGACATCAAAGAAATTCAGAAGGTAAAAGCGTTTTTGATCTGTTTTGATAGTTTGAGAAAGAGTAGTAGGCGGCGGTTACGCGCGAGTGCGACCTCACTCCTCGCATCGCTGGCTCCTCGCGCGTAACCCTTTACCTTTGTTGAATTGCGAGGCTGCTCGCTGGTTAATAGGGGTGGACAGCGCAAAAAAAGAACAGCAAACTGAGTTTGAATATCTGTACAGAGGAACTCCGTTAATGCGACTACCGTTGGGCCATAAGGTCCTGGTCGTAATAACGAGGTGGTCGCAGTGATTTTACGTTTGCGTCGAAAGAATATGGTCGTAATAACGAGGTGATCGTAAGGCGAGGTTCCACTGTACCAAACGACGTCAAACTAAACCGGTCATGCACGTGGACGGGGGTCAGATAAAAAGCTGATGTACTTACTCAGCAACATCGGGCGGGTTGCTCATAGCCAGGAAAACACAGTTTGTTAAAATTGTTAGAAGAATAAGAAGTTCAAAATATGTGAGAAATGGTCAAGGAAAACATTGAAACTTGAAGAGTACACTCACACAGCGCTATGTATATACCAAGAGATTAACAGTAAAAATTCGCCCCATGTAAGGAGAATTTTCCTCTTGTGGAATCCGGAATCTGGGAAATTTTCCACTGAGAAAACGTACCTGGAATCCGGAACAAAGTCCACGGCGTGGAATCCAGAATCCAAGACTGTCTTGGATTCCCTTATATGGGGAAAAACAGTTATTTATAGATAGTAATAATTGAAATTATTATCACTACACGCGGCCAAATGACAAACTGCCCTCTCTAAAACGCTCGTTGTCGCGGACCAAACGGCGAAGTGCGGGCTGCACTGATGGAATTTGCAGCCCGTAACTTTTTTTCATGTTAAACAGTCTTTCGTTATGAAATAAATTTTTACGATTTGGCCTTGTGTACTGATAATAAATATAATCACATGACTTTTGTCAGGCATATAGTTTATTTGTGTCCGACACAGAACCACTACGAGGGCCTCGTTACATCATTTGCGCCCGAACGGACTCGGGCCACAAATAAACTTTATGCCATATGCTCTCCAAAAGTGACATGATTGTCCTATTAAGGACCTTTCTCAATTCTTATTGAGACGTAAATTAGCTTTAGTGTTAAAAACAACCACTTCCACATTCAAGTAAGGTCACAGAAACCACTGAAAACTGTGCAAGGTTGGAACCTAGTGATGAGCTACGAAAAAAGCCTCGGGAAGGGCAACACGATTCACAAGAGTCCCTTACTGAGGAGTAAGTTGAGAAAGGTCCTTTCTTGAGAGAACGTCTGTCCAGAGACGTATGTCCAGCTAAGTTACTATTTTGGTCTGACAAACTACAAAAAAAAGTGGTCGGACTAAATCGCGCGTCTTACAGTTAATGTTAGCCGAAACAGTATGAAACGACGATTTTTAGGGCAATGATGTTGGAACAATGTTGTGATAATTCCAAACAATGTCGCAACAATATCGTAACGCTGTGTTGCGCTGAAAATTGTAGTTGCCAATCGTCCCAAGTAACATCGCGTCAACGTCAACTGTGGTTTGCAGAAAGAACGGCTAACTACGATTTGAAATATTTACTCAGTGCAACAGCGTTATTTCGTTGGTACGCAATAAACATGCACTAATGGTAGATTTTATTCATCTGCAAAATAACATCCTTGACTTTATCCGGCCATCTTGTCCGACCACAGTTAAGATTTCGTCGCTCAAGGGCCAATTTTAGTCAGAATAGACCCTTTCACGTTTCTTTTTTTTAAGTTTTGATAAAGACCATTTAGCAAATATCTATTGACGCCACAGGTAAAAGGCCCTGAAAATTAAGAAACTTACAAAGTTTAAAGGTGATACGCTAAAAGCGAGCGAAGATATTGCTCTACAAAGTCGCGAAATTTTGCAGACGTTTGTATGGTGGGGGGTATGGTGGAGGGGGGTATGGTGGTGGGGGGGCACTAACTTGCCCTACACCATACAAACGTCTGTAAGATTCGGCGACTTTGCGGAGCTAAACCTTGACCAACTTTTTCAACAAAACACGTTCAAATATGGCATCTTTACTTCTTTTCGCTAACTGGCCCCAGACAAAATTAGAGTGATTTTACTTAACCCGTGAAATAGGTAGTAGAATACTACGCACTATTATGCACTAAATCCATTGTCTTATTTATTGTTTACGTCTTGCTATTTTGCACTAATTGTTAGTATCTGTTTCACGGTTCAAGTAAAATCACTCTAAACAAAAAAAAAAACGTGAAAGGGTCTTTTGTCCGATAACTAATTGTTAGCTGCAGTTTTCAGTGATAGGAGAAGACAAAAGAACAGAGAAAACTAAAATCATACATAACAACTAACGCAAAACTGAACGATCATGATTAAACAAACGAACGACTACAAACCAAAACAGAAACAGAAACATAGGCATGCAACTATAAATTTCAATCCCAAAGCTTAAATATAATCAAATTAACATAATTACTGGCCATAAATTGGCATATGATTTCAGAATAAAAGGATATTGATGTGTTATGAGAAAAAGAACAAATCTTCGAATCTTGTTCCGCGGACTGAATATATACAGGGAATCTGATGCGTGGAAGCGGTATACATACTGCTTGCCAAACTTGTTTGCAACAATAAGGAAAGTCTAAAAAAGAAAAAAATACATGAAATAATAAGAAAATAAATTCAATTACCTGTAATACTGGTATTAATATTAAGCTTGTTAAAACTAATGGCATCTTTGGGAATCGTGAACAATTCTGAGAGTAAATATGAATTAATCTCGTCAAAAAGGGTAAACCCATTTTTTTAATTTGGTCAAAGGATTTAATTTCGATCCGGTAAAAATTGGTATCATAAGGCCTGCTTTTACTTTACGATTCAAAGACGATCTTTTAGCTCTGAGCAAAATAATTTTTATGGTAAAAAGCGGCGCCAAGACTACCTTATAAGGCAAAAGCGAAACTATCGGTTTATCGCGGCGAAGCAGAACAAACAGAACTTACTACGTAAATTGGTAAACGGCAAATGGCTTTGTTCTAATTGTGATCTTTATATTGAAAGCTTGTAATCTGAATAAAAGAAAAGTAAGCTCTCTTCTTCTTTTATGAATAAGTAAGGAAAAAAAATCAAACAAAGATACAGTCAAATCGGAAATTGAACAGCTCCCGAATCAATATGGAAGTGGATTTCAAAATGTTTTCCCGTACAGAAAAAACACTCCAAGGCAATTTAGGTTTTTTATATCGTTAATGCGGAAGCTATATTCATTTTAATAGGAAGTGACGAGGCGAGTTTATTTACAAGAAGGGGCGCAATTTCACTCGATGCCGGCAATCGTTGTTTTGGCGACTACAATTGGTTGATACCTATCTCAGATCATAAAATTAAGGGAAGAAGAACTGTGCGACGAGCATCGGGAATAACAGTGTCTATGACTTCCATTAAATTTTATAAGTGAATTTACTTATTAGAATGCAGGCATGAGTCACCTCAGAGAAAAATAAGAAGGTAATTGATAATTTCTCTACAAATAACACGAGTGCTACTTTTAATTTCCTATAAATATGAAGTAGTCGAAGAATGGCAGAACAATAGGGACGACTTTTTCAATGCTAATAGGAAATTAGATGACGAATTCGTAACATAAACAAAGTAAAAAAGGTTTTAGACGTTTCCATTAAGATTTGTCCTCAGCGATATAGCAAAAGGATCATTGGCATTTTTTACGAGATTTTTTTTTCAACAATGTAGCGCCATGGAGCAAGAAATTCCTAAGCGAAACATTGTTGATCAACTTCACACAAACACTTTAAAATATATTTTATTTCCCGCAGAGGTGTAATGCTTTACCTAATTTCATCTTTCTGATTAAGTTCCAGTCTCGTCATAATAAATTGAAAAAAAAAACCGCGCACGTTTCAGGGGGCAAAGGTTCCTAATGTATTCCGAAAAACGGGCTGTTTCTCCAGCGAATTTTCGCCTTTTTCGAGCACAACTTAGGTTACAAAGTCACACTATCTTTAGCAGATTCGAGTTCGACATGAAGACAGCCGCATAACCTATCTGCTAGTTTGCAGAGAAAACTAGGGTTGGGTCCTGAGTAGCGAAACATCTGTCCGAAGCAATGTTGTCTTTCTTTAGCCAGCGGGATACATAAATATTACTCAAATTCTTATTCAGTTTCAAGATTTGCAATTTACAGGGGGTCGGCTTTCTATCAAAGACTCCTTTTGTCCGGCACGGCTTTGTTTGGGTTGTAGTTGTGGACAAACCGTTCATGGAAGGTAACAACGAACGCAAACAGTTGCAAATACCCGCTGTTTGTTAGAATATGATAGACAAATGCAACGCTACACGGCTAAGAGATAACATACTTTTGTAACCTTAGGGTTCTTTAGCAAAACAAACGCGACTTTTTCCCACAAAATTTGACCACAAAAGTGACTTTCGAGGTAACAGCCATTCGGCATCTTTCTGTTCCATTTGTCAGCTCGCCGCCAAAAAGACTTCAAGTCAACTCGTCAATAGAACAATTTTAAAAGCAACGTAGCTGAAACTACATATATCGCTAAGAATTAGACAAGACTCAAAGACTCCTACTGTTTAGCTACCAGAAACTCTCAAAAAGCGAACAATGGCCCGGTTAACTAAATCTCGAGGCCATTGCAAAAGACGCTCTCGCGATCGATTGAGAGAAATTAAATTATCAGACAACTCGTTTCATGTTTTCTAAATTAAAACTACGGATTGGAATTAGCGAACGTTTACGCCGACTGGGTGCAATTTCGCGCTAATTGGACGAGCGTGGTCTGCAACGAATCGCCGATGCTAGTTTAAATTTAGCAACAAAAATCGTGTGAAGAAAGTCGAGAGTCGGCGCGTATGTCTTTGGTGTTCTTGCAGGTACGATGAAGAACTGAAAATCTCCCGATCGCCTTCAATTTTCAGTTAGGTAAACATGGTATTACACTGTCACTTGTCGAGGGAAAGAAATTTAAATATTTTATCAACTTAACAAATGGGGAAAAGGGCCCAAACAAAAGTTTTTGATGAATTATTTAAAGTATGTAAATCAATTCTTTGAAGGGCAAAATTTACACTATTAATATTTCATTTACAGAGGCATCGAGATTCGCGAAAGACTCAAAACCTTGCCGACTCGAATTAAAATAAACTCGTTTAGGCACAAGTGCTTGTTAGCACGTGCCAATAGAATCAAATCCTTCTGAATATCTATTCCTCAGAAATCGAATACTATTAAAGTCAACCGGTACCTGTACGATTATAGAGTCTGACAAGTTTATTTGCAACAAAAATGTTCAGAATGGTTTAAAGGAATGCGTACCAGTACCGCTTCTGCAAAACCCGGTCGAGAAGTATTTCGCGAAGTCCTGCGAATTTTCCTGACAAATAATGCCAAGTCCTCGGTCAGATGCTTTTCGAGTCGTTTTAAAACCCCTCCCCATTTTGCGGTCTTCCGAACAATCTTGTTTTATTTATGTGGAGAGCAGGTTGCTGGACTTAAAATGAAACATGCCGAAATCCAGTAGTTGTACTAACACAACGTCAGCAAAAATCTGTCCTTTAATGTGCGCTATCGGTTACACAAAAAAAGGCTAGCTGCATATTTTTGCGACAAAGTACAATCCCAAACTTGTTGATTTTCTATATTGTATCCGTCGTTTAAATCAAGGCGTAAAGCTCAGTTTGCGCTTGATTAAAGAGACTGTCATTTTCTTGATAAAGATTATTAATATTCATCGAACCTGCGGTTCCGAATCTCGCATAAGAGTATTTACAGCGTGGCCAAGAAATTCTACGCATATTCAACAATAATTTCCTCAAATGTGCGAATTTTTAACGAAAAATTTATTATTCTTACTTTTGTTAATTTAAGTCACAAAGCGAGCCCGTAGTTACCCGAAATAACAAAATAAGAATGACTTTTGATTAAAAAATAACACTAACGTATGACAAAGCGTTTAATTTCTTTCAATGGCAAAAGTACAGTTTCTAAGAAAGTTTCGTCTACAAAATTGTCGATTCGTGTTCGTACTGTCCACAGGCTAATTCGCAATATTCTTAACACACGAACACAATGCCGAAGTTATGCGATTGGAAAGCGACCAACGTAAGCAAATAAAAGGGCAGAATTCGACATTTGGACAACAAAGGAACCTTGTTTGACTTTTCTATTGCCGTATGACATTGGAAGAAAGAAAACCTTTTAATTTTCACCGTTGTTTGCTTGCGAAAGGCAGCAGAACACGGCGAAAGAAAGCTATATCTCCAACAGAAACGGCTGACTGAACGATAACAGGCCTCGCAACTCAAATCAACATCCGAATGATACGAAATAAAATTTACTGACAAAATTTTCGCAGACACATTCACGTTCTGTCACAGCAGTGTTTAAATTAGAAAACGAATTAATCGCCATCGAACATAATTCATTTTTGTGAAAAGACTACATCGACGTGGTTGGCAGTGCGGAGCGTTCCTTGAATCGGTGGCTATATCTACTTACTGAATTACAATGTGAATAATGAGCCAACGAAATACACTTTAGTCTAGCAGATATTTCAATCAACTGAAATGAAGCTCGGAAAATTGAATTGTCGCTGTCTGTTCTTAAGGTAAGGCTCGGGAATATTTCAAAAGCTCTCCTCGGACTAATCCCAAGTAAGAAGCCATAAATGAAACGAACATTATTGTTATAAAATTCCGGCGAAGAAGACTTTTTTACTACACATTCAAGACATTTCCGCTGCGGAGAGTAGACACACGGCATTAATTTCTGACTCCTGTTTTTGAAAAGAAAGAGGATAGGCGAACGAAATTCGAGGTAAATGCATACTCTACACAAACTGCATTCGCATAATTTTTAAATATTTACACATGCTCAAGATTATGTATAAAGTTTTCTTTGCCGGCTTCCACGAATTCAAATACAAGCATTCGATCGAAAATTTGCGGAAGTCCTGCCCGCGGAAAGCACAGAAACGTGATAAGGCTAAACCGAAAAAATTCGCCACTTCTGGCCAGGTTTGGTGACGATTATACGCGAACGTTAACAGCAAGTTGGCTAAAAATCCTGGCGCCCGAGTGAATGTCTACCATGGTAGGATTTTTACGAGTCGCATTGATTTATAATAAAATGCTCCAGGTACTTGAGAGAGATTGTGAAGACACATTTCATTTTCAACTTACTTGTCCGTCATGCAACTCATAATCGCAATCCTTGAAGGGTACTAGCAGGTAGTGCGGAGGTAGCAATTGAGTGTGGAGGTCCTCTTCTTCTTCGCCATGCCCATCGGCGAGTAATGCGATTTGAGAACGTTTCAAAGCTTCCTCTCTCGAATGTTTTTCCTCGCGCCCATGATGGGCCCTGGCGGCCGCCGAGGCTAACATATTTGTTGAAATGCAACTGCAAGAGAGTCTCTGGTTCTCAGTCCACCTGCCTCGCTACGGCACTGACATAACATTTGAAGTCTACTTTATAACTTGACACAAGACCCGGTAGAAGTCGAACAACGCCGGTCGTGAATCGTCGTCAAACTCACAAGTCGAAAAAAATGGACAAGCGACGAAATTCGGATCTCATTCTACTCGCTTATCGCCTTCAGGAAATCCCAAAAACTGGTGGAAAAACAACAATTCGCCATGACGATGATTCTGGTAAACACGACTTCATTAAATATACTCCCGACACCTGGTTCACCATATCTCGGTGTACAGAGCATGCTGGGATATGTTGGCTGGAAGGCCGACGTCACTGACTTGATTGGTAAAGCGATTGGCTACATAACCATCAACGCCGATCCTCTAACAAGAAACTAACTGGAGTAGATTTCGTCTGGCAAACATGGCTTTTTTTGCAGATTAAATGATTTCTCTTTAAGTTTGACACCAACAAGTTACGTTATGTTAAACCATATGATCTAAAATGTATTTGATTCTTAAGAGACCTTAGCTTTGCCGAACCAAGCCGAAACACAAAAGGAAAAAACGGCAGGTTCCTCCGTTCGTCGTCCGAAAGTCTTTAAATCCATTCGGGAAAAAAGTAGCACGAAGAAAGCGACACGTTGTGAGAGACTCTGGTCCATAAGTTGCCTCGCTTAACACGAAAAAGAGGAAACAAAAAAATTTGAATATTTTGCGAATCACGTGTTCCGCAAGCAATCGCTTTATTGGGGACGCTATGGACAAACACTACTATTTAAATACACACAGTTACGAAACGTCGGAAAATCGGGTTTAAGTAGTTATTCCAGTCTAACCAAGCCAAATTGAGCCGATTTCACTGCTAAAAACTGTCCTGCATTGAAACATTAATTCATTAGTTGGCTTTCCAAGTTCGTCTTATTACAGCAAGTATTATGCGTCAATACAACACATCAACTAACCCACCGCTAAGAGAACTAAAAACAAGCGCAAACTAACTTCGCCTCGTTTGAAACATTTAACTAAGAGACGATTATCAAGTTTCAGCGACAAGTTAAGAGACGGCCACTTTCTGAATGCGAAGGTGGATCTCATTTTGGATTAAAGCATAGGTTACGCGACCGAGGATTTTGAACGTGAGCAAAAGAAATCAATTATAAGTACCAAAACAGGTGGCAATGAAGTATATACTCTTCTAGCGAGGTGCAAATTTTTCACATGGATATGCAAAACGTCACCTCAAAAGACTCGAGTCCCTTTTTGCGGCAATTTTATTCTTTACATCGATGCACTCTCGACGTTTACTGCCTGCCACAATTTAAAAGAAAAAGATAACGATTCAGCAGACGTTTTTTTCTTCAACTCGCAGGAGACTAACCAAAATAATTAAACTTCAACGGTGTTTTATATTGACATTACGAAGTCCGAAACTTCACCAGCGTCGTCATTAAGTCGTTCAGTATCCGTGAATGGTAGCACTAACGCAATTTCTGTTCTGAAAATTAGCCTTGCTTTCCCGGCCTTTCCACGTTCAAGGCCAGTCATCGAAGTATCTGCATTGTTTGTGTAACTAAGTGTAGAGCTTTGTACAGTGTTAGCAACATTGACTCGCCTCGACCAGACAGAGACGTGCAGAAAACTGTAAGAAAGTGTTCCCTGCTTGCAGTGCCCTAACTACAAAACAACATGGGCCTGTAAATCTCAGTTAATTTCCAAGGATCAAGTGTTACCATGTACAAAAACTTTGACAACGAAGGAGGCACCCCGTCATTCAATTCTCGAACACTCTAATTCTCCAGACTATCTCCAGTGTAACAACATACCTCGGCTTTTGGTACTCCCTCTGGAACTTCCTTTCGCCAGGTCTCCTTTCCGCTAGAGGACAGAAACGTAATTGTTTCGGACATCGTACAAAATTGAACATCATCCCGTCGAATTTTGCATCCTACAGGGGTCAAAGCGAAACCCAATTTTAATAGTTAATGCTTACGATCGCACTCTCAAAGGTCGCATTATCTTGCACGGTAAATTTTTACATAAAAACCTGCTGTTTCTTATTGTTCCCTCTTCCAATGATCATTCTTGTCAATTATGCAGTCCCCTTCAGGTCGGTCACCGCACAATGGGTTTTAATCAACTTCAACTGCAACCTGTTCACGGTGCCATTGGGTAGGAGTTTGAAGTACAATATCCCTGCTTGGACGTCTGCAGGCGTTTTGCAGGACTACGGTAAAAGGGTCCGGCGCTTTTTTAATTCTCGTGAGCCTCAAATAGCACTAAAGCGCAGTCTATCATCCGCTAAGAGGTTTGTTTGAGAAAGACCAACTTTAAGAAGTAATAATTAGTCCGGGTTCGTGAACTTGGAGAGAGATGCGAAAGTTAAAACCCTGAAGAAAGGTCAAAAAAGGAGAGAGTAACGAAACGAAAAGGGAATTAACTAAAAATAACTGCATTAACTTGTGGAAACGGACAGAGAGCATAACATGCAATTCAGTGGTGTTATACTTAACAAGTTTTACTACAAATACAATGATTTTCTTAAAGTTTTCTACTTCTACGACTAATGCTAAAAACGCAACCACATTTCCAGCATTAACGGCATGATGCTGGTCAAGCGATTCGAAAGCTCACTCGGCCCGTTCTTAACCAATCGATAAGCTTATCGCTTAACGATAAAATAAAAGTTTATACAAAGTAAGTATTTAATACAAGTGCCTGTATCTTCGAGTGCTTAAGGTATAATTGATAAAAGATAATCACTTCTATGAATGTAGCTCCTCAGTAGTATTAGTTCACAGTTGCAACACATTTAGAAAAAAACTCTCTGTTAAAAAATCATTATGTTTAGTCGGGCGCTGCAAGGTTGAAATTAGTTTTAATACGACGAGGCGACACGACTTTGCTGCTTATTAATAGCCAGTTATTTTAAGCAATTATTTTTTGCCATATCACCACAGCGTCAATAAAGCAATTACATTCAATGCAACGACCAGACAGACATTAAACGCAACTACCGGACTTCAGATCACGCGGAACTCGCAACGTAAAGGCTTTAAGGTTCGAAACATAAAATATATTTAGACAGGAAAGAGGAAGATCCTAAGCAGGGTTCTTTAATCCCGTCATCCCGAGCCAAATTTTCGTTCAATCGTAATCCTAGTGGTCCCGATCCCGCACCCCGCATCCTGTGCATGCGATCAATCTCGAGTGTCCCTACATTTCGCCTAAGGACTCCTAATCCGGGCCGTCAAATAAGGCAAATCCCGTATCCCGACAAACTTATTGGGGACCCTTAATCCCATCATCCCGAGCCAAATTTTCGTTCAATCGTAATCCTAATGGCTTCTTTTGGCATCCTACATCAATGCGATCAATCCCGCGAAACTCGCTCTCATTTTACTTGAAATCTCGAATCCTGGCCTTCAAATAAGGCATATCCCGTATCCCGTATCCCGTATCCCGAACCTATTGAAGACCCTCAAAGAGAAATTGGAAAAATAAAATGAAATTTGTTTACCCACCATTAACATACCAGCTCTGATCTGAAGAAATTGTTTAACGGGTGTTCGTGCGTTCTAGTTTGAGCTAGAATTTGAAATTGTGGACTTTTGAAAGGAAGGGAAAACCGGTGTTGCCGAAGAAACACGTCTCGGACCAAGCGACAATGTCAGGGGTGAAACAGTTGCAAGTAACAAGCCAAATATGAACTCAAATTTAAGAAAAAACCGTCTCTGTATTGGCTAATTCAAAGTGTCGCCATGCAGCTACAGGCTGTCATTCCTATTTTTTAGGGATAAATAACGCCAAGATTAACCGAGTAAAACAACAAAGACAAATTGTTGTTGAATGTCAAGAAATATTTATTATCGATTTGAAACAAAGTTTGGCCTCAAGCAAAGTGTCAACGGCAGTCGACAAAGTAATTTAATCGCGACGTAGTTCGAACTGGCACTTCATGGCGATTTAACGAAGCAAGAATTAAAAGTATATAAATTGGACACCTACAAAAGATGAATAAAACTGAGTATTAATGCACCAGTTTTGGGACGTACTTCGATCTAAGTGGCTTTTACTGAACGCCGGAAGATATCCCACGTTGCACGGGTTATTAAAAAGGCGAGAATCGCACTGTTGGCAATATATTTTGGTACATGCGGACCAGATTTAATACTTCATATTGTGACAAAGGGATAACCAGGAATCAAAACTGTACAAGGTTTCAACTGGAAACCAAGATCAGGTGTAAATACCCAGAACAACACAAAACGTTTAAAAGCTACAACAATGTCAAACAAGGAAGGATATATTTCATTAACAAAAAAGCAAATTTTTCATTAGCTGCATGTCATTGCCATTGAATCGCTTTATTAAAAAAGTTCGCTCACTAAGTTTATCTCAAACATGCACCAAAAAGCATGCGTGAGTCAACAACATGAATTATTAACAACTACTTCCCGTCCGAAAAAAAAAAATCTGCCGTGAACTTCACGAAAGGGACGCAAGACGTGCAAGATGGAACACAGAGGGCAGACATTCAAAACTTTCCATATAGCAGCTGATTCGGGAGGGTCCGCGCGTGTTTCCATAAAGTGATGTTTTCAACTAAACTCAGAAAATCAAATATGAAACGCCAATATTCCTTGGCGATAATTTTTTTATAAGCAGCTAATAGCCGAACCCAATTGCTATCGTTTATTACAATCATTTTATTCATATGTTCTTTATTCATAATCTTCTCTATTAACTATTTGCAAATTCGTTATTTATCATTAGAAAATTGATTGTTATTTAAACAAAGAAAAACAGAAAAACAGAAAAACCATTGAACCATTTTCGGGTGCGATCCAGTTTAGCATTTTGAGCCCGACAGATACAAGTCTATACACTCTTTAATTCTTTGCTTAATTTGACCTGACATTTTAAAGGAATATAATAAAATCGCCAGTAAATTGTAAGCTATCCGTGTTTCGTAGAAGCCAATTTTACGCGAAATTTGAAAGTTATGAAAGGGATTGATGTCAAATTGGCTAATTTTATATCTCGGTCGCAGACCCGCCAAATAAAATAAAGTACGCCAAAGCAAGTGAAAAATATAAAAATGCAAATTTGCAACCGCAAATGCGCCAATTTTACGTAGACGACAAATTTCTTAATATTGCTTACTCATTCAACGCGTTTTTCGACAGAATTTGACCTAACGCTCGCTTGGTTTACTTCATGGGACACTGTAATTGAAAAGAAAAATCAACAGATAGGTATTAGATGGCTTTACTGTCATTACTAATCCGTCAAGCTTAGGATAAGAAATCGCCTTAACAACCTTTGAAAAGGAGCTTAGGTTTATCAGTCTTTTTCTACAAGGAACACCCACATTAAACATAGAATGTGAATACGGATGTTAAAAGTTGCTTTCCTGTGAAGGTTTCATATCAGATAATAACAATAAAAGGCGATGAAAAATCTATATTTGGCGCTATAAAAACAGACATGCACTTGTAAATATGCGGTAAAAACCATAATCCAAACTCAGAATTGAAAATTACGTCACTTGGCTTTTTTATACGTAATTTAAAATGCCACAAAAAATTCCTTAGTGAGGCGCTTTCTCGCATGAACATTAAAATCTGCGAAGCTAAATTTAATTAAGACAGTAAGGAAAATATTGATATATTTGGGTTTTGTCTTTGCCCTGTGATTAAAATATCCCATTTTGATACCACATTTTTGCCTAATTTGAAGTAAGATCAGCAAATACCAACCAAGAACGATATGCAAAATCAATGACGCGATCTTCGAAAAACAAAACTAGCCTTACTGGCACCGCCTTGGCACTTTTTGAAGTAAATTTATAATAAAGCTCTGAGGACAACGTTTCGACTCGGTTGCCTTAATAAGCGAAGGATAAATCACACGGCAAACGATTGTTAAACATGATTGTTAGTCTAGAATGTTCTTCGTAAATAAAAACTCAGAAAGCGCTCTCGGTTAACTCTTCATTTTGACCATTGCCAAAAAACAAATTACATTTTCTTTTTCGCAGTTGCCTTTGTGTTTAAAAAAATGAGCAAATCAAGCATTTCGCCACAAAGTTTTATACAAAAATACTCGAATAAAATTCGTTACCCTGACATTTGACAGTTCAAATTAATGTATTTTACTGAAAATAACACATTGTTTATATAAGGTAACCCCTAAACATTTGTTAATTATACAGATTAAACGAAGTGGTTTCTAAAACTATTTAGACGCTTTCTTGTAAAGCGGTTTATAATTCATAAACTCAAAGAATTTTCGTACGCAGAAAGGATTTATCATTTAGTTCTATAACAACCTCAAATGCGTTTTATAGATACAAAACAAATATAGTAGACGTCATTCTTTGAAAAAAAAAAGGCCAGAAATCAAATAGTTGGATTTTATGGACTGTTGAACATCAATCGATGGTAAAGTTTAAAAAAGGGGGCACGCCCTTTAAAAACGAGCTGCCAAGATGGTCAAGTGACTACTCTTAGATGGCGCAATCGCCAGAAATGTTTCCTTGACATGATTATGTATTTCGAGCTTGCGAAGTTTAACATTTTTATCATAAAAGGCAGAATTCCTTCACTTATCTGCCGGAATATTAGGGTTCGCCACGCAAAAGAAGTCAGCTTGAAGTCGTAGCAGGGTTCGGCAAGTACACAAAGGAGTAATAGAAACTAGGAGCGCGTTAAGTTGCATCGATTTGTTAAAAATTATATCAACAGGTTCGCAGTCAAAATAGTTAAATGCAAAAGATAACACATCCATAATTTCGTAAGAAAGACTGAATTAAATATAATGTGAATATAAAAGACATTCGAAAAAAAATATGCGGCACTGAAGGTTTCTGCTCTGACTAGAACGTCGATACAAATTTCAAAGTATATGATATTTGCTAGATTGTTAGTGGAATCAATTAAGAATTTATTATAAACTCTTGACGGGTTTTCTTCCTGTATGAAATTCTGTGGTGTGACCATTTAAATAAACTAAAAAACCACTTCAGCAGAACTTTTACACAGTACTATTTATCGCGCAGTATAAACAGGTCGTAACGTTTGAGTCTTCGGAAGAAATCCTATGGTCTCACCATTCAAACGACACCACTTTAGCAGTACACACATGGTGGTATTTATTTAGAGAGAAGTTCTAACTTTTGAGCCTGTGAACGAAATCCTATGGTGTGACCATGCAAATTAAACCTCTTCAGTAGTACTTCACATGGTACTTTTTTTCTGTTAGGTTCTGATCAGTTTTGAGTCTGTGGATGAAATCCTATGGTGTTAAGCCCCGAGCAAACGGATGCAACATTGTTGGCCAACAACTCCCAACATTGTTGGATGTTACATGTTGCGTCCGTTTGCACACCCTGTTGCATGTTGTTGGATGTTGTTGTGTGTTGTTGCGCAAAGTTTGAAACCGGTCAAACTTTTCAGCCAACAACTCCCAACAGTTTTTTTGTTCCGTGATCGCCGAAGCGTAGCGCAACAATGTTGGATCCGTTTGCACAGCTCTTCCAACATTGCTGGGGCCGCGCACGCTCATTACGTATGGTTTACAAAGACTTATGGGTTTTATCCTTCCCACGATGCATTGCAGGTCCCAACATTATTAGGAGTTGTTGCATCCGTTTGCACACTACTGCCAACACGCACGCAACAACTCCCAACATTGTTGGCGCAACAATGTTCGGAGTTGTAGCGTCCGTTTACACGCAGCCTTACCATTCAAATGAGTAGTACATTCACGTGGTACTATTCATTTTGTATGTAGTTCTAGCTTTTGAGTCTATGGAGGAAATTCTGTGATGTTACCATTCAAACGAAACCTCTTCAGTAGTACTTTCACGTGGTACTATTTATTCAGTATGTGGTTCTAACTTTTGAGTCTGTGGATGACGTCCTGTGGTGTGTCCATTGAAATGAAACCTCTTCGGCATTACTTTCACGAGGTACTATTTATTCAGTATGTAGTTCTAACTTTTGAGTTTGTGGATGACGTCCAATGGTGTGTCCATTGAAATGACACCCCTGCAACAGTACTTTTAGAATCATTTGCCTCATGAAACGAAACTGCAATGTGAATTTTTCTTGAATCTTAACTTTGGCCACTTGGATATTAATGGGTTAATACCCCAAGAGTAAAAGAAGCAGCCACAATCGAGATAACTTAAAGGGGCTGTGTCACGGCAGTCCAGATCAATATGTTTAACATCGCCAATTACTCAACCTTAAAATACATTTCTAGAGATCTAAAAGTACTCTCGATAGCCTAAAAACTGTTTTCAATGTATTTAAGAGGAAACCGCCGTTGGGTGCCCCCGTTATTTATTATTCTGGCCAGAAATATTGACTGCAACAGTATTTTACAGAAAACATTGAAGTAATTTGGGCTAGTAGCTTCAAAATACAATCGAAAATCGAGATACAAGTCTAGAGCAATTTTCAGTGCGTTTCTTTTCACCCCATGTACGGGAATTCGGAATCCGGGTTCCGGGAAATTTTTGCTTGTGGAATCTGGAATCGGTGAAATTTTTGCTTGTGGAATCCGGAATGCAGCTCAAGGAATCCGGGATCCCACTAAGGATTGGAATCCAAGTTCCACTGACAAAGACTGGAATCCAGTACCTGGAATCCACAATCCACGGCGTGGAATCCTGATTACAAGACTGGCTTAGATTCCCTTACATCTGTTACATGTGGCGATTGAATCCTAAAGTTTTACCATTCAGTATTTAAGAAAGCTACGGACCCATTCTTTCCTATGGAATTATTTGTCCTACTCTAAAGTAGGTTCTTACTCTTGAAAATGTCGATGAAATTCTTCAGGGAGTCTATAGAACTGAATCGTATCAAGTTTCACTGCGGGCAAAGAAGCAGCTCGGAGCATTGCATCCAGATGCCAGTCCACCAGGGCTACCCACAGCAGTATTTAAAGAAGTCTTCTGTGTACTAAGGAAACAACGCACGCGATTACACGGCCAAGGTTCTAACCAGGACCTGTATTATTCAATTTAACCTTTCGATTTGTCATTTTTCAGTCCCGATGTCTAAACAAATAACATCTTAAAGGCATGTCAATAGAGTCCAGCATGCCACGTTCTGCCCACCGCACGCGAACAAGAAATCTACATTGTCATGACATTTTTCTTTATAAGCGACTTCTTAAGCGGAAAAAGCGTGTGAAATCGTGGCATTGTATTTGTCTCGCCGTTTCTTCAACACCACTATTTTTAACTATTAGTACTAGCGGTAGCCGTCGGCTAGGAAGTGCGCGCTAAACCGCTTTCATATGTAAGTGAATTGAACGGCCTTCAGTTATAGCGTCAATAGAGACCTTTAGATTCTAAGACGAGTACGACTACGAGTACGAGATTTTCACAGTACTAAGTAGTGTACGCGCGTGAACCAGCGTCATTTTGGCGGGAAAACGTGGTAGCCGTCGTCACTCTACTACGAGTTTTAGCGAAAATGTCGAAGTCGCGGAAACAAGTCATTAAATGTTAGAAGTTTTATCATTTTGCCATCGGGAGAGGGTGTAGCCTCCTTCACTAAAGGTAACAGTGCTAACTTAACTATTGATAAATGTTAAAATGAAGCTTTCCGGGGAGTCTATATTTTGAGAATACGCGAAAAAACTTCAAGTCCAATCTCGTACTCGTAGTCGTCCTCGTCCTTGAATCTAAAGGTCTCTATTAAAAGGAATCACTGCGGATCATGAAAACTGTATTGGCCAACACAGTAAACAAGATTCTTAGAGCGGTTTTCATTTGAGTGTCGAAAAGTAATTGGTTTTGCACTTTCTACACGATGCGATTGGCTTAAAAGATTCGCGCCAACTTTTCATCCAATCAGAAGTAAAACCAAAGCCAATTGTGACGCGCTCGCATGCATTTTCCCGCGCTTTGCGTCAGCCACATGTAATTACTTCGAGTTTTGATTGGTTCAATGTATTGTCTGTGTCCTATGTGATTGGCCAGAGTAATTACTTTGGTTTTGGTTTTAGGACACTCGAACGAAAACCACTCTATTTAATTCAAAGATTTTATTCGCAGTTGCTTAGATACAATTAGCCTGCCAATGGTAAGAAGTGAAGGGACGACGTGTGTATTCGCCGGCAAAGATACATTGAAACAGTAATGCGTGACACAAGTAATGCGTGACACAAGTAATGCGTGACGGCATATCCAGCTGTTTCGAGAAATGTCATCGGAAAAAGTGCACGCGACAATTCCGAAAGGTATTGTGGGTAGCTTTTACATTACTGTTTTTCAAATAAATTTCAAAGAATGACACGAGCGGCCATGGACGTATGTTTGCGAGGGCTAAAGGAAAGCAACAAAAGTAGGTTCGACAGCTACAGTGTCAAGAACAAGTGTATTGATCATATCCCATATTACCTTTCGAGATTGTCGAATGCACAGTTTTCGCGACAACCTTTCTCGAAATAGCTGTATACAGTTATGCCCGGAGTCTTATTATTCAATCGAATATTCAATCCGTGTTCAATGACCAAATGCCGTTGATATGCAATACAAAATGATCAAACAGCTTAAATTACCACTGGATATTACAGCTTATTGAAGCTTTCGGATGACAAGCGATGTAACATGCTTGGAAACGTATAAAAATATAAAAACTATGCACTGTAGTGAAACCTGAATACACTTAATGTACATCGATTTCTAGACTTTGCTAGCACTCGTATCTTACCGAAAACGTGTCCCGCACTAAGCTGAGATCAGGCTCTACTTTTACTTCCCTGGGTAAATGGATTCCAGGCCGGCAAGGCGAACTGAACAGTCTCCCCTTAAGCCGGTACAGTACTTGTGTACCTGAACTACGTGTGCTTGCGAATCGAATGTAATTAATGATTGTTGCATCACTTGCATGTGCATTCACTTGATTACTGTGACATCAGACGGACCTTAAACTCAACACAACAGCCTTCGCAGGCCATATACCATGCATATTAGTCGGTACAACACGTAGTACCAGTTGGTTTGTTATGTTAACCTTTTACCACCATTGCAAAACTTTGCTGATTAGTCAAAATCCATAAACTCTTTTTAAACTAAGAAATCACACTGACGGGCTCTGTGCTAAAACCTCCCATTTACTTTTTTGATCATTTCTGAAAGTGCCTGAAAGTTAATGAACATAACTTTTGTTTTAGTAGACTGGGGCTACATTCATAGGTGACAAAAACTTATACAAAAAGCTTACATGTATATGAAGGTTACAAACCTTTGGAAGCAGTGACCGCTGTTTGTAAATTTTTCCAGTGCATAAGGGCAGGCCTTCTTGGTGCTGCCATAGTTGTGATCTGAAATTCACAGATTTATGATCAGTGGGTGTAGTTATCAAAATCCAGGGCTGTCATTAAGAGCTGGGGGCCGGGGATTTCCCCTGGCTACAATGAGTGAGGGCCCCGGCTACTTTTATTGGAAAATAGAAGAAAATTAGAACTAAAAGAAACCCCTAGGTGTTTGACTCCCCGCCTACTTGTTGTATTTACCCAGCAACTCAAAATCTTAACGACAATCCTGAAAATCTATACCACATTACACTTCTAGTGCCTCAGGTGAAAAATCTCCTGTCTTTACAGGGTAGCAAGTGAACCATTTTGACTTAAACACCACCAGGTTTTAAAGGTCTAAGTGGCACACTCCTCACCCAAACCTCCTTTTCAGGTTATGAAGCCAGTTCAACATGATTTCACATATAGTGGATATTACATGGCCGCGCAGAGACAAAATTTCTCTCGGAGCGTTGAAAAATATTTCACGAGTGAGTGCAGCGAAAGAGTGAAATATTTTTTCAACACAAGAAGAGAAATTTCGTATCTCCAAGCAGCCTTGTAATGTTATACTTATTAATATATAAACACCAATGAAATACCAAACCATTTCATTTTAAAAGTTTTTCGGTGTGAAAAGCGTGATTTATGATGAAGCCATAGCAACGGTGATATTTTCACATGACATTGTGAAGATATCAAGTTTTTGCACGAAAGCTCACCTGGTATTTCATTGGTGTTTATGTAATAAATGGAAATTATTTTTATAAAACTAAACTTTTCACATACATTGTAAGTTCAACAAATACCAAGCAGACCTGCAAATAACAGTCTGTCGTCTATTAATGTTCCTCTAATACTTGGCAATGATTGGACAAAAATCTACCTGTGGTCAGACATGATCAGACAGATAAAAAAATAGTCCTTGGAGAGGACATGAGCTTACTGGCAATTAATAGTTTGTACCAAAGCTGTCTGCTTGCAAAAAACAATCGTTTTTCAAAGCAGTCATGTTGTATACCAACTTCTAATCACCATGTGCAATTTTTGTCACTGTTTTTCATGCGCCATTAGGTTGGTTCGGCAGCCAAAGGCAAAGTTCAAACTTTCACAGACATGGTTCTGGGACTATTGTAATTTCTTGCCAAGATTAAGCACACAATAAATTGTCATAACGAAATTACCATAAGATGAAACTTTAAAAATGTCAGTTAAATTACGCAAATTTGTGACATTTTAATTGAATGTTTACATAGTAAAAGTGACAGATTTGTGTTTGCATTTTCCACATTGTGATTTTCAATGTTTAATACTACCAATGATTAACATTCATTACACGAACAACTCAATCAACACATATTAGCAATCACTAATGCATAGAAATGGCGAAGAAATTCGAGAATTATAATGAGTCAAAACAGAACACTTTTCCTGTAATATGATATTTGAAATACAATTCCTCACGCACGCAAACACCTTACATTTTTAAAATACCAGATCATAATATCTTATTCAAACTTTTTAAACAGCCCTAAGAGCAATCAATATCAAATTCCTCCTTGTCATAACAATACTTTATAAAACAGAGTTAAGAAAATGGGAGATAGCAGGTATCAAACCCAGTCCCTTCAGCTCCAAAGATCACATGTTACTGCACGCATGAGAACAATAGAAATGACCTTACCATCATTCATTCATTCATTCATTCTTACGCCGACTAGACGATAGCATAGAGCCTTACTGGCTCTCTAAGCCAGTAAGCTGAATAAAAAAAGGCTGTAATTTTGAGGCTGGAGATTTGCATAGTTCTTATAATTTTTTAAATTAAAAGTCAACTAATGTCTGAACAACAACTTTTCTGGTTTGTCCTGGTAAGAAGTTTGTCCGGCGTAAAGAAATATTATTTGCGGCCTTGCTTCGTCATTTTCCCAGAACAGTAGGAAGGAAGCCTGTCCGCCTTCGCCTTGACTGCGAAATCAGCTGAATCTGTCACGCCACGACCATGATAATCAGTTAAAAAACAGCTGACATTTACTTCATCGAATGAATAAAACAAAAGTAAGTAATCAAGGAATACCCCATACACTGAGTTACAAATTTAATTTTGTGACATAGTTTATCTAGAACTTTGACTTGAGAAAATAACACTCTGACCCAATTAGACTTTTTCACCTCTCTACATAAGCTCACCTCAAGCACAATTTTTCTGGGATTGAATTCGACGCCATTGCTTCAGCCAACAATGACTCTAACTGTTCAAGTTACTTCGCCGCCAAAATCGTCCTTGCAAAGCGGAAGAGAACTCATTTTGAAAGGAAACAAAGCTGATTTAGACCACGCTAAACAATGCAGCTGATTCAAGATTTGAACAAGATGCGCCATTTTTGCAGGAGAGAACAAAAACGTGGAAGACTGGAAACGAATATCTTGTTTTCTGTCACGCGCGGGGAACGGGCTATACTTGTCACGGCGAGGTCACACGTTCTAGAATCTCACGGGAAAATTTTCACTACATCAGCAGACACTTGTCTTAACTTGTGACCGATTTTTGTTCCTGTAATCGACTTTGCTAAAAAGTCCTTGTCGAACTCCCACGGAAATGGCATTCTCAAGGAAAAGAACGCATAAAAACTCTCATGACAGGTTTTACATTACAAAGCCTACGTGCTACTTATAATTTAGGACGTAAAATAATTTTCTAGGACTTGAAACAGCACATTTATCGAAAAAAATATCTCAAAGAGTTATTAGGCTTAATTGTGCTGTATAATCAGGTAAACTAATTGAATAAATAACATTTTTATTCACCACTTGTTTGTGGGCGGGGGTGTAGCTCAGTGGTAGAGCGCTCGCTTTGCATGCGAGAGGTCCGGGGTTCGAAACCCCGCACCTCCACTTTTTCATTTTTTTTTTCTTCTTTTTGTCAAATTTTAGTGTTTTTCCTTGTATTTTCTCGACAGTCGTCCGGAGTAGTGCCACTTCAATACTGGTACACTGGAGAGATCACGCTGTCGGATTTTTTTCTTCATGGGCTTCTGGTCTTTTCAATATCAACTGAGTCGGTTAAAGCAAGAGACGATTAGTTTATCCCCTCTTGGTTAAAGTCAATTTTAGTAGCACAGGTAACACGATTGCCGGATATACAAAGAGTAGTCCCTAATTTTATTTTATTTTTATTTTTTCAGGCGACTAGGCCGTTTCCGAGTTCCCCCAGGCCTCTGTTTCAAAACGAGGGTAGGTGCTCAGCTCAGCTTTTTTTCATAATTATGGGTTCCGCTACAGCAAATTCACCCAACTTCAAAACAACAACATTGGCACACTCTAGGCTTTCACTTTCATTAAACAATAACAACATAGCTTGAAGCTTTGTTGGTAAATCATGAGCAAGTTAGCACTTATGTTTCATGGAAAATTCCATTGTATCAAAACTATAAACGTTAGAAAGAAAAATATAGTTCAAATAAGGCCTTTGACTGCTGAAATTAAAAATAATAATTAAATTCCGAGCAACAGCGTCATCAGGAATAAAAAAAAAAATTTCGGGTAGTAATATACATCACAAAAAATTGGTGTAAAGTAAACTGTGTGAAAAGCGCAAGAATGGGGCGGAATGTATCGGAGGTATAACAATATGAACTTGAATAAAATACGAAGATCTAATGAGCGAGTGTCACAGGACAAAGATTCTCTCTAAAGGCATAATGATAGTCTTCAAAACAAAAGGTCCGCAAGTTCCTTGTATTCCTCACGGGATTTTTGGGCTGTCTCAATGTAAATCTAGCTGCAAAAAAACATGCTGGTTGACAATTCTAAAAAAAGATCCGCAAATACGTCAGGGGCACCCAACGTCAATTTTCGGAAAATATCTGTTCGGAAGACGATTTGAGATCTACAATTTTCGGAACATTTGTTGTAAAATTTCTTGCTTTCCTGCCTCTCCTAAATGATTTTCGAACATCTAGAAAATGGTACAATTGCACATTTTTAACCGATTTTTATCCTAAAAAGTTTCGGGAGCCTTTTTATTTTGGCTGAAATTTTCGAAAAGGAAAGTTTTAATCCCTATAATTTTCGGATCACTAGACTTTCAGCTAGGAAATCCGAACAAATTAAAAATTTTTAGGAGATAAAAATATGTCTATATCTACCTTTTAAATACTAAAATACGTTTAACAATGCTATGTTTAAGTGGTTTTGAACTATATTCTCGTTGGGTGCCCCCGATACGTTGCATTCCTCACGGGAGGTGAAGTTTGGCTCAATGTTAATCGACCTGCGAAGAACACGCTGGTTCTGATATAAGTTTTGAGAATATAACCCTATTGCCTTGATCAACTACCGCTTAAAATTCAATTCACAAAGGAAAAGAGAGCACGGAAAACCCTGGTTCTGAGTCAAGAAGCGAACACGCTACCTCATTGTAAATGGAGCTGCAAAGAACAAGCTGGTTCTGACAAAAATTTGAGCGTAAAACCCTATTCCTTGATCAGCTGCTGCTTTAAACGCAATTTATAAAGCAAACCAGAGCACTAATACCAAACGATAAATCGTATTAAAGCTTGCTCACCTGTTAGGGCCTCTTGAACAGACAACGAACAGCTGCACACTGAATCACCCACTTTCGGACCACGGACATAAATACAAGACCATGACGTCACTACCCAAATTTGGGGTCTTACTTACACCCAAATATGGTCAAAAATGCAAATTTTAGAGGGTTACGCAGAATTTGAGAGGTTTTGCCAACATCGTGCGGGATTACAAATCTGCCGCCGACGCAAACTCGCTTCTTAGCTCAGCTGCTTCGTCGGCAATAAATGGAAAAACGGGCAAAAAAGAAATGACTTTTTAGCGAGAAAATGCATTTATTAGTATTTAAATAATGTATAATAATGAAAGGAAAAGGCATTTTAGATAGAAGGAACGGACAAAACAGTTCGAAAGCAGGAGAGAAAGGAAGCTACTGGGCGCAATCTATTCAACCAAACTTTCCGGAAATTTCGGTCCACAATGGATCGGTTCGCTCCATCCGGAAAAGTTTCGAAAAAACGGGTCCACCTTTTGAGGTGGTCCTCTTTTCCCGGTTGGACCGGTTGGCATTTTGGTTGAATGGATCGCGCCCACTTTCTACTGTTCTTTTGTCTCACTTAACAGGGGATACTTAGTGGAAGTTTCAATTGGTAATTTGTTTTTCCTGTGTGATTGTGAAACTCCGGTTTTGGCCTCCTGTACCCTTTACTTCCTCCTAAATTTATAATATTCCTCTGAGTCTCTATCTTTCGTGTGTTGCAACCCTATCAGGTAATTTAATTATTGTAACTACTCAGCTCGTTTAGCAGGGGCACCCAACGACAATTTTCGGAAAATATCTGTTCGGAAGACGATTTTAGATCTAGAATTTTCGGAACATTTGTTGTAAAATTTTTTGCTTGCCTGCCCCTCCTAGGATTTTCGAACATCTAAATAATGGTATAATTGCCTATTTTAAAAGGTCACCTAGAATTTTCGGGAGCCTTTTTTCTGGCTGAAACTTTCGAAACGGTAAGTTTTGATCCCTATAATTTTCGGATCACTAGACTTTCAGCTAGGAAATCCGAACAGACGAAAAATTTTTAGGGGATAAAAATATGCCTATATCTACCGTTTAAATACTAAAATACGTTTAACAATGCTATGTTTAAGTGGTTTGAATTATATTCTCGTTGGGTGCCCCTGTGTTAAGCCGATTTTTGATGAAACTCAGTTCCCACACAAGTCTTCCACTGCACATACATCAGTGCCGTCTATAATACGTGTCCGGCCTGGATAACAGAGGCTTTCTCGGTATTTCCGCTATTCTATCAAGTTGGAAATAGGTGAAATAACATACTTAGCTAGACAAGAAATCGAACGGGTTTCCTATGCAATCCTTAGGGGTAACAATTTCAGAAGTACTTGTTAGTTTTTAAAAAAAGCAATTCATAGCGAATCGCCGAAGTAAGATTATAACCTTCTTCAAGATCTTTCAGCCGGTTTGCAAATTCCGACAGGTTGGGGGTCGCGTTATTTTTCACCGTTCTTCGATCACGGTACAACTGCGATTGTTTTCCACCAACTTCTGTGCCTTCAGATACGCTTTAGATATTGTAACTACTCTGCCCGTTTAGCAGGGGCACCCAACGACAATTTTCGGAAAATATCTGTTCGGAAGACGATTTGAGATCTAGAATTTTCGGAACATTTGTTGTAAAATTTTTTGCTTTCCTGCCTCTCCTAGGATTTTCGAACATCTAAAAACTACTATAATTGCCCATTTTTAACGGATTTTTACCCTCAAAAGGTCACCTAGAATTTTCGGGAGCCTTTTCTTCCGACTGAAATTTTCGAAAAGGTAAGTTTTGATCCCTATAATTTTCGGATCACTAGACTTTCAGCTAGGAAATCCAAACAGACGAAAAATTTTTAGGGGATAAAAATATGCCTATATCTACCGTTTAAATACTAAAATACGTTTAACAATGCTTTGTTTAAGTGGTTTTGAACTATATTCTCGTTGGGTGCCCCTGGTTTAGTTCTATTTGCTATTCTGAGTAGTTTTATGCCTGATCTCTTTTAATTTAAGCTGTTCTTGTAAGTTTTAAGTTGGCAAAATAAAAAGTTTGGTTGGTTGGTTGTTGTTAATGTTGTTATTCCGGTGGGTGGGATCTCTAGTCTACCCAGAAGAAAAGCTGTGTTTTTTCTCAGTCACGCTGTTCGCTTCCGTACAGTCCTTCGCTATCATTAAAAACACTGGACACGGGAATTTTGTTACTGGCTGTTTTCACATTAGAGCTAGAGATTATCCGTCTGAGACTAGCCTGTATACGGTCGCCCTCTTCCCCCCACACACCTCTTCTCCGATTTTTTTCTGAGGGGAGTGGGCGGCCGTACACAGGCTATCTGGAACGGATAATCCATCTTCAAACTGTCCATCGAAATTGAGGGATAAAGTCAGGCGGATTATTCATTCAAAATTCAAACTATTCCATTTTCAAATTAAGACGTATTACCTATCTGACGCGAATCATCAAACGGATAACCCGTCTCACACGAATAATCCGTCTCTAGTGTGAAAACGGCCATTTCTGTTGTAAGGAATGTCGCGCCGTTCGCGTGTGTGCTTTGCTTTTTCACGAAGAATATTATTAAGGGAAGGTACGTTTTTTCTTGGGGGGGGGGGGGGGAAGGGCTGGGGAATTTTGGTATTTTTTCCAAAAGAAAGTGTTGGCCCTCCCTCACGTTTTGATTAAAAAACTCCTGACCCCCCACTTTTAGGTGACTGACAAAAGTGTGACCCTCCCCTCACTACCACATGGTATGCTCCATGCCATAGAAACCTCAGAGCATTTTGCTTGTAAACGCAAAATGTTTGAATATGAATAAATCTCGATATTGAATATGTGCGCGCTGAAACAAGAAAATGCGAACGATCAGTGTGGGATCCCGGCTTTACTTTTTTTATATAGATGAAGTTTGAATATGGAAGTATAAGTTTCGAGGAATTAAAAAGTTTTAAACGTAGAAGGGAAAATACACGCTTTTATTTCTCCGACAAGCCAGCATTACCGATTGTTATTAAATTTAAACAGGTTTGTCTGTTTGTTGAGCCTGCAGTGGTTCGTAACAAATATTTTCTGCTGTAGGAAAATAAATTTTTCAGAAAAACTAGTTGCAGACTATATTGATCATCTGACTGACATTGAACTAAGAAAAGATAAGCGGCGAACAGAGAATGACAGAAAGCGTACAGCAAGAAAGCAACAGGAATACAATGACATTGACTGGGAAGATCTTTATCACAAAAACCAATTGTCAACCCTAAGAGTAGGTGAACTTGAACTGTATATTAATCATCACAATATTCTATTTAAAGGGAAGAAAGATGAGAAAGTGAGGGTTGTAAAAGCTCATATTGGCAGTAAGATTTTGACTTCAATTGTGCAGGAAACACAGACAAACATTCCGCTAGCCTCTGACTCAAATCCAGAGTTTGACAGTGACAGTGACAGCGACAGGGTAGAGGGCATTGGCGGATCTTCTAGTAACTCTTCAGAGCTTAATGACTCAGGAGATAAGGCAGCGGATAGACAACAGCTGGAACAAGAAACCATACCTGAGTCAAGTACGTCACGATACGGACGGAAAAGGACACGAGTACTCCGAGAAAATTATGTGCCATGGAATAATATACATGTAGAAACCCAGTAACCTTGTAAAACTAGTACCTGCACCAAAATAAAAGAAACAAGTTGAAAAGAAAAAACTTAGTCTGTTAAAGAAAAATGGAAAATAACATCACAAAAATTCGCATTAAAAATTCTGGAAAAGGTGTGCGACCCTCCCCTTGAATAGCTGAAAAAGAGGGTATGGCCCTCCCCCTTTAGTGCTCACTTTCACTGATGACCCTCCCCTCTGAGGCCCCAGCCCTCCCCCCCCCCCAAGAAAAAACGTACCTTCCCTAAATTGACTGTTGACATTTCTATCTGTAAAATAATATTAGAAGTGGAATACTTTACAAAAAGTATGATCTATCAAATGTTAAAATTTTTCAAAAGAGTAGCTTATTTCATCCTGACATGATCCTAAGACCTCTATTTTGCTTTTAAGATACAAAAAATACGGGCTAATTAATATGTAACTTTTTGAAACAAAAGAAGTTAATAATTAACTTTTTTGTTCACCGTAACTGAAAAAAATTAACCGATAGCCGTAAAAGAGCCAAAAATTTTAGCCGATAATCGTAAAATACACTACCCCATTGAGACCCGCTTAAACACGTTTTGTTTCTAGGAGTTGGGAGGGGGGGACTAAATATTTGGTGTCAAATCTCGGGTTTACCTCGGTGTAAAACCTGTGAACTTTCTCTTTTTTTCGCGTCTTTTGTTTTTCTAGGTTCTATTGTGTTTACTTCTTTGTTTTCTGTGTTTTACTTCACCCGCGAGGGTTAACAGGTTCTTACACCGAGGTTGAGCCCAAATCTTTCTTGGTGTCCTGATTCGAATTGGTACTAGGTATAAGTTACAGGATTCGAAGCCGCGACTGAACCTGATCATAGATGCAATTAGTTAAAAGTTTACAATCTTTTCGAGCAGTATTTTCAAGTAATAAACAAAAAATATTCCGAGATCAAACTTTATTAGCCGGCTTTAATAATATACATGCAAAAATGTCTGCAATCTGATCAGTTCTACTTTTCTCGTCCAATTTTGAATTTAATTTTATACTCGTGTGTTTTTTCAAAAAACTCAAATAGAATGCACCCTACGGGCCTCACGCTTTTTGAAAAACACACTCGTGCAAGTAAATTTCAAATTAAATTCGAAGTCGTGATGTTATCTATACTGTCATGCAAAGCTTTGGAAGGTCCTTAAGGAAGACCGGGAAAATTGAAACAATAGAGTGCCGGCTTTTACTCGTTTATTCAATATCCACAGCAATCAAATTCGGAACGGATTTATATTGCTCAATCGGAACTTGACCTGCGCGTACCTATACGGACTAAGCAAGAGTCTTGGGAAAGAACAGACAAGGTGCTATAACTGTACAAACCCATAAAAAAAGAAAATTAAAGGTCTACCAAAATGTATTGTGAACCGTTGAAAAAGGCATGTACATTGTACATAAACAGTAAGAGGAAATTAAAATAAATACCTTGAACCCGCCACGGCTTTATGAAGCCTTGTCCATATCGCTGCTTGTAAGTATTTTCTTGGCCGTTAAGCCGGTTTGACTCGACTAGGTTATAGAAAAAATTTTAATCCCTTATTCCTCACGGAGTGAATCGAGCTATGTTTTGTATTTGGCAAGGTTATTATAATAATAGTCTATCACGTGTGATCGTAAGGCGGCGTTGCTACGGGAGACGCTTCTTCAAAGCAAAAATTGCGTCGTTGTGTCATATTAATGAGTTTTGCATCTCGCGTGACTCTCTCTTTCTCTTCTCTCAATGCTGCGTGTCATTGTGCAAGAAGGACCATCCATCGTGTTTAGAACCAAATGATACCAAAAATTAATATATTTGCTACATGACGGAAGTTTTATATGGTGGAGTCTTCAACGCGAATTTTCTATTTCCCCCCGTTTTTTGCAAGATATTAAATTGCAGTTTATCGTTTTCCGAGTAAATATGATATTTTCAGGTTTGCAGCTGGAAGATTAGTCTCCCACGCAGCAGTTCTAGTCTTGTCACGCAACCCTCCTTTCCAAGCCTGAGAGCCGGTAGAAGCGTTGCGTGACGAGACAACAATATTTAGGGGAATCGCGAGAAGTCAGGGGTGGGGGGCGAATATTCGAGGAGGGCGATTAATCGACAAATAATCGAGGGACGGCTACTGATTGGAGGAAATTCAGTCGCTCCGGTTCACTGTCTTCACTCGTACACGACGAGTACAAGAACAAAAAGGAAAGGGAAAGTAGGATGATAAACAGGTCGTCGACACTCCGCATGGTGAGGGTTTTTCTGGCAGGCGCAAAAGCCTCCATCCTCGGAGACCCAAAGGCAGATAGTGGGGACGAGGGAAAGTCTAAACGGGCGGAAAAATGTGGCACGAAGAAAAGTAGAGAACGGCAAGAAGAGCCCCTGGGGACAATGTCTTACCAGACCAGTTCCAAACGGTCGCCGCCGTTCTGGCTTCTGATTAGTGCCAGAAAACTTGTGTTTTTCTGGCACCAATCAGAAGCCAGAACGGCGGCGACCGTTTGGAACTGGTCTGGTAAGACATGGTCCCCAGGGGCTCTTCTTACCGTTCTTTACTTTTCTTCGTTCCATATACATTTTTCCGCCCGTTTAGACTTTCCCTCGCCCCCTTTATCTGCCCCTGGGTCTCCGAGAATGAAAAGCCTCAGACGTACACAGGTATCGGAAAACCAGACAGCCTCCAAGCATGGCGCAAATGGTTCAATGTGGAAATAAAGGCTGTTTTCCATAGTCGATTGCTCATAAGGACCAGGAGAGATTTCCTACTTGTATTGGAGCTGAACAAGTTGCAGCGGATAGGAATTTTCGGCGGAAAAAAAGACATTTCTGGTGAAACTAGTCCAGGATCCCACCAGATCACTTCGACCAGCTGCGGCCTTGCAAGGAGTCATAGTGGTTACCCAAGTAACAAAACCTAAAAACTCCGCTGGAGCGATGAATAAACACCAAAACACAACGAAATGCATCAAAAGTAAGTTTTCTTTACACGTTTTATTGAACAAAAGTTTACGTTTTCTTTATTCAGCGTTCTCAACCTCAGTATTTTATTTCTCATACGAAATCTCTTTTCTTGTAACGCGACACCAGCTAACTCAAAGGTCACGTTTTGCGTCACACAAAGCGTCACACCAAAGGGACTTAATTTGGGTGGCCTGTGCTCTGTCTAGATATCTCCGACCTTCGCTCCGTGTAACGGTCATGACCAATGAGGTGTATTATGTGACCACTGCATGCCTTGTATGATATATTATGGTTTATTTTGTCAAAAGCCCTTTTTAACTTACATATACTTTTGTGCCAGCTATTTTATATCTCCTGCAACAAACTACTGCCGGCCCCCCGCCCCCCCTGCAAGCTCTTATTTTTTTTCCTCTTGACTATCACAGCAGTGAGTGGCAACCGCTCTGATTTACATCTTAATTGTTACAACAGTGAGCAGCGCGTTCCCAGTTTTGCGTCTTCAAAAAGATTCACATTTGTGTCCTAGTCGTTAGGATTGCAGTGGGTAGCGGGCTTCTCAATTTACCTCTTGGATTGTTACTTTACTGAACATCGCGCGTCCGTTTGCTCTTGATTGGTACGGCAGTGAGTCAGAGTACTACGCGTTCAGTTTTGTGTCATTATAACGATAGTTGATAGCCCGCTGTTCGTTTTGTCTTGCCTATAACGGCAGTGAGTAGCGCTTTCCTCAGTTTTGTGCCGTCATTTGTGAACTTACGTCCCGTAACAGGACAGGAGAGGAAGAAAGGCGGCGAACCTTAGGTGGCAAGGGTGACAAATAGCGCGCGCTGTCTGTTTTGTCTCGATTGGCTCGGTTGTGAGTAGGGCGTTCCTTATTTTTGTGTCATTGTTACGTTTGTGAATAGCGCGCTGTCAGTTCATTGACTCCATTGTTACGGCACTGAGTGGTGCACTCTCAGTTTTGTATGTTATTTGTTACTTTAGTGAACAGCGCGTTATTTGTTTTTGTTTTGATTGGTATGGTAGTGAGTAGCGCTCTCAGTTTTGTGTCTTAACTGAATAGCGCAAAGTCCGTTTTGTCTTGACTAATACGTCAGTGAAAAGTGCCCACTCAGTTTTGGTGCCCTGATTGTAGCACGCCCTCAGCTTTGTCCCTTGATCAATATGCCATTGAGTAGAGAGTGATGCTTTAGTGTCTTGATTGTTACAGTAATGAGTGGTACCTTTATAATGACACACTTACACACAGCCTGATTTTACTGCTTTTCAGAAAAATAAACAAGTTCGCCTAATCTGAGGCGGGACCTCTAACTCGTGACTGGAGGTTTCCGCTAATAACTAGGCAATGAGATGAACAGTTGGCGTTGGCAAAGACAGGCCTCAATTTCCTAACTGCTCCTTGTGATTCTTCACTCTCAGTACCGCCACGGATAGCTGCTGCGTTAATATTTATTAAGGTCCCTGACTATGAGCGTGATCCAATTTAATATAATATCACTGCAATGCATTCCGCGCTTTTTTAACAAAAGCTACGTAGTAAGTAATTTCTTATTAATCGCCAGAGACGAAGAGTCAATGTACTGTAATAAAGAAGTTATTTTAGTTGCTGCCGTAGTTTTAACAATTGCCCTACAGTAAACAAGGAATCACAAAATCATAGTCACTCATTTAGTAAAATCACTGACAATTTTTCACTCATTCATTAAAGTCGTTCAGGCCCGCATTCAGGGTTTTCAAGTCATTCACTCATTAATTCACTTCTTTATTCTTTCATTCATTTTACATTCAGCTGACATTAGTTAATATTTAGTCAAAAGTTTTTCACCTTCCCACTTGTCTTTCCTTGTTAATTTGTTCGGTTGCTTATGGTTCCCTTGTAAGCTCAAGTTAGTCGTTTTAGTCATTTAATTACCCGCTCGCTTTTTCATTCAATTAACCCATGGCCAGTCCCACATTCAAGTCAGTTATTATTTCACTCACTCGTCTGTTTTGATGTGTCACCAATTAGTGACAAAACGGTACTAGAACGCTTAGACACCCTAATAAAGGTTATGATGATGGTGATGATGATGATAAAGTCATTTACTCACTGTCAGTCGCTCATTCAACATTCACTTGTCCACTCATTCATCCTTTCGTCTGTTCGTTCGTTCTTCGTTCATCATTCCGTTCTTTCGTTCGTTGATTCATCCAATCATTCATCCTTTTTAAGGGTGTACTGTTTCAAGGGCTTCCACTGCATTTCCTTATTGGTCACATGATTAAGAGTCACGTCAAAATGAACAAGGCACGCGCACATATAATACGGTGCCGTGCGAAACGTAGCCTTGATTCTACTTCATGTGACCCCTAGAGGGCCTGTAACATGAGACATTTTTTTGTGTGTGCATTTTGTGTTGCAAAACTAAAAAGTTATGCAGTTGAGAGGCAAATTATTGTGATAACTGAAAGTATAGTAAGACGATTGGTCTACAGGGCTGTCTGGATAACACCACCAGTGCGACCAAGACGTAAGCAGTATTAAATATTGTCATAACGAAATATTTCAATGTAAGATTCTACAAGACGTAAACTAAGGGATGTCATGCAAGAGTCCTAGGCGTGAAAAAGTGTATTAGATATACTGAGCAGGTTTTTGAAGAGGCAGCATTTTACTCAAATCAGGTGCTTGAGCAAAGTACTTGACTATAACAACGTCAGTGACACGCGGTGATTCAACATTTGTTGAACATGCCAGCTATGAATATGTGTGCAATGTTCAGTGTTCAAATAAGCCATTCAACATGTTAAATGCTGCTGAACGAGAAAAAAGATGGGCTTCAATTATTCTTTCTTCAAATTCGAGTCTTGAAAGTAGTTAACACTTCCAAGACTCAACGAAATCACGTAAACGAAACTTCAAGACTCATCAAAAATTGCTAAGATAGAGAGCGGATGAAAAGGCCACAATTTTCTAGCTAGGTAAAATTCGCTGCCGCGGGGCCTGATCTGTTTCGACAATGGGTCGGGCATTACAGTCATTGTGACCACGATATTGGTGGACTGATTGTCAAAGATCAAACTCGCTCAAAGTAAGAACGAACTCGCTCTAACGGAAATAAACTAGACTTTATACCGGCTCTGCATCAAGAATTTTCATCTGATTCCTCAGTTTTTCATATTGTATTATTTTGCTCTGAAAACAATCATCTTAGGCCATCAGGAAAGGATCTGAAAATCATTATCAATTTTTACCCTAGGGCGTCTTATACAGTCGTCACTTGGCATGAAACTAAATACTTTCAAAGAAAGGAAGATGATTTTTATTACAGTTGCGTTGTCCGCGCACATTGTTTAAGCGGTTTTCAACGAACAGTATGACAGCTTGTGGTGCAATCGTATGCCATGTGGCCAGCCGAATCATTTAAAGCATTTTTTCAATTGTTTTCCATTGTTCTAAATTTGTAGACAAAAACAAATTGCTAATGATGATCTTCAACTCGACACAAACCGAAATAATAACGAAAAAATCAGTGTCAAACCATAAATAGTCAGCCGCTCGAGAATTTAATGCTGTCGGACGCAAAGTTTGCTTACCTTATGTCAGACCAAAACAGGTCATCCCTCCCGCCATCATATTTAAGACCTATAAACCACAGTTTTTAGGAGGATAATGATAAAAAAAATACCATACCTCATTCCAGAGGTGGGTTCTAGAAAGCATAAAACCTTACCTTATTTCAGACTCAAACGTACGGTTAAGACCTATATGCCCAATCACAGATCAAAAAGGTATCGAAAACTACAGCTCTGGTGAAAATAACTAAGATAGAACGCGCGCTCTGATTGGCCGAGAGGAGTGTTTGCATGAGAGTATGTAAACATGGTTGTGGCGTCAAGTTGTTTGGCTTTTCGCGCGCTAATCACGCAAGCACGAATTTGAAAAAGTTTTCGAGTTCAAAACTCGACAAGTTTACTTTATTTACCCATTCCTTCGTCGGCTGAAAGATGGAAAATCGTTACAAAGAAGGTGAGTCAATTTTTCTTCGCTTAAGTTAACATTTTAAGCGAGAAAAATCCGTATTTTGCAAAGCATCTTTTTGCAAAACAAGAACTGATTACGCGTTCAAGACTTCGTGGACAAGATTTTGCGACTGGTAAGAATTTCTCTTTTAATCAGTGCCATACAAAGAGTTTTGCGTTTTTTTCTCGGGAAAGTTATTGTATAAAAGCAATAGAAAACTTTTTTCCGGAAAACGTTTTCCATTGCTTTATAAATAGCGAGGCACCACTTGCACCAGTGGCGGACGCTAAAAGCTTACCATTTAAGGTAAGCTAAGGTTATTTTTTATAATCCGTTTCAAAAGTTTATTGAAGCCCATACACACTAGTTAAAATCCATCCTCTTTTTATTATTTGGTAATATTTACCACAGATATTTGCAGTTAGCTGCAGTTACGGTGGATTTCCACTGTTGATATTGCGTAATATTTACGTGCGCACGCACGTATTATATAATTTACGCGCGTAAGTAAAATGGAGCCAATGTATGAAAGGCCGTGCATAAACGTAAAAGTTGATCGAAGTTCAACTTTAAGGTTTACGCGCGGCCTTCCATGCGTACCTTGCGAGCAGAGGTTCTCTCTCGTAGGGTATTCCATAAATTGCCTCTATTTTATTTACGCGAGTAAAATTCACATGCGTACACACGTAAAAATAAGGCGACAGTGGAATTACCTTTAGTTTTGATGTTTGAAATAGGTTAAAACCAAACATACGTCGCAATTGAAATAAAAGAAAATAAATGGCGAGGGTTTTAAATATGGTAAGAATTTGCATCTGAGCTTGAGTGAAATGATTAAAATCCAAAGCTACGGGGAACTAACTCAAATGATTGCCAGTCATTTGATTATTATGACGTTAAAAAATAGTTAAAATAACTGCGATGAATGACCAAAATACACTGATGGTCTTTTCCCCCGTCGCCAAAACAAACAAAACTGAAGACCTGCAGGAAAATTAACTTTCAAGACTAGAAGAGAAAGGTGACACAGAAAAACGGGTCTCTTCACAGTCGGTTTGCCAAGAGATTTTAAGATCGGATGAAAATTTTTCAAGATCCCGAAACGTTTTTTTGGTATCATTCCCTAGCCCTAGTTACAGTCCAGGCTAAGCGCGCGAAAGTTCCATTTCAATGATTGGTTGACTTAACCAAGGCTGGACGAGGGTATAAAATAGTCTCCATTTATTTTGTGCAAAGGGTAGCGAAGCTTGAAGTTTATTTTTGGGCTGATTGGCCGGACATAGAGATTTGTTTACTTTCCTTCTTTATCGTCGAAAGAATATAGACAACTAAGTTTTGTTTAAATGTCAAAGGCTACTGTTTGCCAGGGAAAGCTTTCTTGTGGCGTCCGGATAATCGTTATTCAATAGTCTTGCCAGCCTTATTGGTTCACTTGAAGAAAGGACAAGTGACTCTAGTTTGCGTTACGAAGGCCGTAAATCATGATTAGAAATCAGTTCACTTTAGTAGTCATTATTTTCTTTCCCCTCATGGGAATTATTTGCATGTTGATTTTCTTTTTGAAGTGCGTCAAAAAGACAAGTATTTCTATGTCATGCAAATAAGTAACAACCTGCGTTTTGTTGATCTGGTATCTTAGCAGTTTTTTTCCCTTGAGCTCTTCGTGTGAATTAAGCGATCCGCATGCAAGGGATAAGAGAAGCACTTATCTCATTAGTCTTAGCTACCAGACATAGTCGCGAGTCGATCGGAGAACCACTGTTGACATGATGCGGCTCTTTTAAGAAAACGAAAAAGTATCTGGTCATCGCCAGGGACAACGTGGTCGAGTTCTGCCGTGTGCCCGACAAGGCAGAATGCTGAAATAAAGAATAGTTTCAAGGTTGTAGGAATGAAGGACTAAGATCAAGTGAGTGGCGAGAAATGAAGGAGGCCGACACTGAGGTAAGGGTGATCTTGAGTGCGGGTTATTAAGAGCTGCAACTGTTAGTGGAATTGGCATTCACCGCCTACATCGTCACACTTTGGGACTTCTCTATGCTATGGCGGCCTTTTCACAGATTTTAAATTTTCATGGTTTGCTGGGCTTGAACCGGTGTTCAAAGGCCACCTGCAGTCTCAGTCTTTTTTCGTTTACTTCCGTATGATAACGCACCAGCGCGTCGTTTCAAGTAATTTCTAAAAGTAGATGCGGTCCTTGTCAACTCGGTGTGTGAAATTTGATTATATTTTGATACTGACCAACTACTAAATCATTATCCAGCTAGCCTGTCCACGTTAGCGACTTTATTAATCCCCTCGGAACAAACTGTTATCGTATAATCTCATTTGTCAGTTTCGTTCAGTTAAGCTGTTTGTGATTTCGCTTCTGCTTTGGCCAAGGTTTTCGGTTTTTCTAGTTCCTTGCCCAATATCACGCTGTATCACCACACGAGATGATCAGAAAACACTTTTTGAAAGACTGAAAGAACTTTCTCAACAAGATCTACTGAGCAGCAGCCGTAATTTTCTCTGGTATTGCTGAATCCTACATAGTTCGTGCAAACAGGGGTCAATAAATTTTTCATCAAGTCCCCTCTGTTAACTATAGAATCGCTTACTAATTTCCTCATCGCTATATTATCGTTAATTATTCTTTTATGATAGTTCACATTTGGCAATTGAAATGATTGTTTGTTTTGGAGTAATAAAATCTGTGAAATCTCGTTTGAGACAAGTAGATTACACTAAGGTGACGAGATTCAGAAAAATTCATATTTGGACAGATGTCAACGTATTAAGCAAACGAGGACTTTGTTAACCCTCCTGACCAATAATTAAGGCGTATCCGTCTGAAGAACACATGTAATTAATGCTTTATATTTTGTTTTTAAAATCACTCCACTTAAAAGCCGATTCATTTCCTTCAATCTTAAAATGATGCACGCTGATTGGTCGAAAATGGTACTAATTTAAAGCCACAACTCGACCAGCAACTCGGTGGGATTAGAACGACTACTACTCAGTGGCGCAACTGCTGTAGTTCGTATCTTACAGCCTTTACTCTTCACACGTTCTAAAACTAAATATCGCGTTTTCTTATTATGAGAATTCACTACTTTCACATCAACCATAATACACCTTGTTTACCCCCCAAAATTTTGCATAGGTATTGCTTTCAAGTTCTCTTTGGGGGGTGGAAAATCTCTAGAGAAATTAGAAACAATGCTTGGGCAAACTTTTGGGGGGTTAACAAAATTGAAGGTGTATTATGGGAATGTGAAAGTAGGGAATACGCAAATCTGGGTGCACTTCTATAATCTCTTTATTAGTTACTGTTTCTGGCTTCTTTCTGAATAATCACCGGTCGGTAGGATCGAAATTTTTCAAAAAAATAACTTCAAATGAACTTGGAATAACTTTAACTTGACCAGCATTTCCCACGGGCTCCCAATTCAAATTAATTAGAACAATTTAAAATTGCCTGCCGCACTTTTCGGTCAAAGATCATCTGTTTACAATGCCACTGCATCATAATTACCTTAATTCAGTTCATTAGTAAGCAACTGCAGTCGCACTGATTACAAGTTACAACAAAACACTGGATGAAAATAGGTTCATTTCACACGCATTGCCCTACCGATTGCCCTGTTCTGCCAGTATAAAAGTTGAGCTTTGGTGATTAGCCTTATAATTCATTCGCTAAAAAGAGGATCATTCACTTTAAAAAACGAATGAAATTTTACAGGCAAAGCTAATAGACGTTGTAGAGGATTTAGCCGGAATGCAACAGTTTTGGAACTAACCTTAAACCGGGCGTACGAGAAGGGAGGGTGGGGGGGGAAAGACGACGATCGAGCACGCAAAAACGCGAAAGGCGCCAGGTTTTTTGCCGTGAATTTTTGTTTCCTTTTTGTTTCGAACGCCTCTAATGCATGCTAGAGTAGGGGAGGGTTATGTAGATTTGGTAAGCGGAAACCATGTATTGATCCCGAAATACAGTTATAATATGGCTCACACGCTTTTTATCATTTCTTTTCCTTTTAAAACCGTAAATCCTCTATTAAGTCCCCCTCCTAAAGCCCCTCCCTCTAATAAGCCCCCCTCCCCTCCCCTAATTATTCTTCACTGAAAATCATAGACTGTATTCACTGTGTATTAATCAATCACGACTGTAAAACTTCATGTGGACTGATCCAAGATGGTTTATTTACTAACTGGAAGTTCGGATTTGATTCTGATCCTCGGCTGCATTATCTAAAGCTTCTTGTATTTGAGCTTTTCCACTTTGTATTCCAATTCTTTATGGTGAACTGATACCATCGTCGTTTCTAAATTAAATAAGTTCCTCCTCTCAAATAAGCGCCCCGTCTCTATTAAGCACCCACGCCCCCCCTCAAATGCATGGGCTTGAAATAAATAACCCCCTCCCCACACCCCCCCCCCCCCCACCCCCCCTCAAGAACGCGGAAGCGGTAAAACAAACAGAGCTCGGAGTCACCGCACCAAATCTTCTCATCTCTTGGGCGGCTCTTCGTTTCATAAATAACGTAACTTTTACGATGAACTTAGAGAAGAGAATCGACACTAGCTGCTGAAAGACCTCTAAGTTCCGTATTTTTTATGTATTATTTTATTTTATTAATTTTCTTAGAAGACTTAAAGCCGGAAACAGGGTTAGTTTCATTTTTACACCTGTCCACCAAAAATGTCGTCAAGTTCGTTTTCCTCTTAATCAAAAAGGTCTGAAAAGCCCTGAAATCAGTTCCATAAAACGTGAAGTTTTACTTAAGATTTGAGGTTAGAAGATTTTAGGAGATCATAGCATTAACATCTAGTTCAAAGCCAATGGGGAAGCAAGGGTGGCGCGTGCGTTTCATTTCGATCTGGAACGCACGGACACATTTCAACGAGTTCCAGTAAGAACTCCTAAGAGTTCAAGTTAGTTTCTGATAACGCTGAAATAAAATGACCGTTTGGAAGAACAAAAAAGAATAAGAATGTCTTGAATACAAAGAATACAATACATTAGTCATGAACAAAAGGCCCTGGATTTGACGTAATTGCGGCATTTTTCCTTCACTTAGTTTTTAATGAAATACTGTAGCCTCGGGGAAAATAACTACTTGAAATTAGGACACTGTATCTACTATTATCCACCGATGAAATTAACCACGACTTCATACGAATTGACATGTTACCACTCTCCCGGGTTTACAGTAGTTAAGTATAATTCATACCCTTTGTTATTTGCATGCTTTCAGTATTTTTGTTAGCAACTTAACATTATGACGTTTTACAGGACAATTTTTTAACCGATGAAGTAAACGACCATAATTTCAGTTCATGTTACTATTTCATTCCAAACTGCCTGACGGAACAGCTACTAGCTAGAGACTGTATGAGATGGCTACAGAACTTTAGTACACAGACGGAGTTTATACAATTTACGGAAAAAAAGTTTTTCAATTTTTTATCTTGAATTAAACATTTAGCGACATGTTACTAATGCGACATGTTACTAATACCGAACGCCTTGTATGGCCTCATTGCTTTCATTTGAATGACTTGGACGTTTATTTTTGCAGGCTCATAACGGAACTGTCTTGACACATCAAGTCCGCAAAACTGCAAGATTATCCCAAGCTAGTGTGATTAGCCATGCCAGCTACATCAGCAAGGCAGGCCGAAGGAACAGCGACACGAGCAGTGTCCACAGTAAACCTGCCATAAAGAGCTTCTTTAAGGATATGTTACGCAAACTTTGTCCCGAGCGGCCTCGGTACTTCAATCGACCCTTAGATGATAAACATGGCGACAGCGACCAGGTATGTTTCTCCGCAAAGACGCCTCTTAACGTAGACCTTTATCACGCGGTTACCATTTGCATAAAAACAAAACAATTCGTTCGTTTGGCCTACTGGCTTGAAAACCATAAGAACGAATTTAGAAGTGATAAGATAAAGTTTTTCGTTTTATTCTCCGTGAACTTAACATGTCCTATAACTGAAATTGTCACAGTGTGTAAGTTAGATACAGTACAGGTGTAACGGAAGTTTGTCACAGATTATCAACGTTTCAAAACAAGTCACTTTATAATTTTAAGCAATTAAGTCCTCGCGCCTAATATTATTTCAAAAATGATTTGTTATCAAACTGACAAATTTTTTATTGTTAAAGTTTTAATTAATTCTTTAGTTTTTACATAAACACGTATACCAGAAACTTATCGCCAATTTACCTGCCAATATGTTTTGGTGGATTTAAGACATCACCGTTTGAGATATTGTGCCGGCCCGTGATTTGTTAAATTACTTGACATGTTTCACGCAGAATGTCGATGCACACCAGTGGTGCGAGGCCAATATGAGAGCTTTTATCTCAGTCATCAATGCAAATTGATCATCAGTCTCGCTAAGTTGACAAGTATTCCACTAACGCGAAAACGTGAAATGTCGAGTTGTATTTAAATAAGTAAGTAAACACTAACACAGACTAAAAATTGTTTTAATAAGCAAACATAATCTCCTTAAAAGTCCAGGTTGACATATCCAATAAAAATTTCCATGAACTGATTATGGTAGGAAATTGCAGTTTACAAGTATGAATTACGTAACCATGGTCTCAGCCACTAAGTGGTACCATGATAATTGTTGTATTAAACATTCTCAAAAACAAGGCTTTTTTAACTAATTAAAAATTTATGAAGAGGAAAAACGGAAATAAATAAAATTTGGCTTCCAAAGACAAGGCTAAAAACACGGAGAAGACAGGTCAAGACAGGAACACGTCCGGACGCCAGTCTTCTTCAAGTTTGACCATCCCTGCCTTCCACTGTATTGTCTGCGTTGTTTATATATTCTTCTAATGTTTCGAACGGTTATTTTCATGTTTCACTCGATCTGGCGGCAGTTGCCGATGTTTGAATTTTGATAAATTAACAGGTAATTTCCACGAAACAAAGTCTCAGACAAAAATAGCTGGGACACTTCCATCCAACACTGTTTTTTCGCTTCTGGCCTGTCTCCTCGTTCTCCCTGTGTTGTTTATCGCAGTTAACTCAAATCTTGCACACCAACAATGGGAGGGCAAGAAGACATCAAAGTGTCCCAACAATGTTTGACCAAGAGTGCAGCTTTCTACTTTTCTACACGTCACTAACGCTTGCCCAGACTTTGCGCGGACAAGGAAGCAAAAGAAAGGCCTGGGGACTAAGGTTGTCTGCAAACATATGAATTATGAAACACTGAATAAAGTGTAACATAAAGGCCGAGCTTCGATGCTTTACATGTAACGAATTACAATACACTCTGTGATATTATGCACATTGTTTCCAAATGTTACGAGTAATACCTACGTCAACAAATAAGCAACTTGCAAATTGGATGAAGACTGACTGACGCTCTTGTTTGCTGCACAGTTTATTTTGCATAACATGCCAAATTATCTCGTTTACATTTAGATTACTCTAAACATCTTTCTTGTGTAAGTTCACAGAGCTGCAGTTTGCGATAATGTCCACTAAAAAAACTACAAAGTGCAGTATAGTGTACTAAATATCACCTAATGGTTTTCATCCCTTATGTAGTTTTTTTTTTCTTTTTTTGCTTATACTTATCAGTATGCGGTTAACCAAAGACATTTCTTCTTTAAAAACACACACCACATATACACACACAAAAACAAGACTTTTATGAAGAGCATAACAATACAATATTTAAAAATCATTATATTTTTTTGTGGTCGAAAAGCGTTACAGACAAAACCGCGTTTTCATAGCAACGCGATCAACTTTGTCACCCTTGGTCTAAAAGCTTTCTACAAAGCCACAATTCGGTCAAATTGATATTTTGTGATAATCTTCACCGCTCTTTGCTTCTTTTTGAATGCTTCGAACAATACTTGTGAGAAAAATGTCTATTTTTGATGCCCCTATTCCTTTCAAAACGCGGGACACCATCTTCGAGCGATTACTAATTAACCTTAAAAATCCGCATTTCGAAGGCGTTTCTAGAAAACATGCGATTGGCCTGTTTCGCTGAATATTAATTATTCAGTTTTTCACACGGCAACCCCATCTCGAGCTTTTGTTTTTGTTCAAGTTATAAAAACGACTGGACACCTGGTAAAGTGATATGAAATAATCCTTGATCTTACTGGATAGAAGATTGTTGTATGTCGAACCGTCGTTTAACACGAAGCAATATGCATTTGGCTTTTTTTTACTTTTTCTCTGAAGGCGGTGGTTTCGATTCATAGCTGAACTACGCATGGAGGCATTTAATAATACATTTGCTTATTTCGTAGAAAAACTAAACTTCTCTGAGGTGAGTTGGGAAAGGATAAAACACGAGCTGTTTCACTTTTCTTTGAATATAAATTATTGCTGATGACCGTAAAGGACAGGGAAGGCGATAGTTTCCATTTTAAATTGTCACTGAGAAAGATTGATTCGAGAGCGCCTTTTAAGCATTTTATACTGTCAAAAATTTTAAAAAAAATTCGTGATCGCATTGTTAATTTGCAATCTGAGAATCAGTCAGTTTCATGTTGAAATTCATCGGGGACTAATCCTCGAAAAAATATATCGCAAGTATTAGTAAGATCAGTCGTCTGAATCGGTTGTAGTTCATATTTGAAATTAGAAATTGATTATTAACAAATTAAAATTGATTTGCTGATAAAAATGAAGTTAAGCGTTTAGGTTTGTTGGTGTTCGGTATACTGATAAAAGCAAATATAACTTGAGCCACTTATAATTTAACCAGGAATCATCACGGAAAGCAACATGGCATGAATTTCCGAGATTTTAACAAAACAGAAACTTCGTTAAGAAACATTCTTTTAATAGCCATCTAATGGCAGGGTTTAATACGTCAGTATGGCAAACGATCCATCTGATTTCGTAAGTTTTCATATTTAGTACTCCTGGTCAGACTGATAATTACGTCCATTTATTGATAATAATAAACTTTGTGTAAATCGATTTTTTTTCTCTCTTCACACAATTCTAAACTGACCTACGTTGTCAAAACTGTGGTAGTTTTGGTGTTTAAACTGTCGTTGTAAACTGTCACTCAGGGCTGTATATTATCAAGGCTAAAGTTATTATTGATAATTTTAAGTAAGGTTGCTAAAAAAGAATGGGTATCATGAGGATAAATCGAACTCAATGTGCTTTTCGGAAGCGAAGATCTTGCTTGATTTACAGCAAACTTAGGGACTGTTTATATGAAGTGAGCCAGCCCGGTTAGCCGAGTTGGTCCGCCTTGTACCGGTCTGACTTGGCTCAAGCCTTGTTTGCTTAAAAATTGTTGTTGTGTTTATATGAGAAGGAGGGCTGGCCCGCTTGCCGAGATATCTTGTGGCTACAGGCTGCTTGTAAGTATACTCAGCTTTTGAGCGAGTTGAGTACAAATGACCGGCTGCACGCACTGGAGTTTTATTAACATCTTCATAGAAGACAAGCGTATTTCGCATTTGATATAGCTGCACTGAGTATCTTCCATTTCTATCTTTATATATCGCATAAGAATTTACCCATGGAAGTGTAAAAAAATATTTTACAATTAAAAAGTTATAATAATTTTAATCATTGTAAAACATGTAGTCAATTAAAGGAACCGGCCTTTACCAGAGGCACAAAATCTTAGCGGAAGTCCTGAGCTTTTTGAAAACTAACAGCGGTCAATATGGATCACACAGCATATATCCAAAATCTCTTCCCGATTACCATGAAATTAAGGAAGATATAAATCTGTCTTGATTTTTCGAAAAACTATGTGGCTTTCTCCTAGCCTATGAATTTATTAAGGCGGTATTTGTCATTACATTGTAACTTCACTACAATAAATCCTCTCATCTCAACTTTCCCTATTGAAAACAATTTGGCAGAACACCTGCTTAAAATCTTGGCTTGTCGAAAATAATGATTCCTAATTAATTCCACGAAAACCCTGCAGCAATTGAGCATGACTGACTACCATATTATCGTCCGGTTTACCTTGACATTTGGCGACAATTTTGAATATCAAGACTTTCCGGCCGATTATGTGGGAACAAAGCTTTAAGGACCATGTCAAAAATAAGAAGATTTCTTGTCGTTAATGTTAGCTTCCATGTTAAATAACCACATGAAATTTAGTCATCTTTGCTTGAAAAACATATGTTTTTCATTCTATGAGTAAATTCACTTTGGTTATTTAATGCACGGCACATTAAATACAAACTTTACTTTAAAATTGCCATAACTGATGTTTAAATTTTGTCTTTAAATTCTTTTTTTTATTTTATTTTTTCATGTACTTAGTTTTTTTTTTCTCCAGGACTTTAACTTAATCTAATGAACCATAAATTTTTTGCTAGACTCTAAATGGATATTTGCTAACCTTGCTGCCAATTTATAGAGCGGTTTTCACTCGACTGTCGTAAAACCAAAACCAAAGTAAATACACTAGCCAACCAAAGGGCGTAGTAAAACCAAAACCAAAACCAAAACCAATCCCTTTCGACAGTCAAGTGAAAACCGCTCTAAGAGGAGTGTATATCAAATCAGGCACAGGTAACCTAAGCTCGACACTTTTAGGTCGCCTCTCAAATGTAAGCATTCAGGGAAAAAAAACGATCCTTTCTAAGGCCTCCCAAATTCCTTCCTACATTTAGCCTTTAGAAGCAATCATTTTCCCCTAAACAAATCCTTACGTTTCGAAGGTAACCCAACAGTGTCAACGCTCATTTTTCGAGCTTGAGCTACCTGTGTAAGCTGCAAGAAGACTGTTCACAGTCCTTTATATTTCCGTGAGACCGCCGAGATCGAGAGTTAACGAGCGGCCATCTTTGTTTCAAATGTACCGAGGGGATGGGTGTCGGGGAGTTACAGCGGTAGGTGGAGAGAGGCGAGAAAAATGGCCTCTTCCCAAACCGTCCCGCGCCCCTTAAGTACATTTGACCCATCCCAGGCAAGACTCGATACATGTGAAACCAAGATGGCCGTCCGTAACGCAAGATGACAGTCGTTCTTGACTTCTTACCGAAAAATAGAGGACTGTGAACAGTATAACGTGCAAGCTTCCACGGTTTTTTTCCTGCTGTTTATTTTCCAGTTACTCAGTCTCCTGTTTAGTGATGGCTACGAGCAAGATTTTAGCTCTTTTTCTGGAAAATAACTGCCATAGTATTTATTTCCCCAACAGTAGCAGGCAATCGAGCCTATGCGCTGCAAAGATAACTGCCAAACAATTAAATAAATCATCAGTCTTCCATACGTCGCTCTAAAAAGGCGAGTCAAACCAGGCTTATTCGTTTGAGAGTTAGTCGAGTTTATGTAAATTTTCTTGTCGGTGCACAATGCACAGAATCGGGAGCCCATACCCCGTAGAGAGCAACTGCCATACTAGGCCTATTTCACGTCGTTTTCACGGACCGGTTTCAGTATTTTTAGATACATTTTGAAGCACTTCGCCCCGCGAAAATGGAAGCTCCCACCCAGACTCCCTGGCGTCTTATGGGACGCGGTCGACGAAAAACTGAAAATTAACTTTGTTCTTTCATTATATTTTTCAGACGTTTATCGTGATTACAAGCCGTTTTGGAACACCCCATGTCCACCGCCTGAACAAAGCCAAGTCTCTGTATATATTTGGTCAAAACCACCCTGTTAGGAAATTTTCTTTGCATATAACAACAAATCAGTATCCTTTCATTTTGCTTTTCCTCTGAATCGGAAACTCAAACAACATAACTTTTTCGCAAAAAAAAGAGATGCATTTTAATTTTTTTTAAAGAAAGATATTATAATAATGGAGGTGCGGGGTTTCGAACCCCGGACCTCTCGCATGCAAAGCGAGCGCTCTACCACTGAGCTACACCCCCTGATCTGTTCTAATGGGCGTGAAATATATAGATGGCTTTACGAGATTCAGGTACTAAATATTTTAAATAGAGCGTTTTCACCCACGTGGCCAGCATCTTTGCAAATATACTGGAACAAAAGAAAACGTTTACTTACGAAGATAATTCAATTCCAGCCCCATAGCCACCTACATGGCTGTCATTTCAAATATTGTTTTGGAACACCAGTATGGCCTACGTGACGTCATATGAAAGCTCTCCAAACAAAGAATTCTTTGTCTCATTTTATTGACAGTTTTTGCCTCCCTTTAAAATATTTGCTTTTTTAAAATATTTTACCTTCTGTGTGATTCTTTTGTTCCTTCTCTCTCATTTCATTTACTACCCCAGTTATTTTCCTTAACACTGATCCACAGATATTTTGAGATTTTTGTACTTTTAACAATTTTAGTAAACTGCGTTTTTCTAGCTCTGACGAATCCACCGGAGGAACCCGAGTAAGTATTACTAAAGATTCCTGTATTGATTTTTTGCAGCACATTAAAAACTACCGAAAAGAGGAAGGAAAACACCCCACAGACAAATATTTACGGGGGTACGGGGGTGGGAGCGCCCCGAGATTGCTTGCTCACAGGCTAATTAGGCTGCGTTTTGCACATCAACTGATGAAAGTTAAGCCTGTGCAAACGGACGCAGCATTTTTAGCCAACAACTCCCAGCATTATTGGATGTTACATATTGCGTCCGTTTGCACACCCTATTGGTCTCCAAAGTCTTAGGGATCTTGTATCCTTCCCACGATGCACTGCAGGTCCCAACATTGTTGGGAGTTGTTAAATCCGTTTGCACACCACTGCCACCACGGACGGAACAACTTCCAACATCGTCAGTGCAGCAAAGTTGGGAGTGGTTGCGCCGTTTTGCACTTCTTTAAGATTCTTGTTAAAGAACCCCAGGAGAGAAGGGACCCCACATTTAAGCTTTCTTAAAAATCATGGAGTGCATTATAAGAATTTTAATGGTAACTTTTTTTCCCATTCTTTTCAACAGATATGTATTTGCAGCAATTTATACTTTAGAAATGATTCTTAAAATAATTTCCAAAGGCTTTGCTCTCCACAAATATGCTTATTTGAGAGATCCTTGGAACTGGCTGGATTTCGTCGTTGTGATATTAGGGTAAGCTACCATGTGTTTGGTTTACTCGTTCTTATCCCATTCTTGACCATAGTCTGAACCCAATAGGCCATTTACGAGTCAGTCTAAATAACCTCTCTTTCGAAATGAGGCTAACTGGAAAACCTTTCTTGTGATAATAAGTTTCATTTGGATGAAAACAAAAAAACATTTTCATATCAATGGCTTCGCACTTAGCCTCACTTTGAGACAGAGGCTTGGAGCAACTCGAAAATGGCCTATTAGTTGAAACCTTGAATGCGAAGGTCCACCCAAAAAGGACTGTTCTATTTCAGTTTAGTTTTGTTCTGCTTTTGTTTGTTTGTTTGTTTGTATCCATCTTAATGGTCTATCAGTGTTAACCGCTGATCACTCGTAACTATGCTTTAAAGCGCTGCGATCGCCATTAACTTTTCACCTCATCGCCGAATCACTTCACAAGCATGACATCTTCCTTACTTGCTAAAAGCGAGAAACCCCTGATATTGTATGCGCAAACTCAGACACTAATTAGTACGAACCAAATAAAGCGAGAGATCTTGCTTGTAGAGTTTTCTGAGTTTTGGTGTAAGCGCACACCGGTTTTGTTTCAGTTAGCCAAAATCAAGGAAGAAATCATTAAGGTTACAAATCATAAGCTAAACTTGACTACTTTAAAGAAATTTTTAAGCATGTGACACAACTTTTTTCCTTGTCAAAGGTATATAACCTTAGCTCCGGGAGTGTTAGCCAATCTTTCTGGAATCAGGACATTTCGTGTGTTTAGAGCTCTCCGTACAATATCAGCCGTTAAGGGTAAGTCAAGTTGAATATTTACAAAAAATACTAAAGCTTTTTTGTTAAAAAAAAAAAATGAGGACGAGACGGGAAATGAATTCCCGTAGTAGAAGGCGTAAGCTTGTAAGGGGACCTGGGGGTATGCTCTCCTGGGGATTTTTTTTTTAATTTAAAGCCCCCTTAATTCCTGGGTTTCTGAGTCATTCAGACAGGTTAATGTCCAGTTACCTTCGCAGTCCTCGGATAAAGCCTTGCAAATTGGCGCATTATTTCATTATTGATTTCAACTTCAAAACTTTTTAAAAAATAAAAAAAAATTATATTTATTATTAAAATCTGACCGAATTCTGTAAAACAGTGGAAACCGGTGTGGATCCGCGCCTCCGTAGAATTAGTATAATTATCTCAAAATTGGAGGTGCGGGGTTTCGAACCCCGGACCTTCCGCATGCAAAGCGGACGCTCTACCACTGAGCTACACCCCCCGCCTCGCGTCTAAATGCTGGAAATTTGCGTATAGATCCTAACATCTTAAATTTTCGCACACGTTGGGGATTTTCATACAATTGTTGCTACGATTTTGGGCCCGAGTTCAGTTAGTCGTTGGTCGGTTTTTAGAAGTCATAACAACAAGAGAGTGTAGTGCAGATTGGAGAGACAAGATTCACACAAAGCTATCTTCTTACAGAGTTTCAAAAGCGTGTAATTATGTTTCTTCAATTATAATGCCAAGAACACTCGAATTTACTAAAAATACTGCTGTTTGAATGCTCTTCCCGGTGAAAGACTCTGGAAATCTTTCAATTCAATCTATTTTAGTCTTTTGTACTCAGTCCCTTGCTCGTTACTAATGACAAATGGTAGCAATATATACTTACAAATTTGTTCTTTCAATAAGTTCAATAATTTGATTCCAGATTATTTTTCTTTTATTTCATTAGGTCTGAGGATGATGGTGAACACCCTTCTCGCTTCTATGAAGATGTTATGGGATGTGCTCATTCTCACAATGTTCTTTATTTGTATTTTTGCTCTTGTCGGGATGCAAGTTTTTGTTGGTGTGCTGAGAAATAAATGCGCTGAACCTGTACCGGACAAACTTCAAACGACATACATCGATTACGCGTCTAATTCTAGTGAGTGGCTTATCAGTAGATAACTCTTCCTTTTCATAGTTCCTTCAACTTTAGTAAATAAGTAGCTAGTTTTCTAGTAAATTTTCTTCATATTCAGTAAGTGTCGACAGAATACGTAAAATTATTGCAGACAGCAACAGTCAGGGGGAGGGGTTACACTGGAGTCACGAGCCACTCACCCATGGTCTCCCCTTGTCCTTATATGATTACAAGTCACTTCCCTTGGTTTACATGTAATTGAAATGAAATGAAGAGTCATGGATGAATGGACAACAGACGTGCCCTTTTACAATACATTTTAACGTGTGAACAGTAAGCTCGGACGTCAGCATACAAAGGCGCAACTGGCAGCCGCTCTGAGTCCATTTATGAGCTTACAGCTGTACCCACCCAACCCATGATGTGAATGATGTGATGAGTAAATATTCTCTTCTTACTTTAGGTGTTTGGATACTCGACTATGAGCGTAATCCCGTGGTATGTGGAAATAACTCAGGAGCAGTGTAAGTTAATATATTAAGAATACGTAATAAAATAAATAATGATAGTGGTAGTGGTAGCGAATCCACAGCGCTGTTCTTCGTCAAAATTCCGGATCCAACTGGAATTTGCAAATGCTGGTTTTTGAGAGGAGGAGGAGGAGAAAAAAAGAGTTCCCGGAGAAAAACCTCTCGCAGCGGGAGAGGAAGGTTGGGCTTTAGAAAGTTAACCCATATATGGCATCGCTTCTGGAAGTTGAAAACGGTGCGGGCGACATTGCTGGAACGTGAACGATCTTACGGCAACTGTGCCATCCTTGCTCCCTTAAATAATTGATTGGCAATCAAATTTTCATGTGTTCTCTCAGTTACTTAGATATTCAGTCTCTATTCTAGTCTCGAGTTTCTCACATTAAGCGATCAACGGACTCTAGTTACAAACTTTAAATTTGTATTTCGCTCTTCATATTTCTTTGTCTCGAGCACTCCTACTCCTTAAATAAAGCAATGTACACATTACCTCTCTGTTTATTCTATTAAATCTAAACAATCCTATATATAAAATCTTATTGCAGGCATTGTGATGCAGATCATAGCTGCCTCCCCGACGCGGGACCCAACCCAAATTTCGGGTACACGAGTTTTGATCATTTCGGCTGGGCCATCATGACGTCATTTCAGCTAGTCACTTTGGACTTTTGGGAGAATGTGTATAATAATGTGAGTCACATGTGTGATTTTATTTTATCCGTTTCTGAAAACCACACAGATCCTTGTGAAGCTATGTGATTATGTACTGATACGTTCAGCCGTTGCTGTGTTAAATGTGGACGTAGATTTCATAAGTCGTTCGCTTATTTACTCTTAAGAAACCTGTCTCTGTTTTAGTAATTGAAGAAACTGCTCATTAAAAAGTAAAGTGTGAATGAAAGTGCCGTGTTTTAGTTTCCAAACGTTTCGGGCCTGGCCCTTCATCAGTGGAATTACAAGTACTCTAGAACTGTCGCAACCGTTGAACCCTGTAGTGCGCGCGTGGCTCTAAGCGCAGCCTTCTGTAGAGGAAACGGAGGTCGGAGTTCAACCCGCGTGGATGACTGGTGACAAGTTGAAAAATCATTCGTATCTGCAGGAGCTTCAGTTGCGCGTTTTCCCAGGAGAGCATAACTTTGCGAACAAGATTACAGGGTTGAAACATAATTTTGGTCAGGGTGAGGGAGTGGAGAGCCATATTGTAGCTCCTCCTCTAAGCGAAGACGGCCATTAAGTGCTAGAACGGACAGTGTCCATTTTAAAGAGAATTGACTAGACGTGCCTTTGTTCTTTTTTTTTTTTCAGATCATCTACACCATGGGTCCTTGGGCGGTGTTGTATTTTGTGTGTATTGTTCTTTTCGGAAGGTTTTATCTCATCAACCTCGTTCTCGCTGTTGTAGCAGCATCTTATGAAAATGAAGTACAAACTAGCAGAATGGTAAGTAAAAGATCTATAACACAACCTTCAACAAAACAGAGAATTTTTCCCATGGAGAAAAATCCTTTATTATATTTATTTACTTTCACAGGCAATTACTGACAATATCCAAGTCCCTACCCTAATTTATCATCTCAAACAAATCAGAGCCCTGAAAACATTCAGGATTTCACTGTGATGAAGTAGTATTCTGCAATGTTCGATAGTTTTCGTACAAGAATGATCGGAAACGTCCCCACACGGTCTGATATTCAGACCTCATTTACAGAATCGGATCAAACTCGCTCGAAAATTTCCGAAGCATTTTTAAACATTTCCTTAACTTTACACCTGTTCTGTTCACCAGGAGAATGAAAATCTTCGTTTAAAACAAAAGATGGAAGGCTCCACCTTTTCCCTGGGAAGCCGCAGTGTGTTAAGCATTGTTTACGGACGCGAGCAAGACGTGGTTCTTGACGAAGCGATGCACAAAGCCATGTTTGATCAAGCGACGGTCGAAAATGATCAAAACTCCTTGACCATGCCACCGACTGAACCAATCGCGGTATTTCAAATAAAACAGGGCCAACAAGAAGATTCGGTTACCATAAAGACAACGACTAACAACAATTCTGGAGAAGAGGGCGAGAAAACTGCCAATAAAAAATGCTGTTCGTGCTGCGGGGCTGGCATTTTATTAAAGTGCGACTGCTGGAAACCATTTAGGAAAAGTGTAAAGCGAGTCGTGTCGAGTAAATTGTTTGAGGCCAGCATAATTTTTATTATTCTCATTAACACTCTTTTTATGTCGATTCAACATCATGGAATGGACGAAGATTTGGAGAGAGCAATAGATATCGTCAACTCGGTAAGTATACTAGTCTCAGTAACTATCCGGTGCATGTCCCTTTGAAGAAAATAACGACAAACTCACGGTCGCATGCAGCACAGTTTGACATTGCTCTTGGAAATCATGCATTGCGCCCGCAGCCTGCAGAGTAGTCAGTTTGATTTCCAAAATTAACCGTAGACCGTCTCTCTTAACGGACACCTTTATTTATAGACGGATATCTCGGTAAAACGGACACCCAGAGTTAGTACCTGTCTGTCTTTACTCCCTTTATTTGACTCTCTCTAAGACGGACACTTGATGCTGGTCCCAGAGGTGTCCGTCTTGGAGAGAGACGACTGTAGTGTTAACTTGGTCGTGCCTTTCTAATCCAATCTCATCTTCCCAAGGTTTGCACATTCATTTTTCTCCTGGAGATGATTTTCAAACTGATTGCCCTAAAGCCACGAGGCTACATCAAGAGTCGGTGGAACATCTTCGATGGTGTTGTTGCCGTGATCAGTCTCATAGATACCGTGTTGACACTGTCCAACTTGATTGACAGCACTGGCACTAGTGTGTTCAGGTCGTTTAGACTGGTAAGCGGTGCATAATTTTAAACACAAACTTTTGTTTGTTTTTGAGGCTACACAGCACAAAGTCACAGAAACCATTGGTGTAGAGTTTCTGCAGTTTTTTGCATTAAGCCGTGAAAAAGGAGATATGTTTATCAGAGATGATGAGCAAATAGGCCCGTGGGGAAGGATCGGTGTAACAAACGCAAAAGAGGAGAAAGTTCACAGTTAGCTATAAGAGTATAAGTTAATTATTAGATTATATGCTTGCCTAAAATTCAATCAAGAACTCGGGCTGTTTACTTCGACTAAAATTGGACGGCCGACAGGTTTTCTCAGTTTTCGACGCCTAGCTTGGGCTAAGGCAGTTAAACTAGCTTCCACGAGTTTTTAGCTCAAGGGGAGAGCACCTGAACAAGTAAGCGCAACTGGTCGTAGGTTCGACTGTTGTCGGGAGAACTGGAATTATACTTTTTTGACTTGTCTGAGTGTCACTGGCTGAAAAAAGTATGATATAATGGAAAATCGATTATTTTGGTCTAACGATAGGAAGCAGGAAGTTTGAGAAATATACACTTTTTCCCTCCCCAACAACTTGCCGAAGTTGCGCCTCTCTCTTTTCACATTTTTTCTTGTTGTTTTTCAAAGGTTCGAATTCTGAAACTCGCTAAAAACTGGAGCACCATGTCCAGTCTGTTGGCCACTATAGGACACAGTCTTGGGGCACTGGCCAACCTGTCCGTCATACTAGCCATCATAGTCTATATCTTCGCCGTGGTAGGGATGCAGTTATTTGGCTCCCAGTACACAGCGGCGAAATTTGGCGGCGAGGTTCCTCGTTGGAATTTCACGGATTTCTGGCATTCGTTTCTATTGATCTTCAGGATCATTTGTGGAGAGTGGGTAGAGCCCCTATGGGACTGCATGAGGGCTGCAGGACCTGCCTCCATTATTCTGTTCATTCCCGCCTTCGTACTGGGACACTTCATTGTAAGTTACATAACATGAAAAAACGTAATTAATTTTGCTCTACCGTCCTCTCTTGGCTGACTCATAGTGTTATGAATAGAAGAGTCTGAAATTCGAAAATAAGAGTCGGTTCGGGGCAACCTCTCCTCCCCCCTACTAAAACAGATAAGGGAAAAGCGCCAGGAAACAGGTTGTCTTTCCTCTTGTTTCAGCATCTGGGAGGCGCTAAAGAGGCCCCTACGGTGGAGATAGTTTGAGTAGCCTTTTATAATTTTTTTTTGGCTTTTTCCGTCGTACTAATTGCTCAAATCGTGGCGCATGGAGCACAGGCTACCGAGAAGAATCTGGAATTGTTAAATCAACTTTCGCCACTTACACACTAAAATTGTAATAACTGTAAGCATCCTTCGTGTTGGTCCCTGCCTTTCTTTACTCTATTTATTTGACTCCATATGAGACGGTCCCAAAGGTATCCGTCTTAAAGAGAGTTGACTGTACATTATTAGGGACTTTAAGATCCAACGACGCGACGGCAACGAGAACGTCGCTTAAAAAGTGAATGTGCGTTTCTTCAGTCTTAAGAGCAATTATTCCTACCCACTTACTTTGTCAAATGTAGGCGAACCCCCTTGAAGCTGAATTTCAAGGGACCATAGTCAAGCTCAGAAAGAGAAATAAAATTTCCTCGTTGCTTGTTTACGTCCTCCTCAGTAAAAGCAAAATTAGGCATTTTCACGTCGTAGTCGTTCAAAAACAGGAAAGAAGTGTACAAAAAGCGTTATGCGCGTGCGAAGTTGTTTTTTTGCTTATTGAATCAATTGTTTTTTTAACCTTCTCGTTGCCGTCTGCGTCGTTGGATCTTAAAGTCCCTATTAACTCCGCTAAAACACGTGTTAGAGGTGATGAGAGGTTAGAACTGCATGCCACTGTATTTAATTTCCGTCTTTTTTTTAGATTCTGAATCTCTTCTTGGCATTGCTGTTAAGTTCATTTGCCGGACAAGCCTCGCTCTCTTCCTCACGGGCAAATAAAAGGTCTCGCGTCTTGTCGCGTCTTAAAAGGGTCGTGATTGCATCCAGGTTCATCAAGAGAATACGGACTAAAGTCTGGCCTAAAAAGAATGAAATTAACACTGAGGATGACAAAGAAGGTAGTTATGATGATTCAATACAACAGGCATATTTAATATATCTTCTATTCATGATTAATTTCAAAACTACCCGCTTAGATGAGGTCGTGTTATATATACGTCCTCAAACTTTTTTGTTGGGTGGCCCAAGGAAAGTGTTTTTCTTAATTTGGGTGTATGAACAAAACAAATCGACATTGCCTTCATTCTCGACTTCAGAGCTCTTCTGTAAATCGCATCGGGTCATGCGCTGCCATACGACCCGAGGCTCTGATGACGAGAATAGATTGCACCATAATTAACACCTTTCGCATCATACACTTTTAATGACAACCACTGACATTACTGTAGCGCAAACAGATTCAAAGACGGAGGAATAAAAACGCACGGATGTTTGTACTTGAACGGAAACGTTTGCTACGCAGGCTACAATCCAGTCAAACAATAAAAAAAACACCTGTGCCTTCTACCGTAAAAATCCTCTAGGTTTTTGTGCCTAAAGTTATATTTATTGTGCTTGGATATCTGGTTTTCAAAACAGATTTATCAAGGATAAAATTGAACTACAACATATATTTTGTCAAGCGAGGATCAAATACATACTGACGCCCTACATGGAGTTAAACTTATAGCTAAAAATTGGCTGAAATTTAAACCGTTAGCTCAGAAATTTAGGTTTTTTTGACCTGAAAGCAGAGTTCTGAGAAAACGCCAAAAATCTAACACACCATTTCTAGAACCTTCATTTTAAGTCGCTAATTTCATTGTACATTTCAGGCAGCAGTAGTAACGGTCATGCGATAATAAATGAACCAGCGTCAGTAAGGTCCTCGGACGAGGCGAACCCACGTGACACTAACACAAGGGTTTTTTGCTGTTCCCTGAACGCCCGGGAATACGAAGTTGACGACTGCTTCCCTTCTCATTGCGGCTGCTGTGCACGGTTTGACGACACACGCTGTCACGTGATATGGCTGTGCATACGTCACAAGGTGAAATGCCTTGTGGAACACAGATGGTTTGAATGGTTTATCGTGTTCCTCATCGCTGCAAGTAGTATTGCTTTGGTAAGTATAATAACAGAAGCGCTATTTATTAACTCGCGTGTCTAGTCCTCTACTATATGTTACTTGGGTCGTCACTCGAGATCGAGGAACACTGAATGATCGACGACTCAGTTAACGGGAGACTTGCTCCTGGCGTCGATTGACGTGTCGTTGCTATGATGTTCTACAAGTGCCTCTAGGGTCTCAGGTGACGTTTTTGGTTAAATTTAAGGCACTGGTGAAGTGTGAAGAGCACATAAGATATGAAAAAAAGTAATGGCCTTATTTCCCTTTCATTGATTCAGTCAGTTCTCATGTTTTTTCTATTTGTGTTCATACTTTTTTCAGGGATCAATGTTGTTATGAATTACTGTTGAATTAGCTGTAGAGCTCGAGCTTAATAACCTTCATCCCATTTCCATACAACCCTTTCATAGCATTTACTTAATCATAGTAGGGTGATGGCAATAACGGGGCTGTCAAACACTTGATCGCCAATTTTCCACTACTCTTCTTATTGGATCATGCTGAATATCAAAGGGCTCCCTTAAGGCCTTTGAATGCAGATCCTCTTTATAGAGGAGGTACTCAATTACTTTTGACATTGCTTTCATGTATTTTTTTATCTTGCCAACAGGCGTTCGAGGACGTCTACCTGGACAGCAGGCCCACTCTTAAGGAGGTTTTAAGGGTATTAAACATCTTTTTTGCTGTTGTCTTCGTGCTTGAGTTTCTACTCAAACTCATCGGTCTTGGCTTTACGTCATACTTCTCGAGCGCATGGAACTGGCTTGACGTTGCAATCATTGCGGTAAGTGACATCACTTCAAGGCCAAGACGTTTCTATTTGAGAGAATTCTCTTTTGATTATTCCATGGTTTCGCCCACTTCCTTATAAGGAAGGGCTACATCTCAAATGAACGTCTTAACTTGAACTTATTTCTATAGATCTCCCATTTTTTTTATTGAGAAATTTATGAACATCATTTTACAGCTATTGATGTTTAGCAGTTTTTGGATGAGGGGTGAGTACCAGATAGAGGAGGGTGTTATCCGAAGTGCCTTTTTCTGATGATTATCCTGTACTATTGGCCTCATTTTCTGTGTATCAAAAGCATCTTCCAAATTTGTCAACAATAGCTGGTTATGAAGCGGAATTAGCCGGGGTGTTTGAGCCAATCAGAAACGGGGAAATATTTTAAATAAATGATAAAATTTATTGGCCTCGCACCGTTTTTTAAGACATTTTAATTGATCAAGAGAACTTATTATGTCCATGTTTCCTGTTTTCCTTCTTGCTTTCAGGTCTCTCTTATCGCGTTATTTGGAAATGAAGATGTTATGTCTATTCGCTCTTTGCGAACACTCAGAGCTTTGCGACCCCTTAGAGCGATCTCACGATTTGAAAGAATGAGAGTAAGTATGGCCTGTTGCCTATTTTTGGTGCATAGCTGATAAATAACTGTCTCAGTGAGGACAGTACAACAGAGTACTTTGGTTTATCATCAGATTCAATTAGATAAATTGGCCAATTAGCAAGAAGTCACTGAAAACGTTTGTTTTGAGCACTAGACCTGCACCGGAGTAAATCACGGAATTATGGTTAGTGGATGGTTTAATTATCTAAACATGGAATTAGTTTGGAGAATCAATACCAGCACGAGATGCCTTTTAAACTATTCCAGAGTGCTGTTAAAAGACTTACCATTGATATAATATATTCCGCTGTACTAGATGGAGGGTAACTTAAGGGAACTGCTAGTTGTTCGTTCAAACACACACGCACAATGAAATGTCCTTTGAATTCTATCGCACGCGACGATAACAAGAGCCTTAAACTGCGCTTGCAATATTGCATATTCTCTCCCCGTGATGTATTTAAAGTTTAAGTAAGGTTTATGTGTTTTCGGTTTCCCGTCATTTTATATCCTAGAATTTGCAGATTGGACAAGACCCTGAACTCTGAATTCAGAGTCTAGAGTCTTGTCAAACATTTAGTTCATCGGATCAAGATCCTGGAATCTGCCGCTACTATTATACACAGCCTAGTATTCCGGTGCCTCCAAATTCCCATTGAAGGCAACTTCTAGTAGTCTCCCTAAGCTCCTTTGTGTTCGTTAACTTTGTTCCAGGGTACAACCAATAAAACCTGCTCTCAGACTGTCCTTATGCTGTCTTTTAGGTGGTAATAAGCTCGCTGTTCCATGCAATACCTGGTATCGCCAATGTTCTTCTGGTTTGCGTCGTGTTCTGGTTGATATTCAGCATTATGGGAGTCAATCTTTTTGGCGGGAAATTCTTCAAGTGCGTTGATGAGAATGGTGTCAAATATGACGCAGCAGTGGTACCCAACAAAACCGCATGTATACAGAGAGGAGACCGCTGGATAAGATCCAACGTCAATTTTGACAATTCCTTTAATGGGTTTTTGGCACTTCTTCAAGTGGTATGTTCATATCCCAAACTTTCATTTCAAAGTGTTCTACCTACATTAATCCTTGGTTTTTGTGGGGTATCTGTGTACTTATACCGCCAATGCATGTCATGTTTTAAAATGCAGGCTACTTTCGAAGGATGGATGGAAGTTATGGAGGACGCCATCGATGCTACAAAGGTAAAACATTTCCATTTACCGTCTTTTTCTTTTATTTTCCTCATTTTCTTTCTTTTAGCAGCCTACACCTTTTTAATGCTTCTTCGATATCACTTGACATTTAATAATGAGAGTCTCCCGCACCAAAAGCCCCTGACCGTGTAACTTTATTAGTCCAGTTTCGAATTCATCGCGGCCGCTGAATATAAGCAATGAAGACTCATTTATACAGGGTTAGCCTCAACCTAACGTAAATGCAGTCACAAATTCCAGTCAGAAGAAGACCTGTGTACAACTGAGTCTATTGTTTTAAACTCAAATTCAGTCACCTCCTGAATATGAATGTGAATATTTTACTTCAGGTTGAGGCTAACCTTGTATAAATGAGTTTTCAGGACTTCTATTCAGCGGCCGCGATGAATTCGAAACTGGATGTAATATTGTGCTCATAACAAATCGCTAAATGACTGATCTCTTAGGAAACCAGTTAATTTTCTTCCCAGTGGGAAATACAATATTTATCGGATTAATATCGTGAATAAGTATTTAAATATATTTTCGAGGAAATGATATTTGCTGTTCTTCTTATGATCAGTTATATAAAGTGTTCATAAGAGTTGTTTTTGTTGTTGTTTTTGTTGCTGCTGTCTTTTATCTGTTCCTATTTAATCACTCAGTGTTTGTATTTGTTCTTAGGTGGACCAGCAACCGAAAAAGGAAAACAACTTGGCCGCCTATATGTACTTCATTGTATTCATTATTTCTGGATCATTTTTCGTGTTAAATCTGTTCATCGGCGTTATCATTGACAACTTCAACCACCTCAAACAACAGGTCAGAAAATTAAAAACGATTCACGGCTCTATAGAACTAGTTAACGATGTACTTGAAATTTATCGTCTATTGTTCCAAAGCCGTGAAGGAGCCAGTAATGACGATCGGCTTTTAACTCTTTCAATCGTAATCCGAGCGCGCAAGGCCAAACAAAATAAGGCAACACAACTGCAAAATGAATCGAGCGTCTTGAAAGGAGAAGAAGAGTGTCAGTAGGGTTCTGTTCACGGAGCAGTCACACTACAGGGTTTCATCCACAGACTCAAAAGTCAGAACCAAACTGAGCTAAACTGCAAATTGTACCTTGTGAAAGTACTACTGAAAAGCTTTCAGTTGATGGTCACTCCATAGGATTTCGTTCACAGACTTAAAGCTAAGTATAAAGCAAATAGTTCAATGTGATTGTACCGCTGAAGACTCAAACTTTTATGTCTCCATTGTCTGACACGGATCAGTTTAAGATTCTAAGGGACTACGTACCCACCTACCCTTTTTCTAATTCAACGTGTAAACTCCAGGGCTAAATAAGAGTAAGATTAACACGAATTAAATTTTCGCAAGGCTTCCTTTAATACTTTCACTGAGTTCAATGTCATTGATGAAGTCAACTCATGGGCGTTGTGTTTTGAATTTTCCCACAGATGGAAGTGTATGGCTCTATGCACATTTTTCTCACCCCAAAACAGAGAAGTTGGATGAACGCTCTGAAAAATGCAGCAGCAAAAAAACCCAAAAAGAAGGTGGAAAGGCCAACGGTAAGAGTGCTAGTAGACATGGCCGTAAAAGGGAGTCAAATGAGTTAAGCTCACAGAAAATTAGAAGGAATTAAAAGCAGTTATTTCAGTCCTGCAAAAAAAGTGAATGTTGTTAATGCAAGCGGGCTAATCTTAGTCCACTTGGAAGGAGTATGGATAATGCGTCTTAAAATTCATAGCCTGCGTGGGACTTTATCGGATTTAAATGTTTCATCCAACAGGTCCTTTTGTAGTCAATGGTTGTAATTTAGGCTGTTAAGCCGCGAGAAGTATGGGGACGAGTTAAATTGGGATTTTCCCTCTCAGCTTCTCCCCACCGCCCGCCCCGAGAATCTCCCCACCTCAAGTGTGGAGAATCGAGGGCGCATCTAAAAGCCCACGTCTGGAGACAGCTTATTGCAGCTTTGACGCTTTCAAAAATTCTTTGCGGCTTCCCCACTAGCGACAAGCGGCAAATCAGCCGCAAAACGTTACCGGGGGGCACTCCTGGGAATTCTTTGTGGGGGTCCGGTGTACAGCCCGGTTCTCCAAAACATCACCCTATTTCAGACCAAAATATGTGATTTTCACACCCGTTTTCAGACCTGGCCTCTAAAATTCATACCCGTTTTCAGACTTTGCTTCGAAACTCGTGAGGTCGACTTGTGGCATATTTCTCTTTCTTTCTTATTCATTTGGAATTGAAACGATAAATACATTCATACACTCCCGTAGTTCCTTCGAAAATCATACCCGATTCCAGACCAAAATGGGCAAAGTCTATACCCGTTTTCAGACCTTTGGGGCGGCACATACCTCATGGCTTTTATAAGGGAGTGCACCTCCCGGGAAAAAGCTTTACCCTTCTATGATCCCATCTGCTTCAAAGGACACAAATCCCTCATCAAACTTGAATTTGCATCATTTTTTTCCATTTTGATATCTTTCAGAATCGTTACCAAGCGGTGGTATTTGACTTGGTTGAAAATCGCAAGTTTGAGATGTTTATAATCTCCGTGATTACAATCAACATGTTAGTGATGATGGCACAGCATTACGGGCAGCCACCAGTGGTGGATGTAGTGCTCGATATCCTTTTATAAGTTCTCTATTCAGATATAACCCGGATAAGTCGCTGGGAGAGGGATTTTCCCATACCGTAAACGTTCCGCTTATAAGTCCCCCCCCCCCCCCTGTTAAAGGTCCACTGCCGGGGTTGATATGGTTGTGCGCATGCGTAAGGTACTGGCCATACCGCGGAGTTGGTACGTGTGCTTCAGTGGCTTAACTTGGTAAAGGCCCGTCTACCTATAATCAAAAGGAATAAATTCGGCCATAAGCCCCACTGGAACTTGTATTAAAATGAATTCGATTTTTTAAGACGTTTTGGAACTAAAAAAAGCAAGTAAATTCGTAAAGGAATTTGATCAACACTGCTATGCCGTCTCGTTCCCAGTCCCCTATCAAGAGTTATAAACGCCTGGAGAAAGGAATCACTAATACTTACAGTAGCATAAGGCCTCAATCATTACATCACCTGAAATAAACTTTTAATTGCATACCAGAGTCGAGTAGCATTACTGAAAAAAAACGGCTCTTAGGTTCGTTTTTTCAACAGAAAGGGTTATTTGTTAATGTTTTTTACTTCCAACACTACGTTCTATTTCTCCTTAACGAGAGACCGCTATGCTCGTCCATCACAATACTTCAACATCGTATTTACCTGCATATTCATCATCGAGGCTATATTGAGGATTTTCGCCCTAAGATTAGGATATTTTATGCATTCTTGGAATGTGTTTGACTTCGTTATTGTAGTTCTGTCTATAATAGGTGAGTAAACACTTTGTAGATAATATGTCGTCATCATGATCTTCAAATGATATTTGTGACAAATAGGCGTTAACTGGTCTTAACTGAGCTTTGCTAGGATTCGTAGTGGTGCCTTCCCACATAGCTTAAATTGCCAATAAGTACCCCAATATACAAGAACCTGTTTTGCCAGCCCTGAAAAAAAAAATGCAGGTTTTCAGTAGCGGGTGTTTACTGTATTGTTCTATCATACGGTACATGAGATAGTTGTCTAAACAAGTGCCATTCAGTGTCGTCAAAATTCGTTTTCTAAACAACGCGGTTTGAAAACAAACAATTCAAAGTGTAGCAATCCTTCATGGCTGTTGCCGCACCACTGGGCAAGTATTACGAGCCAGCGAAAGGGACAAGCAGCGAAGGAGGTAGTTTCTTTTCTACTTGTTCGCTGTGTTTAGTCTATAGTCTTTCCTGACAACTTTCCCAGCTCTCAACTATAACCGAAAAAGGCACTGAGAGCAGTCCAGGCAACTCTGTACAAATCTCGTTTAGAGATAGTATAATTCCTTTATGCATTCTGCAATTTTTGTTTGAAATTCTTTGCAATAATGTGTATCTTTTGTTGTTTCACAGGAATCGTGATAGAAAGCCTAAACAGAACAGGAATTATAATCACGCCAAATCTACTCCGCGTCGTTCGAGTTTTCCGCATCGGCAGACTCTTACGCTTCTTCCAGAAAGCTAAAGGAATACAAAGATTGATTTTCTCGCTTCTCATTTCCTTGTCAGCGCTGTTTAATGTTGGAGCCATACTTTTTCTCATTATGTTTATATACGCTATCATAGGAATGTCCTTCTTTGGTTACGTGAAGAAGACTGGCGCATTAAACGATGTCGTGAATTTTGAAACGTTTTTGAACTCTATGCTGCTGATCTTCCGTTTAATGACCGCCGCGGGATGGAACGATGTTTTAGATCCCTTGATGATCGAACCGCCTGATTGTGATCCAGATTACAAGGATTTGTCGAACGGAAATTGTGGAAACTACTGGGCTGCGGTCATCTATTTTTACAGTTTTATAATAATTATTTTTCTAGTACTCATCAACATGTACGTCGCGGTAATTCTGGAAAATTACAACAACGTGATCGAGCAAGAAAAGGTTGGAATAACAGAAGACGACATCGATTTGTTTTATGAACACTGGATTTTATATGATCCTGATGGCACTCAATATATATATTATGGGGATCTATCAGACTTTCTTCACACGTTGGAGGGGAACCTGGGTATTAAGAAACCAAACAAGGCCGCGTGCGCACTGCTAAATATACCGCTGTACGAAGACGACAAGATTTACTGTCTGCACTTGCTACAGGCCTTGGTGCGTAAGTTGGTCAGCGGCTACGAGGAGTTTGATTCTGATGAATTCAAAGTGGTGTTAAAAAGGATGGAAGAGAAATTTCGGGCTGTGTTTCCCTCTGTAACACACTACCGTCAAACGAATACCACACTGGTTAAGATCCGCCAGATCAGGGCTGCTCAAGTAATCACGCGGGCCGTTAGAAGGTATCGCGTAAGAAAACAAAGAGAGGCACTGGGTTTGAGTCAAGGAAGTGGGGAAAAGTTAAGGGAAGCGGCAAAGGAAAACCACGCATTTGACGGAAAGACCGCGATTCGCAGGGGAAAAATGGGGAGCCGCATCGCCGACATGTTGGTCCATGGAAATTATACCCTTAGTGATTCTTTACCTAATTTAAACAGAACGGTTGATTATAAAGAAAAAAGAGGTTCACTGGGTCAAATTATGGGGATCAGCCATGGTAGTACAGAAACTATAAGAACCTTAAATCGTAGTCTGAAAGAACCAGGAAAACACGCAGTTAACAGTGGAAGGAGCAGAAGTCATTTAGACGTTGTACATGACAAGAGCTTGGGCGATTCGGTTCCAAATTTGTCTAAAAGAGGCCACGAAAAGGACAAACTAGCTCTCCAGGCTTGGAAAAGAGAAGCTATTCCAAGGACACCAACTTTGAATAGACCGCTAGTCCACGATCGGCTAGCTGTCCTACGACAACAAAAACCAAGGTCAGCTCCCCTCAAGAAAATTAAAATCTTAGAACAACCTAAAATCCATCAGGCGGATCCTTGACAAGCCAAACAGAAGTTAAATTCTGTTTTGTTTAGGAAGATGTAATGAATTTAAGACCTTTTTAAAAAAAGTTCTCTGGAAATAATGTTTAAAAAGGTGCAGTGTCAATTTTTTTTGTTGAGTGAAGATAATTATACTTTTTGATAGTAAAAAATTTCAAAACGAATGTAGTTCAATATTATCATATTCTAACATAGACAATTTTCTAAAGGATCTATTTTTTTAAGTTATAACTTCATATTTTTCAGTCATTACTTATTGTTGCAGCAACGTTCAATTTCAATTTGATTTATTTTTGGAAGGTTATTTCCTTATGTGTGGACGTGTTATGAAATTTCCAATAGCCGTTAGCATGTTTACGTCGTGATAGTCCAATTTCCTACTATACCCCGTTTATGAAACAGAAATACTCATTTATTTTTATCTATTTACTTAGTTTCGCCAGATTCTTGGCAGGGCGATCCGCGCAACAGTGTGTGGCGCCACTACGCGGGCCCGTAACAGTTCCTGGTAATTTTACTATTGTAAAACTTGCTGAGTTTGTATTCCAAACCAAGGTTTTAGCTCAATTAAGCTACTAACAACAACAACAACAACACCAAAAGCTTTATTTGCATGACCATAAAGGAATTACAGTATTGCAAAAGCTATTAGTCTAAATTTAAGTACTAATTCAACTAATTAGTACGTGCAAAACATTACAAAACGTTACAGTTCTCATTCATTCATTCATTGATATTAATTTGGTTCTTAATTCAAAGCATTGCGAGATAAATGAAACTAATTGACAGTTAATTAAATAATCAGAAGAATTCATAAGAAGAGATATTAAAGTATCGTGCCAAAGTGATTTGAAGTCAGGTATTTTAGTTTCTAGTTTGGAGAAAAATATGTCTCTGATCTGAGAATAAGCCTTACAATTTAGTAAGAAATGATTTTCATCTTCGATTTTGTTACTTGTACAAAAGTGACATATCCTTTCATTGCGAGGAATGTTTTTGTATCTACCTGTTTCAATTCTAAGTTGATGACTACTTATTCTATATCTAACTAATGCTTTTCTCGAAGGGTTTTTTCTTGTTAAAACTAGCTACGACGAGGGGCTATAGTCGTCTTTGATTGTACAATAAAAACGGAGTTTTTGTGATACTACGACGTAAACATGCAGAAGGGCCACATTGACTAAAATAAATAAATTCGGTAATACCAAAATATGAAACTTGTAGATTTTCTCTATTTGTTTATGGCGTAGAATAGGTAAATAATCCTTGTTTTACTTTGGTAGCTCGAAATAGTTATCTGACTAACAAACCTGAGGCCGACGGTGCGCTTATCTCCCGCTCAGGGGGGCCGTGCACGATCCAACTGCGCTAATCATTCCTCCGCGTGGTAGAGAAGAAAACAAAAGGCAGCACTAAGTAACCGCCCGGGGAATACTCCTGGGAATTCTTGGTGGGGATGTGCCGCCCGGTTCTCCAAATCCTGACGGTATTTCAGACGAAAAACTGTCATTTTTTACAACTGGCCTCTAAAAAGACCCATACCCACTCTCAGACCTAGCCTTTAAGAAATTATGTCATCATTATTTTGATTAGAACAGCAACATAAAAGATTTCTCAAAATCCATTTCGAATTCCCATATTTCTCTTTCTTTCTTACTCATTTGGAATTGAAACAATAAATAGTTCGTACACTACCGTAGCTCCCTTGAAAACCATACCAGATTCCAGACCAAAATGAGGAAAGTCTATACCCGTTTTCAGACTAAAACGGCGCAAAGACCCTAAATATTGGATTTCGGGCCCAAAAAGTTACCTAGACTTTCGAGAAACGCGCCACAGGCCCCGCTATCGTGAAAAACAGAGAGCAGAGCATCATGGGAAGAATGCAAAGCGCGCGCTTGCAAAGGCGGGAGCTTTTTGAGCCGTGCGTGTTCAAAATAAAAATTGCCACACGATGCTTCGCTCAAATTCCATGCTTTCTGCATGGTGTTGACTTTTCAGTTTTAAATCAGAATTGAAATCCTGCTTGCATGGCTTGGTTTGCAATTATTGGTTTTACAAGACATTTAGTTTTCAAGCAAGCAGTAATTGTTCGTAATCCTTTGATGTCACAAACTAATTATCGTACGTTCATTATAATTGCGCCAGTACGCAAGCCGACAAAAATGAAAAAACACAAGGAAATCCTAGAAAAGCAGCTTTAGCTTTAGTCGCTGCGGAAAATGAGAAGAGTTTCAGAAACTGCAGTGGTCTTTTTATTCTCCATTTCCACTTTTGGCCTGGTTTATGGAAATCATGTATCTGGGAGGATAGAATGTGACCAAAAGTTTATGGCTCTTGTTTCCAAATTTTGGTTTGCTGACGATGCGGGACGGCTTGATTTTAAAGTGAAATACTCCACAACAAGCAAATGCTGTCCAAGCCTAGCGTATTACAACGACAAATTTAACGACTGGGAATCTGTTAACCAAAACAGCGACATGGTCTGCCAGTCTAAGTTAAGCTACGCACAGGGAATGTTCTCATTTCAAAATGTTACAACAGGAAATAACAACTCAACTGATCGGAGCTATTCAGTCCAATGCCACACCAAAGGCGACAGTTATCTTCGGTTTTGCTCGGGGACACTTCGGGCTGACTCGCTAGATAATGGATGGTGGTCCTTTGTCCTTAGTCACTGCAATAGCACCCGAGGACTGAACATTTCTTATGAGTTTAACTTTACAGATGGGTATTTTTGGAATGCAGATACATCGACCACGAGAGTACGAGACATCTTTGATAGTCACCTCATATCACTTGGCGGCTATTTAGTTTTGTATATGGCTTCCTTTTACTTCGCTAGACATCTTCGTCGAAGAGGCATGTTACACCCAGCCTTCAAACTCTTCATGACAACTCTTGGATTCAAGACCGGCGCTGTTCTATTTGACTTTATTTTCCACAGTAACTACGTTCTGTCTGGATTAGAACTTTCTGTATTTACTATCAGTGAGGTACTCCACGCGACAAGTGAAATTATTCTTATTGTCTTGTTAATTCTGCTAGTTTTCGGCTGGACAATCACCAAGGCTCGTCTTAACGAAAGTATACAAACCAAACTCAACATGTTTTTCTCGAGTTACACCTTAATCTTTGGTATTCTGTTTGTTCTTGAACAGCGGCTATTCGTTCCGCAAGTTCTTCAAATTGCACGTCTGGGAAACGCAGTGTTAAGATCGTTAGCATGGGTATTGTTTGTCTATGGTACTTATTCTACAATCCGAGAAAACCCAGCAAAGCAACAATTCTTTTTGTCTTTTATGGTATTTTTTTCTGTTTGGTTTCTTACAAAACCAGTCACTTCTCTAGTATCCGCTTTCTCTTCTGAGGGATGGCTAATCGCACTGAGATTCCATCGTCTGGAACCTATCCTTTGCTTTATTGGCTTCGGTTGTCTTCTTAGCATTATGGGGCCCAAACACTTTCCTTTTCATGCTCGCACCAATGGAGTAGGCCCACCGCAGGTGCAAAATCCGCCGGTCACATTTAATGAGACCACAGGATGGAATGAAGGTAACCGGACATTTGGAACCCAACCAACTTACTAAACAGAAGAAAAATGAGATATAAGAGAACTTGAGGAATACTTTGGTTACTAGCTACTAACGTTAAAATCACACTAAAAAACTCCTAGTACTGAGATGTAGACCTCGGAATAAAGTGACAACTGAATGCATGTTATTCGTAATTCGCTGTGTTACTTTGGAGGTTGTGCATATTGGGGTCTGCTAGATTAAAAATCATAGTGTAGCATGTGAAGTATACGTTTCTGGGGGAAAGGGGAAGAGAGAAGCGAAAAGAGGAGAGAGCAAACCTTCTTCTCTCCCTTCCCCCTCCCCCTACGCCCTCTGAAATGTCCTCTCCCTTCTACCCCTGAGGAAGACCTGATACTCGAGGGTCTCAGTGGGGCTAGCTGGTGCACGTATACCAAGTGAATAGCAAGTCTCGAGTTACGTCACAAAGAACACAACAATGATTCCTAGCCCTTACACAATAACACAAAAAACTTCTTACAATAGAACGAGCCATAGCGGCATATATTGACTTGGTATAACGAGCATCACCCCTCAGCGGGGTTAACCGTCAGCCGTCAAACCTTAAAGTTAACTGTCAGCCCTCAAAAAAGATCTTTTTTTCTCGTCATCCGTCAAAAATGCAGATTGATTTAGCCGTCAAAAAGTTTCATCGATCAAGGTACAGAGCGTTTCCACATGACGACACGGGGCCATATTGGTGTTCAAAAAAATGAAACGACGACCATGTTGGTGTTCCAAACCTAGTCCTGTTTGCGATGAACTACGCTTTCTTTTGATACAAAACAATTTGCATAGATGCCCGACAGGCTCTATTTCAAATCTCACGTGCACTATTTCAGCTAATCGTCACTGACTTCGAACTCCTGAAGAATCTCTAAACTGAAAAAACCTGTTCCTATGTTCTCAAAAACACTCTCACTAGATATAGAAAGGGTGTACAACGTGCTTATATCTGAAACTAATTCGAAATTTTGTAAGGGAGAGGCCAAGACAACCTTCAAAACACAACAGATAATATTAATTTACACTGAGGTTAGAATATACTTAGACTCACCCTCAAAGGTTCTGAAATTTAAAATTGCTGTGATGGAGAGCCATTGATTGGTAATATTTTTTAAAGGTGATCTGTCGTGAAATAATCTTTCATCTGAAAAAATATTTTCGAAAATCTTTAATAAAATCGCGCCTTAAGCACGATTCCTTTTGTAGCTAAACACTTTGAGGCAAAACCTCAGAAACCTTTATTAAAATCGGATAAGAATTTTGAGGATTAAAATCTCACCTAGTAAAATTTATAACAATTAGCTTTAAAGAGACAAATATGATAATATATAGGAGAACTTGATTATCCCTAGCCTGTGTGGCAAGCTGTATGGGTATACCCGGTCTTAGATACCCGTACATCGCGTGATAGCAAGTTAAGTTATGCCGGACCGTCGAAGTACGAACTTCGTCAAGAGTACGGTTTTCTTTTATTTAGCAAGGCCTTTTATTGCTTTATAGGGTTTTATACTACCGTAAATTTCACGATTTTATCTTTTTCTGTGTTTTTGATGGTTTCCTTTAAAAAATACTATGACTTTTATCTTAGCCTGATACCAACATCGTAGAGATCAGATGTTGATGAGTTATAGAGATCCGGCTGAATATATTACATGGCAAGTACTTGCGCATTTGATCATATCTTTTAATGTTAAAATGCGCAATAAAAGCAATAAATATTAGTACTTAAAGGTGAAGAAAACCTGGGGGGAATGAAGACGCGCATGAACGGCATACCACAAAATCAAGCGCCTTGCGCATGCCCTTAATTGACGCAGGTTTGGGAGATCAAGTGAGAAAGACAAGTGGAGACACAACGTTCTGGATGATGATATTATTCAGCATTTTAAAAGGGAGCTTGAGCAAAGACGTTTTGAGCCGGACTCGCGTCAACCGAAAGTGCGCTTTTGCATCCTTGGGCAGTATTCTGCCGAGTAGTATGATGCCCAAATTTTCGGGCAAAGCGTTCTATTAAGACTATTAGCAATAGAAATTTGGGTTTCATGACATATTAAAAAAAAGATAAAGGTCTCTCTTCCTATTGACGTGCGTCGAATGTCTGCTTGAGCTCCCTATTAAAAGAAGAAAAAAGAGACGATGTTGTGCCAAAATTAAAAAGAAAGAATATGTACGGTCGGCACCATGTCCAATGCTAATGGCAATGGTTCGAAAGGATGTCAGAAACTTTTCATCGGCTGTAAAATAAAGCTGAAGCAAGGACATTAATTAAAAGAACGTCTATTCGCGTTGGCCGTTTTGAAAAATAACGAGAAAAAAATATAAAATAATAGTAAGTCTTGTTTTAAGTTCACTATCGACCACAACTAACCAACAATAGTTTCCGCAACCACAATAACAATTTGCATTTCTATAGCTTTTATCTAAAACAAAGGGTGTTATCACTCACGTTCAAAGGTTTGTTTTTTATGAATTTTAAAAACAAACTCGCACAAAAAAAAAAAATAAACACACTATGAATCAATTTTGGTTTAGCGACAACTAATGCTAAATTTTTGCGTTATTAGCTCGTTTTTTAAATTCGTCGTTTACACGTCGTTTTCTGTTCTCTAGCTTAGAACCAGTGGGTAAATGAAACGTAGTCTTTGTGTACACTACTGTTTTTGTCGTTCTGTTTAATTACGCCCTAATTTTCTAGTAAACTATGAATGAACCGGTCGGCCGCTAAGACAGTCGTTGATTTTCCTTTCTTCTATTATGATTTGATGTTCACAGTTTATCGGTTAGCTTCGGTTCATCCGATTAGTTCTTTTAATTAAAAGAATTAACCCAGTTTACTTGCCTCGCCAAAACAAGGAGGAATTAGATATAATATATGTCGCAAAGATAATACAGATCGAAGTAAATGTCGCTGTTTAATTCTTATGAGTATGGAAATGCCAGCATCGATAATCAGAATGCCGTTTCTTTCTCTTTTTTTCTATTTCTTAAAAAAAGTTTCAGTTTATCGAGAAGGCCAGCAAAAGTTTCATTCAAGGTACTTCCCTTTGCCATTTCAAATCAGAATAATGAACAAACCAATTAAAGATAAAAGAATCGGTATTGTCCAATCAGTTTTATCAGTTACAGTGTCGTCAGTATTTTCTGATTGGCTGACGCCTCTTCTATTGTTCCGTTCCCTATATATTTGCGACACCACCCGGATGGTTTGGGCGGATCAGTAAAACCAGCGCACCACAAACTTCTCTTACCAACACCTAAGATAGCAAAATACAATCTCACGCTCAAGCACCAACCAGCATAGTTATTTATATTCAATGAAGCGCTTTGAAATCAGTTTTAAATTACATCGTTATGGACATCCGATGCATTTCTTGCATCTGATTAACCCAGGTATCAGTGGGGTCTCACTCAAGAAAGCTGACTAAGTACATGGAAATTAAGGCACCGTTTCCATTGTTTCAACAGAATATTATATCAATAGATGGAGGCTAAGAAGATCACTCAAGTGAAACAGATCAGATCTGAAACAGAGAAGATACATTTCTACTTATGAGATCACTCTGAAAAAGTCTATTTTAGAGAATTGATCCTTTGATTTTCTCTCGGTCTTGATTAGCTTTAAACTCCACTTGTACTCGATCCAAATAAAAATAACCCAAAATTAGTTACAAAATGATAAGCATCAATTGAGTCTGTGAGTTTAATTTTGAATGATTCGATCAGTGATCTACTCTGCAGACTCTGGTAACAACATCAGTAGAAACTGTCTACAGTTGTCATAGTGTTACATCATCAAGGACAGTAATTTCAAGTTTATCAGAAAAAAAACTTTCAAAGGTTTTTAAACTTCTCTTAATTAAACAGGGGCACCCAACGGCAATTTTCGGAAAATATCTGTTCCGATGACGATTTGAGATCCAGAATTTTGGGAACATTTGCTGTAAAATTTCTTGCTTGCCTGCCTCTGCTAGGATTTTCGAACATCTAAAAAAATGGCATAATTCCCCATTTTTAACGGATTTTTACCCTAAAAAGGTCACCTAGAATTTTCGGAAGCCTTTTTTCTGGCTGAAATTTTTGAAAAGGCCACTTTTGATCCCTATAATATTTGGATCACTATACTTTTAGCTAGGAAATCCGACGATGAAAAATTTTTTCGGGGATAATATTTCTGGGAAAGTATACCTATATCTACCGTTTAATTACTAAAATACGGCCAACAATGCTATGTTTAAGAGGTTTTAAACTATACTCTCAATGGGTGACCCTGATTAAACTCAAAATTGGTTTCAAATGGTTCGTTCAGCGATCTTTAGAAAGCTAATGAAGACTATCTACAGTTGCCATTTTTACAGCAGAAAGAAAAGGAGACAAAGGAGGGAAAGGAGAAAGTGCCAAAGCAAGTCAAGCAAGTGTAGTAACACAAACCAACTGGAAACAACGTGTGTGGAAATCAGGTAGCTAAAGCGGTACTTATAACGGGAAAATTAAGGTATACGTAAATGGAATAAGAATCATGAACAACACACTCCAAAGGAAATTCATTCCTTTTCAAATAAAATATTTTCAAGAAGAACGTCCCCGCTCTAATCCATGGAATTTTTCCAAAGTAATAACATTTGGCAACACATAAAATAGATTAACATTAAATTAGATTTCACTTGACTTTGTTTCTTGGGGATAGAAAATAGGAAAGCCATCGTACATGAGTAAAATGATTCCTGACTATATGGATATGGGCAACAAAACTTTAAGCCATTACCAAGTTTAAACTATAAGGTAATCTTGGCTGCAACAGCTGTTATCTATAAGAGAGAATAATGGGACAGAAGAGAGGGAAACCCCCAGAGACCTGCCCTTGGGATATGTGAATTTCACTGTTCTTGTTTGTGAACAGAATCCCTATCAGTTATGATTTTCGTGACGGTGCATGTGCAAGACCTATTCGGTATGGTGTGATTAAATCGTGTAAACATAGACTAAAAGAAACAGTTTTAAAAGCCTGTCTTACAAAACTATGTGAATAAAATATTATGCGGTGACCATTGTTTCCTTGGTTTCGCAGTGTTCAAAATGAAACCTAGCCAATCATATCCTCTAGTTATTGTGGATAATTGATGCAAACGTCCGCTTCATAATATGTTTTAGTATAATAAAACAATAGAACAAGTAAGGCAAATTTTCACTCTCTTCTTCTGAATTAAATGCTGAGGCGAGATTCTGTCTTAAAAAATTGCCATCTTTAATTTTCTCGTGTCCTTCTGGGTTAGTTTTATAAATTTGTCAGATAACTTGAAAGCAAAGTGGCAGTTGTACTTAAAAATCCATCGCGCTACTTCTTGGTAAAAGACTTCTTCTATCCGCTTTCTATTTTCCAGCCCCATACATTCTAGACTTGAAAAAAGACTTTGTTTACTACAAACATTACGAGCTTGATCGTGGAGAAAGTCTTGAATATACATTACAATTCCTGTTACATGAATTGAGAATTTCCAAGTTACATTCTCTAGCGGTCCCATAAACACAGCTGTTTCATATTCACCAAATAAAAATTTTCTGCTCAGAACATGAAAGCCGCATATAACGCCATTGATCACGTTTTCGCCCACTTGCAATGGTGAATCGTTGATTACAATAATACTGCTCCTACTTCCTGGTGAATTACCGAATAAAGCTCGGAGAACGTCGTATGGAAGGCCTAGAAGAGCTTCTGTTGAAAGTTTTTTCTCCATAGCTCTCTCAGTGCACAAGTCGCTTAGGCGTGTAACTCTCTTTAATTTCCCTTCACAGGACAGCATTCTTTTCTCTGGCTTATGGAAGGGAACAAAAAACAACAAAACAACCTGACACAATATCAAATGGTTTGTCTCAGTTCTGTGCATCCAGGGTAGCAATAAGGATACTGAAGTCCTATCACAGGTTTAGGCGGAGGAATGAAATACCAAGCCGCACAAAGCCAAACTCAACACGCGTTACCGCCCAAGAAGTTCTAAACTTATTAGAGAGGAGAAGTCGTTACGTCAGGTTGCCATGGTAGCAAAATTTCTGGATCTCAAAACGGTAGCCCATACTTTTCTTCCATCGTTCGACAATGCGAATGGCCGCCTCTGTCAAGAAAGATTGTTGAGATCCAGAAATTTTGCCATCATGGTAACACGACGTCACACTTCTCCTTTCTAACTTGTTTTGCAACATTGCTTCAAAACGAGTTGAATAGCAATGAGGCGCGTTTTACTACCCTCGAATTACACCTTTGTTGAGACAGGTCGTGTTATTTTGGGTAGTAAAACGAGCAACTTAGCTTTTTGACTCCTTTTAAAGCAATGTTGCAAAACAAGTTACACGATTTTTGTTTCAACTTTTACCGTATATTTTAAAAGACGCCTCAAGAATTATCTAAATCCGTTTAAGGTTTTTTCAAGATTGAACTAAATAATTTATAACATTGGCACAATGGGTAATATTAGTACTCCTCATGTAAACATAAGACTTTGGATGCCCTTTCCAAAAAAGATCAAGCAGCATTACTTTCTTTTAGATACCAGTTTAAATAAACGTAAACGTACGTGAAAAGCCTCAAGTTGGAAAACTATTTACCCTAAATGATTGAATTGACGTTCGCTCTTAAATAAATGCTTCCAGTCTAATAAAAGCCCCCTTGTAATGGTCAAGTTTGTATTAGACGCCTTGTATAATAAACACACCCCAAGTCTACAGCAACAAACCAATGAGTGGTGCCGGATCTCCCAGTTGTAGACCTGGATCAGTACAATTAAACTTGAAGAAAAATATGAAACGGCATGACCTAAAGACTACGTATTTTTAAGGAAAAACGCAGGAATTTGTCGGAGAGTGGTTGGAGAGGAATATAAAGTTATCAAAATTAACGTCTGTATTTGAAGGTATGTTTTAATCTTTGAAACAAATGTGCGTATGATGCGTACTCGAATATTGGCCGGATCACTGAGTTCTGGAAAGGAGGGACAGAAACATTTTTCTTCAGCTTAGATTTAAATAATGATAAGTTTTTATATGAAAACGAATACAAGGCTTTTGATATATAGAGAGAGACAAAGATTCCGTCCAGTGTTCTCATGAAGTGTTCTATAAAGGAGGAGCTTTTTAACGAGTTTGTCTCCTTCGTTTTCGTTTTTAAATTTATTGTTTTTGTTTTAACTACATTATGGCATCCCTTATCCTTCTCTCAGTAAACTCAGGAAAACGTTCATAAAAGTTGTAAAAACGTGTCGTTTCGCTTTTGTACGGATCAAAAGGATGTTGCAAAAAATGTATATGAGGTCGATCAGGAGCTCGGTGGTGGGGAATTGTCACTTTCTGCGTGCGCGGAGTGGGGAATAGACCTCCAAGAAAGAAAAAAAATTACAAATCCCCGGGGGTGTGCCCGGGGGGCATGGTTACAAGCGAAGTTGAACCATGGAGTTATAAGACGTCGAAAGACGACTTATGTATCAGTGGATGGATGGATGGTTAATTTTATGAAATACTGGGTAGCAAGTTTGCAGTGAATCTTTTTGAAAACCTGTGTATTGTTCGTGTATTGTACTGTGTATTGTATTGTATGAACCGAAACGTATATAGCACTGTGTGGGTACGGTTCCACTCCTGCTCCGTATTCAGACGTCTGCACGCAGGCAATATTAGTGAGCTTAAGCAAAGGCGTTTTTGAGCCACGGACGTCAACCGGAAGTGAGGCCCTTTCCCTCTTAATATGGCTTGATGATATAAAATTTGTATTGCTCAGCTTCTTTACTATTATAGTGACGATTTGACTGAAAATTTGGGCAAAACAATCGTTCAAAAATAAAAAAGGGCCACTTCCGGTTGACGTGCGTCGCTCAAAAACGTCGTTGCTTAAGTTCCCTATTCCGTGCTCCCTGCCCCTTGCCGCGTTCGTGACATTCTCATGCCCAGCGTGCGCAAGCGTGCGCATAACGAGCGTGATTCGTCCCCAGTCCTCTGGGTTCATTGGTCTTAGAAAAACATGGCGGTCGCTGCGACTTACTCGATCAACGTTTTAATCACGTTCTGTTGTTTTTTCAGACCTCTGTTAGGAGATGACATAGAAAAAGGTTTGTTTTGTTTCGTGTTTTGTTTTTGAAATTGACCGATAGTATTAGAGAACTACACCTTTAAACACAGATGGGTGTGGCATGTGTCGAAAGGTGAATGATTAACAGGTCATTAAGCCCCCATTAACCCCAAGCTACTACATAGCCCGCCAATTCTGAAGTTTTTTTTACCTTTTTTCCCCTAAAGATAAAGATTCTTAGCCCCGTAGATAAAAGAAATTGTAAGTACAGTATGATCTAAGGGATGGGTTATCAAGTGATGTCATTGAATATAATCCTCTTTATATTTACTCCTCTAGTAAAACCATTCCTTGCCTCGAAATATTATCTTTAAAAAAGAAAACAAACATTGAAATAAAATAAATAAATGGAAGATTCCTCTTAGCTGTACCTCCTTGATCAGCCTAAGCAAGCGTGCATGACCAGGTGTTACCTACATTTTTTCTAAGCTACAGCATACTCGTACATTTTGATATATTTAATTGCATGATGACTGAGTTGTTCACTAGTCTCAGTAGCTGGTGCCGTTTAGCCGCCCTGCACTTGTGCCAACCCTTAAGCATTCCAGTTAATGGCAAAAAGAAAAAACAGCGACAAATTCCGTGTATGTGGGTTAAGTGTCCCAGGGTTGGTGAATAGCTGCAGCTCTTCAGCTCATCAAGAATCCAATACTGCTTAAAATTTGCTGAAACATTTTAAAGGGTCACTGATTATTTATTGAATTATGCCTGTTTAGAGTATGTCTGCATTAGCATGCTTGTTTAGAGTCTAGCCAAGCCAAACATAATCCCCCCCACCCCCTGCAAAATTTCATTAAGTAATTAATTGAATGTTTGAAATTTGAATCCATTAGTTGTTGTAGATTTAAGATGCATCACTACATTCTATCCTGCATGCGTGATGAGCATTGAAATCACATGTGAAGAAGTTTTGAAATTTTTTTCTGGCTCAATTTTGTTGAATTTTGATAAAGATCATAGCATAGGTGTCTTCAAACATTTTCAAACTGCATGACTACTGAATAGTGCAGAATACTCTGAGATTATCCTGGAGGTAGTCAAATGTCTGGCCCCTGGTTAATGATAAATCTAAATGCTTCACCCCCGCCCCCCCCCCCCCCCCCCCAATTAAAATGCTCTACCATTAGTCAGGGTTGGAGCAGGATATGGACACTACTTGAATTGAGTGATGCATTTCTTATAATATTATACCATTTCTACTTTTCTTGCTCAGGATTCAATGTTTATTTTGTTCTATTTCATTTCTTTTTTTTAAATTTCCTCTTTGCTCTTTCCACTTCATAAATAAGGATTAATGTGTATAAATATGTAACAGCTTAGGACTGACAAATGTGTATTTCATTTTCTGTAAATAATTACATTATAATTGTTGTCTTTAATTGCTATTTTATAGGTGGTAATGTTGCCAGCCAAAGTACTAGTGTAACCTTGTTAGCTGGCCTGGCAGCATGCATTTGTGTGCTAGCACTCATAAAGTATTATTGTGGTGGCGGAGTGTGCAAGAGTAATGCTCGGCTAGATGGTAAGAATTAAAAAATAATAAAACAATGAATGTATGTATGTATCAAGTGTTCCAAATCTTCAGGGACAATATTGCTTTGCCCAAAAGGATGTAAAAAGGGTACCTTTTGCAGGTCTCACTATATGGAAAGGGTTAGAGATTTGATGAGTTGAAGTGTATTTATGAAAGGGTTACAAAATCTACTATTGATTTGTTTAAATGGACCTTACGTTAACTGAACTATTTTTGAATTTGGGTGTATCATTTTAATTCAGGGGTAAAATCTTTCATTAACTTCATGCTAAGGGTTTAGAAAAGGTATGTAAAAGGGGTATACCATTTTTCAATGGAAGTACAGTGTCTACTGAAGTATAAGCATGACCCTTGAATAACACCACTGCACCTTCTTATCAAAAAGCACTGGCCATTTTTTGTTTTTGTTTTAACATTTTGAATATATTATAACATGTAAAACAAGGGTAAGGGGTAAGACCTTGGGGCAGAGATGCAAAATTTTACTGAGTACGCCCCTTTAATAGGGGTGTCACCCCGACACAACCATTGGTTTTTAAAAACAACTAGCAGTAACCAATGGTTGTTTGGGGATGACAGTACTCAGCAAAATTTTACGCAGGGTGGCTCTGCCCCAAGGTCCAACCGCTTATCCTTATATGCTATTTTTCAACAAAAGGGTACAACCCTTTTGTATACTTTTTATTGGAAAAATGAATGGTAGCCTTTCATGTACTAGTTTAAAACACTGGTCCTTTTTAACTGCTGTAGATGAACCCTCTTTTGAATATGAACAGATCACTATAAAACCAGAATGTTTTCACAGCCATAAGTACACCTGTTGGCCCTTTTAGGTCCTTTCACAGACTGTGGCAATGACTGATTTACCTACTCTTTTATAACTCTCAACAAGTAAAACCTTCAAGTATTTGAAGCCTGAAAAGGTACTTCTTTTGGGAGGAGCCTCCCAGTATAGGTCATTATAGGGAGTACCCCCTGGGGGTGACACTGCATGAAGAAGTTGAAATAATTAAACAAGTGCTTTTCAATTTTTTAGGGAAGACTGCCATAATCACAGGCTCAAACAGTGGTATAGGGAAGGAGACTGCACTGGATTTTGCCAAGAGAGGAGCTAGGGTTATCTTGGCTTGCCGAGATGAGAAGAAGGCCTCAGAAGCTGCTAAGGACATCGTTTCCGAGACTGGAAGTGATAAAGTGATTGTCAGGGTTCTTGACCTGGCCTCGTTTGAGTCTGTGAGAGCCTTTGCGAAGCTAATTAATGAAACTGAAGAGAGAGTAGATATTCTTGTTAACAACGCAGGAGTTGGTCCTGGACCTTTACAGATTACAAAGGATGGTTATGAAAGTATTTTTCAAGTCAACTACCTGAGCCATTTTTTGCTGACCTTGTTGCTGCTGGAGAAAATTAAAAAGTCTGCACCAAGTCGCATTGTAAATGTATCAACAAATGCTCACACTTTTCCTTTCTTAAAAGTCCGGTTGGATGATTTCAAACCTACAGAGGAGTCTTTTAATTCCTACACTCGCTGTTTTGAGTCCAAGCTTGCTCAGGTTGTGTTTACAAAGGAACTTAGCCGAAGATTAGAAGGTAAGGAAGGAAGTCAAAGCACTGCAGCACACACTAAATAACAGTATAATAATCATTATAATTAAACATTGTGGAGGTGTGTGTGGCTGAGTGGTTAACACCTCAAACTCTGGATCTGGAGGTGCGGGGTTCAAGCCTCGCCGGTCGCGAGGAACTTTACTCCACTTTGTAGTAACTAATTTTTCTATCTGGCTGGAGACTGTAAGTAGAGTGCAGGCAGAGTTGTAGCCAGGTTAGCTAGTCTGAAGTGTTAGCCATCTCTTCACCCTATCCCACCCCCTCAATAGGTTGCTGAGCTAGACAGTCCCTCTCTCCCATTTGGGGGTGGGGGTGGGGGGCGGGGGTTGGGATGGACAAAGACCTGGCTGATACTTCAAACTACCAAGTTGACATATATTAATTATACCTCTAATATAATATTATTAATATCTTTAAGAGAACCAATGTTCAGTTGAATGTTGGCGCATTTAAGGTGACTCGACCCAGTTTTTTTGGGGGGGTACCATCCTACTTTGAAGCTCTCTGGTATCCCCACCTTTACTTTTATCGTAAGTCTAACACATAGAATGGATAACATATAGATGAATCTACAATATAACATAAAAATTTTGGCGATCGGAGTAAATGTCACGTGGTTATAATGCCACGCCCCTTTGAGGTCTGAGTCGAAAATCTGCTGTTGCCGGCATTTTTTCGTGAAAATCTCTCGGCTACACATAGTGCGCATTAGTGCCTTGCGCTGAACAGAGTTTCACCAAAATCGCAAAGACCCAATTCGAGAAATTCAGCGGTTTCCGCGCTTGGCTGACTTCCGAATGCTCACCGAGATATAATAATTTTGGTACAGTGAGACAGGCCATCGCGTGATACATAGAGGTTTAAGTCACAATTTTTAATCAATTCTCGTGCTTCTTGTGCCTTTGCAAAAAAATCAAGAAGTGCTACACACTAAATCTACTTACTATTAAAAAAATATCATTTTTTCATAGGTTTAATGCAAGCCAGTAATTAAACCAACTCGTGACGGGAATATCTCGGTGAGCATTCGGAAGTCAGCCAAGCGTAGTCATTGCACGTGTGCTGAACAAGAATGCTGTATAATGACAGACTAGAAACAATAGACAACTCCCAAAGCACAAACTCAGCCAAAACGCTAAAAATCTTCAATGTTTACTCAAGTTTGGGCTTATAGAAGATAATGTCAGAGTTTTTCAATGACCATGAAATTCAGAGTCCAGGTAGTTAGTTAATCAATTGTGGCCCTGAAAAAATTTGAAGGAAAAAAAACTACGAATTTTTAAGAAAATGCTTTTTTCGTGAGAAGGACTCTTAAACGCCGACAAACGTCAACAAATAGCGAAAACTATAATTTCTATATGTTTGCTTTGCTCGAAGTCGCGCGCATTTACAAGGCCCTAAAGCATTTTGCTGACTTGCACAGGACCCATCTGTTATAACGATGCCCAAAATAAAGAGATGAATCTCATAGTTTATTAGATATAATCCGTGTAAAGTTTGCTTATCATTTTCGCATAAATTATGACCTAAATTTGGAAACTGCTGAATTTCTCGAATTGGGTCTTTGCGATTTTGGTGAAACTCTGTTCAGCACAAGGCACTAATGCGCACTATGTGTAGCCGAGAGATTTTCACGAAAAAATGCCGGCAACAGCAGATTTTCGACTCAGACCTCAAAGGGGCGTGGCATTATAACCACGTGACATTTACTCCGATTGCCAAAATTTTTATGTTATATTGTAGATTGATCTATATGTTATCCATTCTATGTGTTAGGCTTACGATAAAAGTAAAGGTGGGGATACCAGAAAGCTTCAAAGTAGGATGGTACCCCCCCAAAAAAACTGGGTCGAGTCACCTTAACAGGAAAAATTAAACTAGCATGATACTTCATGTTTTCATGTTTCGAACGTCATTATCAAGTATAAAAGCCATTAATTGTCAACTTTTTTAACAACTTTGAAAATTGACAACTTTCACTCTTGATAAGGATGTTTGAAACATCGAATCGTCTAGTAACATATTTCTTAAGTTTAATTTTTATCTTTGTTTTACAACTAGTGAGTTCAAATAAGATGCTTCAGTGAGGGTGCAGGTGAAGGGTATTTTCTTGACTCATCATCGACACTTTTTGTTTCCCTTGAAATGTGAAATGCAAGTTTTCTTCCCTGTGAATAGTGATTTTCACTGATTTTCATTAGGTAGCCGTAAAGCATGGTTTTTGCAAAATCATTTTCGATATGAAACGCAAAAAAGATTCTCATTTCATCGTGAACTGTGATTTTCATTGAGTCTGAATTGCTTTTTTTTGTGAATTGTGAATTATGAAAACATCAATTTATTGCCTGTGAAATGTCATCTAGAACCTCGTTTACCACCCTCTTCAGTTTTCTTAGTTTTGTGGGTGCAGTTGTGACCCTTTGCTCCTTGGAACAAAGTCATTGTGATTACAGGCCACTCGCCTTATCTGATGGCTAAAACCCTGCATGACTCTGGGTCATTTTGCCCTGGGGGGTGGGGCGGGGGGGTACTTTAGGACTTTTTGGGTGGGGATGTGCTGCTGGCACCCTGGAACCCTTAGCCTATACTAGAGCTAGTTCTAGAGTAGCTGTTTTCCAGAAACAACTGAGGTCACTAGGACAGTCCAGCCAAAACAAAACACCAATTTGACTTTTCTATATTTTTGAGTGGCGATTCCCGGTTTCCCTAGTCTAGACTGAAATCATCAGCCAATTGATCGTTTAAATGAAAATGATACCCTCTTCTAGACCCAAACTCACTGATTTATATACCCTATCCCAGAGTAAACTGCTTGAAAACCATACCCTTCACAGCGGCACATACCTATATAGCCCATCTATGGCAGAAACACCCCCCCCCCCCCTCTCTCCCGGGCATCTTGCCAGTTATGTTGTGTTTTTACATGGTGGTTTAAAAGAAGTTTATGAACCCTTGTTTGATGTTAGTAAATTTGGCTTTCATATTTCTTTGGAAAGCCTAGCATATTCGCTGTATAGTCATAGTTAATGGAGGTAACTGGTTATGAAGCCCGGCAAACATCAAAGGAGCAAATAAAGATGCCAAGATTTATGTTAGAAGGTCCACGACCCTGCACAATCTTTTGTTTTGCGTTCATACGTTATGCATGAATTACGTAACCAGCACGTTTCTATTGGTTAGTTCCTCAGTACGGAGTAAACAACTATTGTGTTTTGTGCAGGGTCAAGGCCAAAAAAGAGAACAAAAACATACAACAAAGAACTTTGTCGGGTTTAATAACCATTCCCTCTATTAACTATGGTATAGTGAACAACAGTCATTCCACAAGTCAGTTACCTAGAACATGTATTTTATCTTCTAACCCTTTACTAGAAGTCCTAGAGCCCCAATATCGAGATACCACTGATTTCTCCACGTTGATCATATCCGTACATTTCTTTAAACTAGTTGAGAGAATTTACTAGAAGATCAAAGCATTTTCTTTTTGGTGATCATTTTACAAATTCTCATAACTTTTTCTCTTGATGGTGTATTGACGATGTCTGGAGAAAATTGAGTTTGGTCACTCTTGGATCTTAAAGGGTTAACTTCTTTTCTCAGGTACCGGGGTAACTGTGTATGCCCTGCATCCTGGTGGCGTTGCAACCGAAATTTGGCGAAACTGGAAGTTGTTTACCAATCCTTTCACCAAACCGCTGATACGAATCATTACATTCCTGTTTTTCAAGACCAGCAAGCAAGGGGCACAAACCACAATCTACTGCTCAGTTGCAGAAGAGCTGGCTAATCTCTCCGGTCTTTACTATATGGACTGCAAAGTCAAAGACTGCAGTAAACTTGCCAAAGATCCTGACCTGGCAAAGAAGCAATGGGAAGTGAGTGAGAGATTAACAGGAGAATTCTGGAAAGACTGAAATTCACCTTTATTAAAGCTGCTGTCTCCGTTTCAAGCAAGTTTTTACACGTAGTTTGTACTGTCAGTTTAATTGCGCTGAAAAATTGTCGGATTTTATATAGCATGTTCCAGGCATAATGAAATGGAAGTCGTTGAAAATCTCTCTCCTTTTTCCCTAAATAAATCTTCACAATATTCTTTTTGCCAAATATAAATAAGTAAATTGATAAGTAAGCAAAATAAGCAAGACTTTTTTAAAGATTGTGTTAGTGTTAAAATATCATCTGGAGTAGTATTAACGCTGTGACGGGAGAAATTTATAAGTTTTTACTTCTAAGAACCTTTTCTTATTTATTCGCATTTATCCTCGTTTTTAGCTTATTTTTTACTCGTATTTTCTATATTTACTCGTATTTCTCTTTCCTAAGCTTCACATTTGACAACTTTTCGTATTTAAACGCATCCATGTAGTCAACCACACTTATTTAATCGGAATAGCCGAGCGCGTTTTGGATTACTTGCCTGCTTCTGAACGTTATTCCTGGGCAACTGTGTTTGTGTAATTTATTCAGGTGAAGCGTGTCCATTCATGCAGATGTTCATAGCAGCCACGAGCGTTTTAGCCTTTTGGTTTTAGCCTGCGTAGCAGGCGTCGAAATGGGTAGGGGATTGGGAGGAAGGGAAAAGGGAGGGGAACTGGAGAGAGAGGATAAGGTAAGCTCCTCTTCCCTTTTCCCTTTTGCGCTTTTCTCACTTTCCTCCTCCCCCTACCCCTGCCCTTTTGCGCCTGTTACTCGGGCTACGTGCGTTTACAATAGGCGATTGTTTGTTTTAAAAAGAATATTTAAGTACAGTGAAACCTCTATTAAGCGGACCCTGAATTTAGCGGACACCCTCTTTTAAGCGGACCCTAAGCCTGTTCCCGAAACGAACGTCTGATATTTCCTTTTATAACGAACCCCTATTCAGCGGACATCTCTATTGAGCGGACGCAAGAGCCATTATGGCTCTTGGCGGACGCGGACACTTAAATAAGTTGTATTTGGCCACTTTCTATTGTTAAAAACCTCTATTAAGCGGACATCGGACTAAATTGACAATTTGATATTTGCGCCTTAAGAGCTTTTTTTTTTTTTTTGAAATTTTGAAATAGTATTTGATTACGTCCTTGAAATACGTACTGAAGTCAATTAACGTTTTTGCATTTACAAACAAATTAAATTAATGAAAGGTAATGCATTTGAACTCTGGATAGCTTCTTTAACAACATGCAACTTTATCACAGTACAGAGTAACCGCTGAATGTTGATCGTTAAGAAACATTGCGCAATTTTTACAACCTCTATTAAGCGGACACTTGGGAAGGTCCCGAAGGTGTCCTCTTAATAGAGGTTTCACTGTACTATATAGTTTCTTAAAATTCCCAGGTCCTTTCATGGTCAGCGCTTTTTTGTTTTAGTTTTCTCACTGAAATACGTTTTTCCGTCCACGTAATATTTATGTTACCTTTACAGTATCTTTTTAAGGGAAGTTTAGTTTCCCAACAACTGTCACTCAACAAACTTACATAATATTAAGAGGCTACATAAAAGGATTTCGGTAAAACCAAGAGACTATAAAGGGGACAGAGAGGGCATCCCCCATATACACCCTATTCCATAGGTAATTCGTCTCGAGTTATTTTTAGAATCGGGATAAAGTTACCTCGCGCGAGGCGTGGATGTTTCGTGGAGGTTTCGCTAACCAACGCCGTGCAAAACATGTCGGGCGAGAGGCAATAAAAGCGTAAAAAGATCGAGAGCATTCCTGAACTTGAAGCGAAATGAGTCGGCGCTCACCTGGGAAAAAGGAATCGCTGGACTCTTTGACAACCTGTGAAATCACTTTAACTCGAAGTTGTCGTAGCCTCAGTGCTTTAATAAAATGAGAAATGTCGCCGGTCTATTGAAACCGGTCGTTTGTACAATTTAGGGAGTTTAAGATCCAACGACGCGGACGACAACTAGAACGTCAAAAAAACAATAGGTTTAAAAACAACAACTTCGCACGTGCAACACACCTTTTTGTTCATTTCTTTCCCGTTTTTGCACGACTACGACGTGAAAATGCCTAATTTCGCGTTTTACGGAGGACGTAAATAAGCAACGACGAAATTTTATTTCTCTTTCTGAGCTTGAATATGGTCCCTTGAAATTCAGCTTTAGGAGGGTTCGCCTACAATTGACAAAGTAAGTGGGTAGGAATAATCGCTATAAAGACTTAAAAAAATAAACATCAAACCAGAAATTGCTCTCTTCAAACTGTAAATTATAAATGATCCTGAGAGAATATTCAGTGTGTTAAGGAATTCCCTGCTCTACTGTTAGCTCTATGCAAGAGAGGAAGGGCGATTCTTTTTTAATTTCGGTTTCGCTGAAATCTCGCTGTAGTCGTTTTCGTCGACAAAAGGAATAACAAAATCGCTCTCCGGGTCTTTCCTCATTTTGTTCTGCGTCATTTCGTGAAGGACGCGTGGCTCTCAGCGTGGGTCATCCACGCGGAACACATTCGCGCTATGTGATTGGCTGTTGTCTAATCTCCCTTGAGATCTGTGGTGTTAAAAATAACTCGAGACGAATTACCTGTGGAATAGGGTGTATATGGGGGATGCCCTCTCTGTCCCCTTTATAGTCTCTTGGGTAAAACCCTGTATTGTTTCTACATATGGTTGCGTATCACGTATATCTGGCCGATTTTTTGAAAACCAACCTAACGAAATTTGCATTCATTTGAGTGAAAAGGCGAAGAAAGGCAGGTTTCTTAAGCCCCATAGGCTCCAAAATCACACTAACGAAGGAAAAGCAAAGGAGAGAAAGAGAGAGCGAGGAGGAAGAAAGGAGGAGAAGAGAAAAAAGCAATGGTTGCACTCTTAGGTTTTATATTGGCTACTTTGAGATATGTTTTGGCCGAAAAAAATTGTTGGACGGAAAAAACGTGCCTTTTCAGCCATTTGGCGTTTTCGAAAATCCGGCTAGAGTATGTACTGTGACAAATGTATATGAAATAAACCATATATGAGAACTGCGGAAATTTTTTTTCAGGCTTCTTACGCAATTGCATAAATTGCATTCACAACTGCAAGGATCATTCTTCATTTGATTAGATATGTCCTTTTAACAATAGTGAACAAGATGTACTACCAGCAGCCCATAACTCCCATACTGTGAGGTTATGGGATCGCTCCTGGTACTACAAGGGAGGGGGAGTACTTCCAGAAAAATTGGGTGGGGGTCAGTGCGGCACGCTTCCGGAAACCCTTCGCCTATTTCAGACCAAAATCGGTGGTTTTCCCTACCCTATTTCAGACCTGACCCTTAACAAGCTGTTGTGGCACGTACACGGTTGGCGTAAACATTGAAAGGGAAATGGTCTTATCGCCTAATGATGAAGTGGCTTCTTGTTAAAAAAAACATACCCAATTCAAGACTAGTGCACAAACCATACCCTATTTCAGACAAAAATGGTCAAAATTGATACCCTATTTCAGACCAAAACGGCTAAAAAAATCATACCCTTCGGCGCGGCACATACCTATGTAGCCTATATAAGGAAGTACCCCCCCCCCGGGGGGGGGGGGTACTACATATGTATACATCTACATAGGCAAGTTATTGGCAAGTAAAATTGTCCTTAAAAACTTTTCAGCAGGAGTACCCAACGAAGCCGATCCGACAAAATACTCGCTCTTCAGGAAGAATTTGACCTGGGTGGGATATAAAACATTGGCTAAATTAGCTGGCTGGGAAATCTAAATAAGCGCCTCGCTTGCGCGCTGAAAGTACGGAGAATGTATGCTGGACCTGGCTGGATGATAGGTATACTTTTTCTCCTGGCAATCCCAGTGTTATTTTGTTTTAGGTATAGTAGAGCAAATCTGGCCTGTCTACGAACCCCCCCCCCCTCCCCCCCTTCAGGCTCCGATGAAAAATTACCCGCGCACTCTGATTTTAGCCCTGACCCAGAACTCCTAACACCCACAGAATCACGTCATACCACGTGTCTTCTGGGGGGCAAGAGTCCAAGTGTCAAGTTGATGTCTCGCAGAGAAAATATAAAAGAGTTGGCCAAAACCAACCTAAAAAACATGGACAAAACCATGCAAAACTTACAGCATATCGGATCTATAAAAGATCACCCCACGCGACAGCTATGGTATAAGAGGTTATGCTTTAGTTTAAGATTAAAGATTTGACGCTGGATCAAGAGGCTTGGAATGTTTTCTGCTGTTTCCACGGGTGTGAAAAGCCTTTTTCTTGCTACAAGCGCAGTCGCTCCGAGTCCCGCCTCCCGAGCTGCCTGCGCACAAATTTTGCTTCGTTATGCCACAGGGTCCAGAGGAGTTTCGTGTGAATAAATGAATTACTTATTTAAAGTCTCACCTTGAAAAATGTCTATACCTGTCGTTTAGCACAATTAATTTAGCCCAATGGGATCTTTATAAATCTACTGTGATTGTAAACGATTTTTTCGCTTCTTATCTGACCCAGATCGACTTTCCTCGCTGGCGCACGGCGGGTCGCCCGAAGGGCGACCGAGGCACGAAGTGCCGAGTAAAAGAAATATTTTACACTGTAAGCCGATCTTGCGAGCCCTACGGTCTCTTGGCTTGCGGTCTATAGAATGTGCATCCTCGGAGACCCAGGGCAGATATTAAAAGGGGGCGAGGGAAAGTCTAAACGGGCGGAAAAATATATATGGAACGAAGAAAAGTAAACAACGGCGAGAAGAGCTCTTCTCGCCGTTGTTTACTTTTCTTCGTTCCATATATATTTTCCGCCTGTTTAGACTTTCCCTCGTCCCCACTATCTGCCCCTGGGTCTCCGAGGATGTAGAATGTGTAACGAAACTGTAGCGCGATCAAAATAACCAATTTGTTCAGAGGATTTCGACGGGTTTTGATGTTCAAACGACGAACACCTCTCCTCTGGACCCTGTGGTTATGCTTGCCACATGATATGATTATCCATGTAATCGTTCCCAGACCTCTTTCTACCTGGCGGCCAAATCTACCTAGCGAAGTCACCATCGTTAGACATGAACTGTGTTTTCACGCTTTTTGTTTCAACTTCTTACCACTTCATGCCTTCCTTTGGAGCTGAGACTAGAAAAGGTAAGCTGTACTTCAATGGTATTAGATTTTGGTGTTGCTACTGAACTGTGGAGACTTACGCGACTAGTCGATTACACTGATTACATTATACCGCGGCAGTCTGCCGAATCACATTTACTTTGCATACAGCAACCCATGTGTACTGTTTCACACAAATAACAAATAATCATACAATGTAGAGCCGAAACATGTCTGCATCATAAAATAAATGAATTTGGCTGTGCGGAAATCTTGCCCCAAACTACCTCAGAGATGCCAACTTCTGGAGATCTACAGTCCCGGATCCAGACCTTGAGATAAGGGGGTTGGTTGGGAGGGGGGGAGGTCATCCAGACCCTTAGATAAGAGATGGGGCAGGTCTCGCAAAAACATTTTTTCGGCCCTTTGGGCCTCAGTTTGGTCTAAAAAGAAGGAGGGGCCCAGGCCCCCCAGGCCCCTTCCCTGAATCTGCCACTGATCTAAAATCTTCTGGAAACTCTTTCTTTTGCGCTGCATCTACATTTAAAAGTTTTCATCGGTAAGGTTATTACACATCACACCAACGAAACATCACACCACTACTCCCCCTCTTGACTGTCAACAGACCCTCCCCCCACCCCCCCCCCCCACGACAAATCGACCCAGCCCAGGTGCCCAGCCCCAAAATTATGACATGGGAATGGCTGGCCTACTTGTAGCCGCACCCTCCCCCCAACATTAGGGAGCTTTAACATCGACGACGGCGACGGCAGCAAAAACGTCACTATTAAAACAAATTCTTGTTTTTTCTTTTCCTTTCGCGTTTATTCCAAATTGCTGAAAATTTCAAATGCAGGCGAATGTCCTCGAGTTGGTTTCTTGGGGACCATACTCAAGTTTAGAAAGAGAAAGAAAAATTCATGGTCGCTTGTTTACGTCCTCCATAAAACGTGAAATTAGGCATTTTCACGTCATAATCGTGTAGTGACGGCAAGGAAATTTACAGAAAAGCATGATGCACTTGCAAAGTTGTTGTTTTGCTTAATAAACCAATTGCTTTAACTCGTAGCCATCGCCGTTGTCGTTGCTGAAGCTCCCCATTTTTCCTTCATTGGGGGGAGGGTGCAGCTACATGTAGGCTAGGGAATGGCGTAGGACATTATATGAAGTCTGACGTGAAATACATACCATGGTCGTTGTAATGAAATAATCTTTGTCAGTAACTAAAAATGTGCAAAGATGCCCCAGAAACCATACTATAAATATAATAAATTTGGGTTTTGATGATAAAAATGTGCTAAATTTCAAACATTATATCCGGGAGATTTTTACTGGAGAGCAGGAGATGGGTGGCATATCTGGGAGACTCCTGGGTAATCTGGCCAGGAGAGTTGGCACGCTCAAGTAGTTTATTAAGGCACAGGACTAAGGGGTTTCCCTGTGGAAAATGATTTATTGGCTGTAACTTCGGTGCAGATTATGAGGCTAAGTCAAAATTTGGCACACATAAAGAACTCATTGTCCTTAACATAATATTGTGTTAATAAGTCACGTAATATGTCACGTGACCAATTTGCTAAAAATCTGAAATAATTGACAAATTGGTGGTGGTTTAAGATAAGAAATCCATATATTACATAAATATTTCTAACACTTCATGTTTGAAAGGACTTCCATTCCACTCAATAAAACATTATGAGGGAACACATTTTAAATGCCCAAATTTAATCTTGAATTATTTTCAGGTACATTCGTTCCAAATGTACGCAATAATTTTTTTACCACTGACTTTAGTCACTAGATAAGTTTAATTTAAGTTTAATTCTGTGCTTTAAAAATCTGTCTACCGAAAAAAACACATTTCAAATTTTGGGCCCCCAAATTAATACTGCATTTTCCCCTTCAGAAATGTCCCATAGATTGGGATCTAAGAAAGGCTGGTGATCTGTCATGTGACATCACTTGATTTGCTTAGTCTTCGCTTCTGATTCTGGTCATAACTTTGTGTTTTCAAAGAGGAATTAGGGATGTATCTGACTGTAACAAAAGTATAGCCAATAAATGAAAATTCTGATGATGATTTGGGAATTGTTGGCAACAACAGTCCTTCTGATCCTTTGTATTTGCCGCAGTCTTGTTAATTATTCTACATTGTTGCAAATGATTCTATGTCATATTTGTCAAATTGGCAGTGCAATAGGCAGACATATTTGGAGGCATAATTGCTTGATTTGAAGGCAAAAATAAAAGGTTTTGCAACATTTTGAAGAGTTTGAATTACGAATAGTTATGTTAAACATATTAAATTAAAACTGGCTTAAAAATTTGTGTCATATACACTTTAAATATTTTGACATAACCCAGCCAATTACTTTGTGAATTATACTCTACTTATTAGTATAATTACCACTACTAATTCCACCATTTTTTTATTTTTCATAAAGATGATGCTTCTCTCTATCAAAGTACAACCACAACACTGATAGCTGTCATAGGAGTGATCATTTGCTTGGTTGCTCTCATTAAATGGTATTTCAGTGGAGGGGTTTGTAAGTCCAAGGCTCGATTGGATGGTGAGTGAACAGCAAAATGTTGGAATAATCTATTCATGATTGGCTTAATTAATTACTTGTATGATTAAAGGAACAGGTTCACAGTTCAGCGCATCAGCTCATTCATCAAAATGCTGTTTTTCTGCTGGGACATGCTGTATTGTCTATGCAAGCAATATGTCATTATGTTGCCAAAGAGCCAATCTGCACATTCCCCTGGTAGTCACTTGCACTTGATCAACTTGAATATTTGCAAATAGCCGTAAATTAATCAACCATGGAATAAAACCTTTGGGTCAGCAATAAATTTAACATCTGTAGTGTTGGCATGATTTTAGTACTCCTCCATCCTACTTCAGGTTTTTTTTAAATACACCTCTACTTTGAAATACACTCTGAGATCACTGAGATACATGTGAGTGTGATTATTAACTGATAGAATTAATAATAAATTGGAAAAAAGTACAGTTGACTCCCAATTACTCGAACCCTTGCTAACTCGAACCTCGCGCTAACTCAAACCAAAATCAATTTCCCCTGGATTTCCATCATACATTCACTGTAATTTTACCCTCAGTAACTCGAACCCTCGATAGTTCAAACTCCCGCTAACTCGAACCAATTTTTGTCTCCCCTGAGGTCATTTTTTATATAATTTTACCCTCGATAACTCAAACCATGTTTTGAGCCCTTAACAAGTCGGCAAAAAAGCCATCTACGGGCGTCCGAAACATTGAATTTTGGATTTCCTATTGACGTGTTGTAGGAGTATAGTTTACTAGTGGACTGATTTGGATTGTCACAAGCTAACGTGAAGCAGCTTTTCTTCTCAAAACAGTGAAAGGCATGCTCTATTTAGGCGATGTTTTGTTACGTTACGTTCTGATTTATAGTCTAGAAGTACCTTTTAATTTTCACTTGACATTTCTACAATTAAATGTGAATGAAATGTTCACTGTCCAGTAGAAACTGTTTTTTACCCTACTCTCGGCTATTTTCTTCAAACTCCCGTTAACTCGAACCTTTTTTCGATTTCCCTTGAAGGTTCAAGTCATCAGGAGTTGACTGTAATTTAATTCATGCGAGCATGGGCTTATAACCGTGAACCTGTTCCTTTAACACATTGCTCTTTGCTATTTTAGGGAAGACTGCTATAGTCACAGGTTCAAACACTGGAATAGGAAAGGAGACTGCACTGGATTTTGCCAAGAGAGGTGCTAGGGTTATCTTGGCTTGCCGAGATGAGGAGAAGGCCTCTAACGCTGCTAAGGACATCATTTCCGAGACTGGAAGTGATAAAGTTATCATCAGGGTTCTTGACCTGGCCTCGTTTGAGTCTGTGAGAGCCTTTGCAAGGGTCATCAATGAAACAGAAGAGAGACTTGACATTCTTGTTCACAATGCTGGTCTAGGGGGGTCATACCGGCTAACTAAGGATGGATGGGAGAGTGTATTTCAAGTGAACTACCTCAGCCATTTCCTTCTGACCATGCTGCTGTTGGAGAAGTTAAAGAAGTCTGCCCCCAGTCGCATTGTGAATGTGTCATCGATAGCCCATACTGGGCCAAAGACTATACCTTTAGATGACTTTAAACTTTCAAAGGAAAAGTATGAAGGATTCAAACGATACGGAGAGTCCAAACTTGCACAGGTTGTGTTTACAAGGGACCTGAGTCAGAGATTGACAGGTTTGCAGAATTCAGTGTTTAATTATTATGCCATTTCTTTCATTGGGTATAGTTGTTTTGTTTTGTAATTATTACTTATAACAAAGTGGAGCCATCTTGTGTGTCCTAAAGAGAGGCAACAAGCAGAGCAATTTCCTTTTTGCATCAAAACAACTTTTTAATTTTAGTACAATTACAGGCCATTGTTGTCATTGGCAACATGTTATCTGCAGTGATGTTATGATCTGATCTAGACCAATAAAAAACACTTATGGAATATACTGGTTATTATGATACATAAAAAGTGATAACAAAATTATTCTTGATAACAGTAATAATAATCTCTATTGGCTTGCTAATGCAGTTGTGATCATTTTCGTTTTTTGCTTCTCTCTACTAACGTGTGTGTTTGTGTGTATGTTGCAGTTAATTTGTGTTTTTCTTTTGTTTTTGGGTATGGTAATGTATGCTAATGAAATTATTGAAACAAAAGAAAAATAAAATTACCTGAGATAAAAAAATAACTATAACATATACATTCCTGTGTTGCCATGTTGTACCTCCCCTTGTTATAAATATTTTATTTAAATTATCTAATACTGAATCTATAGGCTTCCTGGCATTTTTTAGGTATTTTTAGGTTTTGGGTATTTCATGAACTTGGTACCCCTTTAATTACCGGTAACTACATGTAATCAATATTATAACTTGTAAAATGGTCTTTAATATCTTGTTTTGGGTACAATGAATAAAATTCTTGTGGTTGATGTTCCATACATTACTGTTTGTGAGTTGCCAAAAAAAAATACACGTGCATCTTCTGAAAAAATTGCACTTGTTCAATTTTCATTGCAGGTACTGGCATAACTGTGTATGCTCTGCATCCTGGTGCTATCAAGTCTGACATTTGGCGTAACTGGAAGTTGTTACGTAAGCCCCTTGTCAAACAGCTTTGGCAGTTTCTAACATTCTTGTTCTTTAAGAATTGCAAGCAAGGAGCACAAACTACAATATACTGTTCAGTTGCAGAAGAGTTGGCTGGTGTCTCGGGTCTTTACTACAGCGATTGCAAAGCCAAAGAGTGTAGTAAAGTTGCAAAAGATCCTGGCTTGGCAAAGAAGCTTTGGGAAGCAAGCGAGAGGATAACAGGAGAGAGCTGGAGACAATAAAACTTGATACCAGCTTTAACACAAAAAAAGTATTGTCTTACATGTGGTGGCCAGAATATTTCCTTGTAATTATTTGATTATTTTTCAAATGAATATTTTATATTCTATTTATCATGAGTTAGTTTTCTAGATAGAGGAAGTATTTCCTGACCTACCTGCAGCAATTCTGTAGTTATTTGTTTTCTTTTTTGTGCTTTAAGAACTGTAAATTAAAGTTAATTACAAATGCACATTAATAGCTCTGGAAATTCAGTGCAAATTTTTTTTGTTGAGAAAAATGACTTTTTTTGTCTACCTGTGTTTAAAGTTTCTCACTTTTGTAATAGTAAATTGGCCTGTAATAATATGCTAAGTTGTAAAATCTGTGACATACATTTTTTTTTTTATTAAAATGACGGATGCATTTTGCTTCAATTGCACTTAACTAGTTGTTTTTGATCAGTGTGAATGGCTTCAAGATACCATACCAATAAACTGAAAATTACTTGCATCAGCGATTGATTTAGCTTCGCCTGAACTTTGACCCAACCCCCCCCCCATGGGGCGACCAGGCAGGTCCCCGGTTGTGGGGTAAGGGTTGAGTAAGTGAGGGGTGAGAAATTTTCTTTTAAGGATGATTTACCAGGCTTAACCAGTATAACAGGACTTTGTAATTCCCACAAGTTGCCAAAAATTTAATCAAGTTGGCCCCAACATCAAAAGTTGCCAGAAAGTTGCTCCAAATAGCTAAAGTTGCCAAAAAGTTGCTCACCTGCGAAGCTGGCGGTTTTTTCGGTGTTTTTTTGTGGTTCGCAAACGAAGAGTTTTAATAGAGCGGCGCGAGCTGAACTGAGGTCGAAACAGAAAACAATGAGGGAGGGGGCGAGGGGAGCTCATTGCCTTTGCCCCTCGCCATCGGTTTCTTTTTCGTCCTCGGTTCAGTTTTCTCGCGGTTGTATCTCTTACTTTGCGAACCACAAAAAGAAAAACACACCAAAAAACCCGCCAACCACGCAGGCTAAACAACTGCCGAGCAACTTGTGGCTGTTTAGTAAACTTTCACCTGCGTCTCCGGGGACGGGGCACGTGCGCCTCAGTCACGAAAATTTCTCCATGTCACGCCAAAATCGCCAATTTTTTTCCAGTCTCCACTCGGACTTCACATCCTCAATAAATTATGGCGTCTTACTCTTGGTGGATGAAGATTGTCGTTCCGTTTTTGTTTCTCTTACTTGCTTTCAGTTATGCAACAGGTTAGTACCTTTAACATATTTCGATACTGCTAAATTTATCCTTCATTGAGATTGAAGCCTAAAATTTTATCTAGACCCTAAACGCGCACTGTCAGTCACGAAGTGCCAATTACACGTTCTAAGCTTTATAAGCTTAATTTTAAGCCTTCTTTACTAAAAACTTTGTACTGCTTTGAAATATAATACTTCTCTAGTAATACCAATTTCTTTTTAGTTAATTAATCTTTCCTTTTTAGGTTTGTATTACTGCTTCCTAAAGTTTTGTGATCTACTTCTAATCTGTATTTTCAAACTTGAGATGTTTTATCAGTTGCACCTGCCATGTATGCATCGATCCTAGACCTCGATGAATTATTGTAAGCTTTGACAGTTTTAAGAACTTTCAAGAAAACGCCAAAAGACTGGAATGCAAGTGTTCGAACTGCGTGGACACGAAACGAATTAATTCTATATGTTAGAACGCCTTGTCAAGTTCTGTCAGTTTTCTTGCTATACAACCGTGTGGCATTTGCCCTATTCTAAGAAATGTTGATACATTATTAATTTTATACCAGTTACTAATGTTATTGCTTTGCAGTAGAGTCCTTTGTTGCTGTTTGCATTAATCTTTTATTGAATATGAAATTTTTGAACATGGAAACAGTGAAATGATCTAATAAACTCACGATCAATTTGATCTCTTAGCTCTTATGAAAATATATTTTTGTCCTAGATTTGTGCCTGAGAGTTTGAAGGATCAGAAAAACTCACAAACAATGCACAATGCTGTAGCAGGTGCAGGAAGAACACAGTCTCACCATGTAGCCATGGCAACCATCAGTGGAAAATGTTTAAAAAAACATACTGAAACTAAAATCTTATTGTTGTAATTAAATCTAGCAGTGGGAGCTCAATTTAAACTGAGTGGGAAGGGGTGGGGGTAGAGAGGGGTGGCTTTCTGCTAAACTGCTTACAAGTAAATATTCATTATTTCATTGTTTTGTCAGGATCAGTACCATGTGAGGATCACCATCCCAAATGTGGTCACTGGGCAGCGAGAGGTGAATGCAAGAAAAATGTCAAGTGGATGTCCAAGCACTGCAAAGTAAGCTGTGGCAAGTGTTCTCAAGGTATGCGCGTATGCACCCTGTGTCTACTGTAAATATATCATATCTGTGGAGAGGAACAAAAATTCTGGACTTGGATAATTTATCTGAATTTGTTTACAAACATCCACTCTGTAAATTCATTTTATTTTAAGTGACAGACGTTATTTTGCTGACGTTGTAAAACACTTACTATTGTAGCACGGAGAATCTATGCTCTGGGCATATATCTTGGTTGTAAATGTGGTAATATTTTTTTTTTCTTGCAGCCAATGTTTACGAGCTCTCTAGACAAGCTTTGCTAGAAACGCATGGTAGCTTTCTGATTCTTTTTAGTATCCCAGTCATAGTAGTGGTGGGAGTTGTCATCAGGATATACTTTGAAGGACCTTCCTGTCCAAGTTCTGCCAAACTCACAGGTACCTTTCTGCATGCGGTGTTGTACACAGTCAAACCTGTGTACAATGGTCACTCTTGGGAAATGGCAAGGTGACTGTTATAATACAGGGTGACTGTTACATGTATATGCAGGTCAACTTTTCAGTGGAAAATAAAAGGCAACTGAAAATTTTGGGAAGTTGTCTGGTGACCATAATATACAGGGTGACCACTACATACAGGGCCGCTATATACAGATCAACTCTGCAGAAAATATAAGACAACTGAAAATTTTGGGAAGTTGTCGGCGGTGACCATATTAATAATTATACAGGGTGACCGCTTTATACAGGTCAACTTTGCAGAAATAAAATTCAACTGAAAATTTTGGGAAATTGTCCAGTGACCATAATATACGGGGTGACTGCTACATACAGGGCCGCTTGCTACATACAGGTTTCGCTGTACTTTACTACAGAGCCCTCCTACCACTAAGTTTATTTTTTGTTTGTTTCCATTTTTGTTTGCTAGATTTAAGATAAATTAATAAATTTTACACCTTGTCTTTTGTATGAGATTAGGTACATAAACTCCACATAACCCCGGGGGCTCACTTCCACATTTTTCTAATCCCTGTTCATGTGTCAGTTTTATTAATTTTAATACAGTCAAACCCCCCAGGGGGGGGACTCCCCATATAAAAGGGGTGGGGATGCTCGTCGGAAATTTTAAATTAAACCCCTAAAGAAGACCGATCTAGGCGTGGCCCAAGCATTTTTTGACCCCTAAAAGAGACGAAAAAAATATACATATCAAATATATATTTTTATATTTTTTCGCGTGCAACCCTGAACGAGACCTTCACGGCTAAATATGATGGTGTTTTGCCCAGAACACCCTAAGTGAGACCAAAATCCGAAATTTACACCCCTAAGCGAGACGACAAGCATCCCCACCATTTCATATGCGGAGTTCCCCCCCCCCCCCCGGGTGGCCATTGTGGAGAGGTGGCCATTAACAATTTTTTTTAGGGAGTAAAACATGCTTATTGTGCTAAGTTCATGCTTACTGCATCTCATAATGGTAATCCAATCATATATAATAATATAGAGATAAAATACTCAAAAAACTTTGATAACGTTTTGAATCAAAATGTTAACGTGACAAAACAAGCAAGGTTCACAACATTGAGTATAAGTATCATGGACAATGTTTAAAATATGCTTACTGCAGCAGGATAAATGGAAAATCGACCGAAATGTGATTGCCATGATTAATCATCAATGCACCATACAGAGCAAATTTCATGACCATTCTTTAGTCGCTGAAAAAACTGGCCATTGTCGAGAGGTTATTTTGGCAATTTGGGACATTCGTTAGTGGCCGTTGACGTTGTAGAGAGGTTTAAACAAGAGTCAATGTATAGACTGTCCACCGGGACAAAAGGAGTGGCCATTGTAGAGACGTGGCAGTCGTGGAGAGTTGGCTGTTAGTGGAAGTTCGACTGTATTTTTTTGGTCATGTGGCAATTAAGAAACTCAGCTGAAATTGAAACTTGAACTTGTTGCAAGTTTGAAACATAAAACTTGCTAAAAAGAAACAAAAAGATCACTGTCATTTTTTTCCTCCTTCTGGAGGGTGCTAGCTAAGGGTGCCACGTCATAGTGATGGCCATTCAAGTCTATTTGACAGGCAACAGTTATTATGTGGGTATGTTGGTTCTCACCTTAGATCCAAGAGGTTTTTCTCCGGGTACTCTGGTTTTTCCTTCTTGTCAGAAACCAATGTTTCCAAATTCCAGTTTTATGGCTGATTTGAACCCCAGTGGTGGACAAAAAGAACCACATTTGGATGTGCCACAATATGTATCTCATGTTGCTGATAATGTTGTAAAGTAAAAGTCCTTTTTTTCTGTCATGTTAAACTTGTTTTTTAATAATTTCACCCTTAGGCAAAACTGTAGTGATAACTGGAGGCAACACTGGTATTGGAAAGGAAACAGCTCGGATATTGGCGTGGAGAAAAGCAAGGGTTATCCTAGCCTGTCGAAACATCACAAAGGGATTACAAGCTGCCGCTGACATTATAGAAAACACCGGAAATAGAAACATAGAAGTGAAAAAGCTGGACTTGTCTTCATTCCAGTCTGTACGAGATTTTGCAGAAGAGATTAATCAGCAAGAAGAAAGAGTTGACGTTTTGATTAACAATGCTGGTTACCTTGGGCCTTTCACATCCACAGTTGATGGGTTTGATAATACTATTCAAGTGAACTATCTAGGTCATTTTCTGCTGACAAACCTCTTGTTGAATAAACTGAAGGTTAGTTCACCCAGCCGCATAATAAATGTATCCTCTGTGCAACACACACAGGTGTCATCGCAAATTGATGTTGATAAAGTCCTCTCTAAAACAAAGGAAGGGCATCCTGGATATTTCCATGACTATAACATCAGCAAACTGTGCCAGCTTCTTTTCACATTGGAGTTAAGCAAGAAATTACAAGGTAAATAGGCAGGGTATATTTGTATAAACTAGTTGTAAGCCACCAAGAAAACATCATTATTATTGAGCTGTTGGACCAGTTAAACCCATTCCCAAACTGCACCACCCGTAACTGCCCCCCCCCCCCCCCCCCAACTTGAGGATCCATGTCCTCTGTGATGTCAGCAGTTTTGACATCTAACCACTTCCCCCTGGGGAGGGGGAAACCTTCAAATCACAAAACCATGTAAAGTTGATCCAGAAATGAAGAAAAAATCTTGTTCCACTACCGAACCCAAAAATTAAGCCTAGTAAATGCCTAGCAAAAGGAAAAAAAAAACAGATAGAAAGTCAAACGAAGCAGGGAAGACAGAAAGCGAAAGGTAGCAGTCAAAATTGTCTCTTCTGTGTATGCCCAAACTTAGGAAGCTGGAAATAAGCTTAAGGAACAGAAAAAAGTGTACAATGCTCACGCAACTAGTGAACGGGTTACGGGGCAGCGTCTTCCACACCCCCCTTTCTTTCATCTTTTTTCCTGGCCCGATGGTGACAAAAATAGCTTTAAACAGTGTGTTTGGGAAAAATTTCTTGCAGGCGATTGGGTTAAAACATGGTAGCTGTTAAGTAAACACGAACTACCCCATACAGTAAGCTGGGAAGTTAATCAATGACATTCAACAACCTTACTATTCTACATGTGCAACATGGTTCATTAACTATGTGCAAGCAGAACCTAGTATTTCGAAAGTGTGCAATAAATAAAGGCGACTATCCTGTTTTATCTCATCACCTTCAGGTACAGGAGTAACAGTGAATGCCCTTCACCCAGGAGTTGTAGACACCAAAATAATGAGACACTTCCGCATTGCAAGGATGTGGATTTTTCAACCAATTCTCTGGATTGTGAGCTATTTCTTTTTCAAATCAACAAATTCTGGAGCCCAGACCTCTGTGTACTGTGCAGTGGCCGAGGAACTAAAAGATGTGACTGGAAAATACTTCAAGGACTGTAAGATGACAGAGTGCAGTGCTTTAGCAAAAGATGAACGGGTGGCAGTTGAACTGTGGAAGAAAAGTGAACAAATAACTGGACTTCAAAAACATGAACAGTAATTCACAGATTTTGTAGTCTTTTCTCTTTCATCACCGTTCACGGTTTCGAGAGGTTTCTATTTTTACCAATATAGAGACCTTAGTAGATTCTAAAGGGCCGACCATTTAACTCTTGACGGGGGGGGGGGGTGATTTGAAAAAAAATTTCCTGCATGCGCTTGTCGGAAGAAAAAAATTGCATGCAGCACAAATGTAATAGAAAGCTTATAGGAAAAAAAGGCGAAAAAATATCCTGCCCACCAGATTGCTAGAAAAAAATTCTTGATGACCAGAAATCACCCACCCATCCCCTCAAGAGTTAAATGGTCGGCCCCTAAGACGAGGTCGACCACGAGGACGAGATTTTTTTAACAATAAGTAATGCGCACGCGTGACAGGGAACTTAAGCAACGACGACGGCGAAGGCAAGGAGAACGGCAAAAAAGCAATAGGTTTGGATTGACGAAACAACAACTTTGCGCGTGCATCACACTTTTTTGTACATTTTCTTCCCGTCGTTGCACGGCTGCGACGTGAAACTTCCTGTTTTCACGTTTTATGTAGAACGTGAACTTAAGACAATGATTCTCATTTTCTTCTTCAAACTTAGAATCAGACCTTTAAAAATTAATTCTAGAAAAAATTCGTCAACATTTGACAAACTGAACGAGATGGAATAATGGCACTGAAGTTTGAAACAAAGCGAATACACTTTTTTGGTGACGTTTTGTTTACCACATGCTCCTGGTTTTAGCGAAAATGTGTGAGTGTGGAAACAAGTTATCAAATGTTAGAAGTTTTATTTTGTCATCGGGAAAGGGCTTAACCTCCTTCAATAATAATAACCTCACGGTTAAATTTTCTGGTGGAAAAAAAAATGTAAAAATGAAACTTTCTGATCTGGCTTTTTTAGAAAACGCGAGAAAACGTTAAACTAGTCTCGCCCTGGTGTCGTCTGCGAATCTAAGTCATCTAAAGGTCTCTGTTGTTTGCGGTTGGTATAAAACCTGTTCCATAGTTTTTTCTTCAGTTTTTATACATCTCTTACCAGAATATTGAACTTTCTTATCAAATAGCGTAATGTAACACTGCTCAATGTGAATTGAAATTTCTAACACAATCATGGGGCTCTTTTGGTGATCAAAAAGAACATAAAAGTTTTCATTTGACGTGACAAGCGCGATTAATTTTACATTATAAGGAAGGAAAAACTAACTCACGTAGCCAACAAGAAGATTTAAAGACGTTTAATATATGAAGTTAGAATGCTTAAGACTTCCTTAGTTGATTAAAAGTGATACAAAAACAGCAGTAACGATTTAGTCTTTTTTTGGCAAATGACACTGTTTAGAAAAGCTAAATTTGTGGCAGTTTTAAACTTCGCCGCAGCCACATTATGGCTTATCGAAACGTAACCTGTGTTCAAAACAGTAAGATGCGACAACGGTAAGAGGGGGTGGGGTAGGGATAAGGGGGAGGGGGAGGTGGTAGATTAGTCGAGGTCACTCGGTGGAGGTTGTTGTGTATGTAAGCTGTTCATGACTATGTCTGCCGCTTGGAGGGATTCCTCTACCAGGCATTCCTCTGGCAGCCGATTGGTCATGAGCATTGCTGTTCCTGTAAAGCGGCGAACATTGTGACCTGTGGAGCGTCGATGAGCCTGGCCTTCATCATCTGCGCCTTGCTGATAGGAGGAAAATAGGCTCCTGCAACACAAGACATGTGTAAGAGGGTAACGGGCATAGTGAGCGGTGAACTTAATCTATTCAAAACTAGGAATTTGCCAAGCGAAACTGGCGATTCTAAATGTGAACTAGGAGGTACTGTGTGAGGTGGCGACACAACACAAGTAAAATTGAGTATATGTATTTAATAGATTTATTACCTTAAGGTGATGTTACACGAGACGATTCTCAACGACGATTTTTAGCGCAACACAGCGTTGCAACATTGTTGCGATGTTGTTTCGAATTGTTGCAACACTGTTCCAACATTGCAACGCTAGCGCTGTGTTGCGCTAAAAATCGTCGTCGCAAATCGTCCTGTGTAACATCACCTTCAGGACCTGTCGACATGCCTCTCGTCCGCAGCCTTTCCGACTCCCCCAACCCACAGACCCCGCCTGAAACGAAAGCTTCTTGTAACAGGGAGCTTCCAGAATGTAACTGGAATTCGAATTCACGCCTCTCCATGTCCCATAAAGAAGGATTTTTTTTCTTTTGGGTGCAAGGAAGATAGAGAAAGTGCCTAAGACGTCACAGCAGCGTGCTATACGAGAGTAGAAATCCCTCACTGCGAAGACTGGCACTAGGGGAAATATCTTAGAATTGATGAAAGAAAATTGAAGCACATCATTTAGTCGAGGAAAAATTCGCCTGTTCCAGGCTCCACGATAGTAATGTACAGGGATTGTGAAACCTCATGCGAAAACTGACGTGCCCGGGGGTTGGGGAAAGAGGAGATCGCGTGCGTCTTATGTTTCTATGGCTTGTTTTCGCGGCCTCCCTATTATCTGAATGCCTGGCACAGCAGGCTAAGGAAAAATATGGTTCAAACTTTGTTCTTACTTGAGTTCCTGCAGCCTTTGTTGTTCTTCCTCATCTTCCTGATGTCGATGCAGTGTCTTTTTAGTATAATGAGCAAAGCTGATGTACAGTAGAACAGTGCTACTAAGAGTCACCACTAAAACAGACACAAGCTGCGGTAAGAATTCCTTCGCTTCATCGGTGCTTGTTACTTCAACGGAAAACCGCGTGGTAAGTTCACAAAAACTGCAGGGATATGGATGACAAGGAAAGAAAGACATCAGAAAAAAAAGCACCTATCGGTAATGATATAAAACGCTCAGCTATGCTGCAGGTACCGCCGCCTGAGGTTTTAGGAAAGGTTTTAGGTTTTTGGTAAGGGCGTAGCCAACTATTTTTTCCTTTTAAGCCCAAATTTTAGAAAGGGTATCATGTTTAGGGCATTTTTTAAGGAGCCACTTGGCTTCCTAGTACTTAGTATTTGTTAAGTGGTGATCAGTTCTACAAAGTTAGTCTCCAGAATAAAAAAAATCAAAAACAAAAACAAAAAAGAAATCAAACAAGGAAAAAATTGTTTACTAGATATTATTTGATAGCAGGTACTCCAAAATAATGGGTTTTTAACCTATGTGATCCCAGCAGGTAATGAGAGTAAACAAACGGGAATCCTACGACGTATCTGCTGGAAAAACCAAGAAGATGCTGGCGACGTTATTTTTCTAGTGAATTGTGCGCCAATTTTGCTTGCCCGGTAGCTCGACAGACATTGGTTCTTGTAGTGTAGGTGTAACTTTACACCCTGTTAAAATGCCATTACATCAGCTCATTTTGAACCAAATTCTTGTTAAGTCCGGGCTTGATGGCTTAAAGGCAGCCTCGCCGCCCCTGGTTGGTAAGGCCATGGGCTCAATCCCTAAGCGACACTTGAAACAACTAAAAGACATGTAAACCTCTAGGCTGCTTCATGCTTTAGTTAGCGAACAGCGTCTCTCCAAGCCTGCTGGTGGGTTGTTAATGCTACGAGGGATTTTCGAGAGGGACAGCACTACTGTAATCGTCCCCATTGTTATCACGGCTTTTTAGCCTAATCAAAAGCGCCTATGGAATGAAGCCGTCGCGCGCGATAAATCTCGCCAGCTACAACGCAGTCTACGTCTTTCCACATTCTTCGCAAAGTTTTTCTCGCGCGCTCGCTAGCTTTGCGCTCGTCCCGAACTAAGACGCTAGAACAACCTCTAAAATCCCTTAAACTTGTACAGGCCATCTTTTTTTAGCTAGAAATATCACTCACCTCAAATGAGCACCAACAACTCTGAGTTGGAATCGAAACAACCCAGAACCAAGAAACACCAACTGGGATATCCCGGATGAGTTTAGAATCTCGTACGGCTGGCTTCCATCAAAGCTCTTATCACTTGGGTCTGGCTCGAAACAGCTTTGATAATTCTTAAGAATAAGAGAGGGTGTCATGTTTGTTCAATTGACACAACAACAACTACAACAACAATAAATCTTTACTTTTCTTTAATTAAAGTTTCACAAAAGCGCACTGGCAGTTAGGGCTTTGATCTTGGCAGAACAGACTCAGTCAATTTACTCACCTCATATCCTGTAAACAGGCTCTCTGTTTGGGGAAAAAATAACGAGGAAAAAGAAGGGGAAGGGGGGAGAGAGGCTTTTTGCTTTTCCCTCTCCCTACCAAAGGCCTGTTCAAAGGCTACTCACCTCACTACTACTGCAATCAATTTAGGTAATAATTTAATTCTTTTGTATACATGTCTGCCTATACACGAAAGATTTTACAAAGGAGAAAAAGGATTTTGTTTTTGGAGTGATTTTACTTTATCTCCTATTTAACAAGTGAATTGGCATCAGTTTTAAGCAATTAAACTAACATTTAGACATCAGCGCACGATAGCTCAAAAAAACAAATAAAATAAAATAAATAGGAAAAGAAAAACCAACATTTTGTGTCCAGATGTTTGTTGTTTCTCCAGAGGTATTTGTGGTCATTATTCTCCATGACTGAGCTTCTTTTAAACAACCAGCCTATCAAAGAAAAATAAACAAAATGAGGAGGATTTTACCAACTTTCTCTAAACTGAGTGGACATGTGTTCCGGCCGATTTCGTTAGTCGTATTAATTTCATTTGACGACAAGTCAAACTCAGCAATCAGGGAAAGTAAGTTCTCCAATAATCCGTTTCATTTTTACTTTGCTTCGCTTCCCTTCCTGCCGAAAACCATCGTCAACCTTGTGGATTTGTTGAAGTGGCTATATCACGCTATTCGCTATATTTTTAAAAAGCAAAATTTGTCTTCGCATCAATGGACTTCCAAAAATACTGGCGCAGTTTTGTTATTTAAGACTCTATTTAGGCAACGAAACTGTTTCCCGTCGTCTGTTGTTATGGATGGCAAGGATGGAGATGCATTGAAACTTGAAAGAGTTGGGCCAACTTTTTCAAGTTTTAATGCTATTCCTCCAAAAATCACCCTACACTTGCCACAAGTCGACTGCGTGAGCGCCGAAGGCGCGAGAGACGGACGCGAAGCGAGCGAATGCGAGCCACGTACGTCGCGAGACCACTTAACCAGTAGTAACCGGAAACGGGCTTTGAGAAAGGCTAAAATCACCCAAAAATTATTAACAATTATTTCCTCGAGTCTGAGTCAATAGCCCATGAGGCCGAAGGCCGAATGGGCTATTGACTCAGAGGCCATGAGGGCGAGAGGAATAATTGTTTTAGTAAAATCCAACTAGTTGGTCAAAAATATCACGACAAACAACTTAAAGCAAGAGTTTAATCCTTTTTTGCCGCCAAAAATCCGGCGCTTTTTGCTACTAGTGGGCTATAGCATATAGCCTAGTAGTAGCTCAACCAATCAGAACGCCGCATTGATAATAGACCACTAGTTGGATTTTACTAATTATGCTTAGTACTCTCTGATGAAATTTATATGATATCAGATATCTTCTCCATAACTTTACAAGAGCATTTTGTGTATGGGCGAAGACACTTGGTAATGACTTCACCACAGAATTGACCTAAAACAGCGATAACCTCGTGGCAGCCCCTCGCATTCAGTGAAACCTTCTAATACACATGAGTAAATCTGACAATTCTCAATTATCACATCAAGTTCGTCTCTTGCGCGCACCTCTGTCATAGTTGCTGTGTAACGGTAATCTGCCCTTCCTGTTTCTTCCCACACTACATAGTCTGCGTACACCTCTTGTACAAATCTGTCCTTTTCATACCTAGAGGATAAATAATTCATTGGCGAGTTACTGCGCATATTACCGTAATAAGCCCTAATAATAATAAGCCCCCCTCTTTGCAGAGGAGGAAATTTCAGAATAAGCTCCCTCTCCCCCTCCTCTCCATCCTTATTCTTCACAAAAACTTAAAGTGGACTGATCAGTTGTGGTTTATTCAGGCTAGAAATTCATTCATATTGTTTTTGGTCTTCGGCCGCATGACCTCCAACTTCAAGTGCTTAACTTTTTCAACTTTACGCTCTAGTTCTCATTAGAGAATTGTTACCATTTTCTTATTGTTGAAAAAAGCAGTATAACGCCCGGGAACCACAAGTCCGTCCTCGAGAAACCTTGCTCCAGGCCCCCCTCTCTATTAGGCCCCTTCTCAAAAGTGCTTGAAAAAAATAAGCCGCCGGGGAGCTTAATAGAGGATTTACCTGGCTCGTCCTCAAGCGTCTTAAGTTGTCTCTACTCATTAATCATTTAATAGGGAAGCGCTTAGGTTATGCGGGCGGGCAAGATGGGAAGGCGAGAGTCTTTCCCTTCTTCCTTCCCGTCATCCCCTTCGTTAAAGAGCCCGTTCTAGTCTTCCACGCCAAATACTAATAATGAGAGACGACTGGGGACGAGTCTAAGGATTTACGGTAATCAGAGTAGCACAACCGAACATTAAGTGCTCGCAAAACTCGCAATCGTGATTGAGGTTTAAAAACTCTCGGCTTCGACAGCTATAGGTTGACGATGGTTTTCGGAAGGAGGGTTTGAATAGACTGACAAAAATAAATAATTACGAACTGAAAGCCTGAAAAAATTAAGTGGTGGCAGCGCAAGAATCATGGAAAAGTAAAGCAAAGGCACCAGGGAAAGGGAAGACCCCTTGCGCCGCGACTACCGCAGAAACAAGAGGCGCTTGGGTACGAGGCAGGTCCGTAAGCAAGCTCGAGCTCTCCCCCGACTAGTTCAATCGATAAAACCGATAATCGATAACAATTGAAAAACTCGATCAAAATTAGTTAATTGTATCGATGCAAGCCCCTTATTAAACGCATCGCCAAAAACACCGCTTGTTTCCTAAACGCTGTCTCCGGAAGAACCTGTATTTTGCATTTACAACTGTCAACAATACACAGTCCTTAATGAAGAAGATAAAATCGAGAAATCGATAAATTCAATACCTTAAAAGAGCAGCGATAGTTTTGAGTATCGATTTCTATCGATTGATCGATAAAATCGATTATCTTTAAATTTGAATTATCGATAGTTATCGATTTATCGAACGGTTTTCCGATATCGGTTTTTATAGATTGAACTAGTCGGGGCTCTCTGGAGATATTGTGAGAGGTCACATGCAAGCAGGCCAGTAGCACTTGAAAGGAGATGCGAACTTGTCGTTCGCTCGCGCTTTTTCTCGCGGCTCACTTTACGCGCCCCTCGAAATTGAGAGCTTTTTCCCGGACTAAATCAATACCGAACTGACCATCGGATGATAGGGGATGTTAAGGGCTGAACCGTCCCCAGTCGTCTCTCATGATAATATGCCAACTATCAAACCGGAACATTACCTTTGGAAAAAATTTGCATAATCGATATTAATTTGATTGTTTTGACTCCAGAAGTTTGTTAGATTTTTTTCAGTCTACAATTTTAAATTGAGATTTGTTTTCAAGCGTTCTTGAATTTTCTCTGATGCAATGTATTTTCGAATTGGGAGCGGTTCTTCCTTTGTAAGCGACTGCGGACTAGGAAAGAAAAGACAGGTAGAAAATGAATCCAAACTGTTTATTCGCCTTTTGTCTAAGCGATTTTTATGCCGCTTCATCTCAATTATCATTCAATTCAATTCAATTCTTTATTTCTCACTGTATAGGATAGCCTTTTGTCCGTCCAATTTGCCTTTATATTTGGCGCAAAGTTGTCAAATATAAGGCTGATCTTTAAATTTGCGAAACCTAAGGATTTAGGAAATGTGTACAACAGAAAACACTTCAAGAGAAAGCAGATTAGTACGCTAACTAAACTGTAAAGTGAAAAATGAACTTCACAAATTCATGACGCGGCTATACGGACGAGATAATTTTCTTGTCTATCTTTTGTTAATAATATCTTATTATTACCAACTCATGCGGGTGTCAGTATTCTATTAGGCCATAGGACTCCTTGCCGGAACAAACTACACGAGTTAATTTCCAAAAATGCGTTCGTTGTTGGTTTTTCTCGCCCATATGGGCATACTATTAGTTGTCGCGAAGGAACAAACAACTCTCCCTAAAGCTTGTAATGCCATCAAGAAGTTGGAGAAGAAACTTGACAAGCTTGCAGAGAACTTGGAAAATCTAACTGCACTGATCAGAAAGACTTCCACTCCGGGTAAAGAGCTGACCTAAAATATTTCAGCATTAAGTTTTGGCTAAAAGTGAATTTTATTCCCTATCTTACCGGAAATATTATTTTTCCTTATAGGCATTCCCGCCTCCTCTTGCAAGGAACTGTATGATAATCACGGGTAAGTTTACCGGTCGGCTATATGATGCGTCACATACATGTTACAAGTACTTATCTTTTGCCAGTTCACCCGAAGTGTGTATTTAAAAAAACCTCCAAGAGAGGAGATAAAGTGAAAATCGCAATCATGGCTGTTGGGCTAAAAGTTAGGGAAATAGAAAGATAGCAAAATATTTTACAACAAATGTAATTTACACGCAGCAAAAAAGTTTCGAGAACGCGCACCTTAGCGAAGCGAGAATGGAAGACGCTTCATCCTCCTAAAATTTTAATCAGAACAACAAAGAAAAGACAGAAATTGGTCAAAAATGGATGATTAGGCTCGAAGCCTCTTATCTTGCTGGGTTCAACAATAAATGGGCGAAAGGAAACTTTGCGAGACGATGTTTCTCGCATGACATTTATTGACAAAGATGAAGAGGACTGTTCATTTTTGTCCCTTAAATTTTTCTCCATCAGGTTAACTACCAGCCGAGTGTATACGCTGAAGTTTGATTCGCACAAGTTTTCTGTTTACTGTCACATGGGAGACTTTGGATGCGGAGATGGAGGATGGACGATGGCCATGAAGATTGACGGCACAAAGGTACAAGTCTTTCAGCTTATCACCTAACTGTGATATGAATATTTATTTTACGATTCTCGTTTGTAGAAAACTTTCCACTACGATTCTCATCTCTGGAGCGACAAAAATCCATACAACATTGCAGGAGGGGGAACTGGGTTTGATTCACAAGAGACTAAGCTGCCGAGCTACTGGAAAACACCCTTCTCCAAGATCTGCCTCGGTATGAAGATCGGCCACAAGATAAGATTCTTTACCATCTACAAGCACGCCAACTCGCTGTACTCGCTAATCGCTGACGGCCAATACCGCGCCACCTCACTGGGTCGAATCACGTGGAAGTCGCTGATTGGTCCACAGGCATCCTTACAAAAATACTGTAACAAGGAAGGGTTCAACGCTATCTGCAGCGATAAACCACATTCCAAGGCAAGAATTGGTATCACCAGTAATAATGTGAACGATTGTGTCTGGTGTGATTCCAGAATCGGTTTTGGTACAGGAGGACATCATGACGACACAAACACGTGTGGAAATGAGGCCACATATTCCCCAGACAACGGAAACAAGCACATCAAAACCATGGGCTACATCTTGGTTCAGTAGTAAAGAACCCGGAACTTTCCCATGAGCTTTAAAATTTTAGTCGGTTAGTTTAGCTCAAGTTTTCTCTCAGAAGAAACAAAATCCACAGTGGGACATAGGTGCCACTCGGGTTAGATGATCTTGTAAAGATTGCCTTATATTCTAAATAAAGTGGGGAACAATTAAATTCATTGTTTTTTAAATTTAATATCAATCAGAGAGACTTCTGTTATGGTGCACTGAATCAGATCCTCGTGATGACAGATTACCTTGAGGATAAAAAGTCTAACAGCGCAGGCTTTGTAAAGCATCAAACAATTAAACAGTTGCAAGCGATTCGGTGCTATCGAAACCCTTGAGTTTTCTTCAAATACAGGGAAAAAGGTAAAGAGTCCTTATTTTACGTCGGTAGCTCGAAATAGTTATATGACAAACAAACCTGAGGCCGAAGGTGCGCTTAGTTCACCCCTTCCCCTCCCCAATCTCCATTACCGGTATTTAAGCTACACGGAAAGGAAAGAAGGTCGAAAGAAGGATTCGTGGTTAACACCTGGGAATCGAACTCGGGACCTCCCGCACAGAAGGCCGCCTACCAGCCATTCCTGCTGTCGGAAAGGCTTTTGCACAATTTAAGAACACTTTTGCACAACTTTATAATTCAATATCCTCATCTGACGAACAAAATAAATGGTAGATATTTCCGGTGACCTTTCGTAGATGAAGAAGGAGAAGAAAAGCAGATCAAAAAAAATCTGAGAAAGCGTTGAAACGGACATGGAAGAATAACCACACCAAAAAACAAAAGCGAACCAACAATAGTCTTTCCAACAGCCAGTAAGGAAACCCTTTTTTTTCTCTTCCTTCCGCGAGTCGCCTTTTTTCGCGGTAGGTGATTTGCGTGAACGCTTGCGCTCACCTACGGTCGCCTAAGGAAAATACAGGACTACTCGTAGGCCGCAAGACTCAGCAACGATTATAGCCAAACCAGCTAATTTCCTGTGTTTGCAAGGATGGTTAAAATCTTTTTTGTTGAACACTGGTATACAGTATACTTCACTTTGTTAATTTTTGGAAGGAATGAAGGATAGCCTGCGTTGCAGACGTAATCTAACCCCGAACGAGAAATTCAGTTCCGTCCGTGGCGGAGGCAACTTCACTTGGAGATGCGTGCAAAAGGACACGGTACTCCTCGATGTTGTCTTCATAGAATGACCTGGTACACGAGTTTGTGAGTCTTATTGCACCCAGGCTTTAGGCTTTATAGCTAACGACGCTCCCGACGGACTAAGCACCTCTGTGCTTCACAAATTTCGGCCCCCGCACATTTCAATACCCTGACTCGCGTTATAGGCGCGCAGTTAGTTAGTGCGACAACAATCTCTGTTAAAATGGTTATAAAAATATAAGGCGTGCAGATTAGCGAGCTAGACAGTAGAGAACCGTTAATGCGACCACAGTTGGGCAATGAAACATCCTGGGAATACCAAAGAGGTGCTCGTTTTGAAAATAACAAAAATGACTCCACTTTTTTTTACCTTTGTGTCGAAAGAATGTGGTCTTAATACTGAGGTGGTTGTATCAGCACGGTGGTCGTTGAGCGAGGTTCCATTGTTTTAAGAGCAGTTGTGTTTCTTATGCACCAACTCCGCTAAAGTTGACTGGTCCCTTATCTTCCTCAGGCAAAGTAGAGCACTTGAGTGAACAAAACACACGTGTGCAATAACATGAAAACTCCTTTCGAGAGGGCTGAGACGAAGTGTTCGACAAAACATTTCTTAAAGACGTGTATTTAAGGCTGACTCATTTTAAAGTCACAATCGGCCGGGTTGCTCTTAACGTGATAGCCCATCTCTGGGCTTCTTTCGGTTTTTTACAGAGACAGCAGCGCCAATAAACATTGTCTAGGTCATCAGGCTACAATATTAGGGAGCTTAACCAACTAGAAGTGGACTTTTTGCATTCTTAGACAGTGTTTTAGCCAAATTTTGGGCAAACCGTCTCTCTAAGAATAAAGACACTTGGCAGTACAGATTTGGTAGCGGAATCACTTCCGATTGACGTGCTTCGCACGACAACGGCTTTGTTTAAGCACCCTACTTGCTGAAGAGGAAGAAAATAATTGTCTTAAACAGTTGAAAAGAAGAATAAACACGACAGGTAATTCTCCAGTCGAAGATAAAACTCCCAAACAATTGTCAGAAAATATTTTGGGCCAATATTTGCTCACCCTAAGTTTGATCATTGTTAGAGCTAAAAGATCAACAGAAGACAGTTGACACATTAGAGACCTTAAGCAACTACGACGACAACGACAACGCAAAAAAAAATGGTTTTATAAGCAAAACAACAGCTCTGCACGTGCATCACGCTTTTTTGGTACATTTCCTTGACGTCCACTACACGACGACGACTTGAAACCTCCCAATGTTACGTTTCATGGAGGACGTGGACATACGACGACAAATTCTCCTTTCTCTATTTGAACATGGATAAAGCCCTTAAGAATTCAACTCCGGGAAAAGTTGCCTACATTTGACGAATTAAGCGGTTCCAAATAGACACGATAAAGTTTGAAAGGACGCAAATTCATTTTTTTTAGTGATCTTTTCACTGCCGTCCTTGTCGTAGTTGCTTAAGGTCCTTATTACATTTTTCGAACAAAATCATACACCCAACTCAAAAAATTTACTTCTCCATGAAGTAAATTCAACTCTGAAATTCAGCAATTATAGAATACTTTATATTTTTGTCAACAAGGAAGTGGTAGCAAAGTGAAGATGGTGTCAGTTATTCTGGCACTTTTTCCTTAGTTAAGTTTATGTTTATCAGTTCTCCACCATTCTATTCTCACATGACATTAAGATGTTAAAAACATACGAATGCAAGCTTCAAGTAGTCTGCTGCTTTTCTCACGGAGAGTAGTAGTAGAGCAAGGGAAAAACGCATGACGCGCGTGGAGAGGATGAGTAGGAATCCCTCTGTTTTTCCCTCTCCCCTGGTAATCTTTCCCTTTTCCGCGTGTTGTTTGGAAAGGCTAGGACACTCAGTTGGCAATCTAATCGAAAAATTATACTGCCATTAGTTTATTATTTTAACTGAAATCCAGTTACTTCAGACTGTGTGATCGTTAATAATGAATATTTTACGTCAAATTCGTCCGCAAATAATTACCTAAATTTACTTTGCGCCGGTGAATAACTGTTATCAAGCAGGCCTTAGTTATTTAGGACGAGGACAACGCCACTGGATATAACTCTCTAAATCTCTATCCACTAAATAGCGCAATTGGTTTCCCTAAGCAGTTATAATAGTTAGTAGTGGATAGCGCTTCCCAACATTTTAAGGGAGTGTCTCTGTAAGAGCGGTCCGGTCGATTTTGCTTAAGACACAGATTTAGCTCATTTCCTGTGTGTTGTAAGACATTCATGTACCTATATTAAAACCACAATCCGTTTGATCGGATCTCTTTATTTTTCAGAGTTTTACGGAAATTAAATTTCACTCGAGCGACGGCCTTTCGTGACACTTTTACAAGACTTTAATTTGAGACAACTTTGGAGGACAATTTACAAAAAAGTACGGGACTCAGCAAACATCAAATACCACAGACATGTATATTAACTCTATCTTATCCATCGAGGGAACTTTCGTGAACATCACGTTTCAATCAAGCAAACAGGAAGACTTGAACGACACCTTATCGGTTCGCTTAAGTCACACACTCGAAAACCGATCAAATTCAAGGTGCATTTTTGAAAAAGTGAGGCGTTCTTAACTGATCCAACTAATATAGCTAGGAAGTAGGTGCCATAGAAAAGGTAACTACAGAAAAAAACTTTGCGGCCCGACCTTTACTAAAACTTTATAACTCCGTGAACTTACCTAATTTTTGGCAATCTCCAAGTTTTGCCGCCATTTTGAGGGACTTGTCAACATGAAGCGTAGCAGATATAAATCGAGCAGGTAGATCTAAAACTATCAGAAATACATACGAAAGCATTCAAATGAACTGCACTTTCAATTCAAGGGGCAAAATTTGAAATTGTTCGTTAAACCTACCATTCCTGCATCCCCATGCGACCATTTCTTCCAACAATTCAAACACTACAACTAGCGGTCGAATTTCCCTCGTCGATTCCACCGTACGAAATAACCTGTGACACCCAAGCTTCGACTCGAATGTGAAGTACGAATCAAACAACATAACTGCTTCATCTTCAAGGCCATGTCACGCTGGTATTTTGATTTTCTGATCGACAAGAACGGTGATCAGGAAGTGATCGCCATGTTTACCTCATAAACGTGACCGCTGACCAGCCGCTGAGTGAAAACAGTACTGAGCAGGGTGGTGTGGGTGGCGGACTTATCGTCATAAGATATTCGAATACATGCTAACAAAGCTTTAGGACTCTCAGTCTAAACAGTGAAGGCATGCTTCGTGGTACAGACAACTTTCATTTTATTCTCATAACTTTTTCCTTTAAATTAGAACTGGTGTTAAATAATAGAGTTATTTAAATATTTTTAACCGAGGTACCATGCATATGACCTTTTTGCTTGTACTCAGTGGTATAAAATAAGGTGTCTTTTCTTCCAGAACTTTTTATTTATGCGTTATTGCACGGAATGAACACTATACTTAGAAGGTTTCTTCTAAATCATTTTTGCTGTTCCCAAGAATGTATGCAAAATCATTGCTTTATACAAAGCTGACTCTAAAATATGATTTTCCTTAACAGTAACCAATGTCATTTACGTAAGGTGTTAATAAAACTAGCAATGTACAATTTTTAGCGTTTTTCGCTTATAAGCCTGACATACAATTGTCAAGTGAACTATGTTAGTTGCAGCTCATTCCTTGATTCTATGTGACCTTTTATCACTAAACCTCATTCTTTTCATTAACAATTTTCCTGTACTTTTTTTTTCATACGACAACGACAAAGAGTTTTATAAGCAAACCGATTTTTTGGTATACCACGCTTATTACTTTGTATATACAAATACATGCAAAAGGCCGGCTAAATAAGCTCCTCCCCCTGCACCTAATTTTTTGGGTTGCCTTCGCCCCATGCCTCTGCACGACTCCCTGTTGGCTAAAAGGAAATTTGAAAGACTGCTATGCAGGACACATTTTCTTTTTCATTTTCATTTACCCTCTACAATTTTTTATAAGTATGTAAAAATATAAAAAACACAAAGGTTGTTACAAGTAAAATGGTTTTTTTTTGTACCCCTCTTAACATATACATATACTTTGTTATGGCAAAATGGTGGCTAAGGACGGCTGAATATATACCTACTTGGAAATAAAATGATGCTGCTTGGTTTCCCGTTAAAACATTACGTAAGAGTGACGCGTGTCTGTTCAAATTGTGACAAAACCACGTCACAAAGTCAAAGCAAAAGAAAAAAAGTGTAATTTTCATAACCAACTTACAATCTCTCCATTATAGACAGCTACAAGGGCCTTTGGCTCACTGCTTGATTGTGTAATTATCCTTCCACTGAGCACTGGCATTCATGGCTCATTTCCTTTATTTTTGACATTAGAACAGCTTTGAAATCTCTAGATTTAAGCTGGGTTGAAAAATTCTAATCCCTTACCCTTTCAGAAGACGACAGTAACAATGTTATCGAGAGACGGGGTAGCGAACCTTTCCAGTAGAATTTAAGTGAAGGATGGGCACTTCATAAGCCAAAGGGTGGCGCCTTTCGCTTCTAAGAGAAAGTAAGGCAGTATCTCACCTCCAAGTTTGAAATTGGTGAGCAACCTGGAAGGAAAGAGGATCTGCAAAGTCTCGCAAGCTATGAGGAAAGCGAAGGGGGAAAACGGAGAGCACCTGTTTTCCCGGGAAGTGTGGCGAACCAAAGCCAAAATACAAGGAAGACTACAAGGATTTTTCTTCCGTTTGTCCTCCTCGAGATGGAGACGGGCAGGTTCGTCTCCGAGCACCGCGGTTGACGATAAATCTGACGAGGAATTAATTGATGAGGAAGAAGTGAATCACATGACCACTGTCGAATCAGTTGTAACAGAAATTGGCTTAACGCATCCGATTGTCTATGACATTTATGACTTGTGTGACTACGTCAAGGAGGAAAAATTGAACTATTTTGCTGCTTCCATGTTTAAGGAAATCTGTACTTTCTTCCAGCTCCCATTTAAATGGGAGTCGTGCAGGGGCATGGGGCGAAGGCAACCCAAAAAATTAGGAGCAAGGGGAGGAGCTTATTTAGCCGGCCTTTTGCATGTATTTGTATATACAATGTGATAAGCGTGGTATACCAAAAAATCAGTTTACTTATAAAACTCTATGTCGTTGTCGTATGAAAATAAAAGTACAGGAAAATTGTTAATGAAAAGAATGGGGTTTAGTGATAAAAGGTCACATCGAATCAAAGAATGAGCTGCAATTAACATAGTTCACTTGACAATTGTATGTCAGGCTTATGAGTGGAAAACGCTAAAAATTGTACATTGCTAGTTTTATTAACACCTTACGTAAATGACATTTGTACGGAAAATCATATTTTAGAGTCAGCTTTGTATAAAGCAATGATTTTGCATACATTCTTGGGAACAGCAAAAATGATTTAGAAGAAACCTTCTAAGTATAGTGTTCATTCCGTGCAATAACGCATAAATAAAAAGTTCTGGAAGAAAAGACACCTTATTTTATACCACTGAGTACAAGCAAAAAGGTCATATGCATGGTACCTCGGTTAAAAATATTTAAATAACTCTATTATTTAACACCAGTTCTAATTTAAAGGAAAAAGTTATGAGAATAAAATGAAAGTTGTCTGTACCACGAAGCATGCCTTCACTGTTTAGACTGAGAGTCCTAAAGCTTTGTTAGCATGTATTCGAATATCTTATGACGATAAGTCCGCCACCCACACCACCCTGCTCAGTACTGTTTTCACTCAGCGGCTGGTCAGCGGTCACGTTTATGAGGTAAACATGGCGATCACTTCCTGATCACCGTTCTTGTCGATCAGAAAATCAAAATACCAGCGTGACATGGCCTTGAAGATGAAGCAGTTATGTTGTTTGATTCGTACTTCACATTCGAGTCGAAGCTTGGGTGTCACAGGTTATTTCGTACGGTGGAATCGACGAGGGAAATTCGACCGCTAGTTGTAGTGTTTGAATTGTTGGAAGAAATGGTCGCATGGGGATGCAGGAATGGTAGGTTTAACGAACAATTTCAAATTTTGCCCCTTGAATTGAAAGTGCAGTTCATTTGAATGCTTTCGTATGTATTTCTGATAGTTTTAGATCTACCTGCTCGATTTATATCTGCTACGCTTCATGTTGACAAGTCCCTCAAAATGGCGGCAAAACTTGGAGATTGCCAAAAATTAGGTAAGTTCACGGAGTTATAAAGTTTTAGTAAAGGTCGGGCCGCAAAGTTTTTTTCTGTAGTTACCTTTTCTATGGCACCTACTTCCTAGCTATATTAGTTGGATCAGTTAAGAACGCCTCACTTTTTCAAAAATATACCTTGAATTTGATCGGTTTTCGCGTGTGTGACTTAAGCGAACCGATAAGGTGTCGTTCAAGTCTTCCTGTTTGCTTGATATATTGAAACGTGATGTTCACGAAAGTCACCTCGATGGATAAGATAGAGTTAATATACATGGCTGCGGTATTTGTTTTTTGCTGAGTCCCGTAGTTTTTTGTAAATTGTCCGCCAAAGTTGCCTCAAATTAACGTCTTGAAAAGTGTCACGACGGGCCTTCGCTCGAGTGAAATTTAATTTCCGTAAAACTCTGAAAAATAAAGAGATCCGATCAAACGGATTGTGGTTTTAGTATAGGTACATGAATGTCTTACAACACACAAGAAATGAGCTAAATCTGTGTCTCAAGCAAAATCGACCGGACCGCTCTTACAGAGACACTCTCTTAACAACTTGGGCAAGCTGTCAAAGGTTGCTCTACATTTCTTAAGTGCTGTGACACAAAAAGAGAAATGTTTACACAGAAAACTGACGAGTTTACGAATCATTAATTAGTGAACTAGTCATGGAGTTCCAGCAAGATAATTTTCGCGTTTCACTAACAATAACTTCGGTACTGATATGATACGAGTGGAACTGAAAAACAAGTTGGCTACTAGTAATTTCTACTATCGAATCGTCACGGACACTTGAGTCAAAGTAGTCATTGAAGATCGGCGCTTTATTCAACATGCGCTCGCTGGTTTTCCTCGCATTGGCCGTAATAACATATGGCGTGAATAGCGCCAAACCGTCAAAGATGGGCCGCTATAACCAAACACCTCTTCCAACAGACTGTAAAAAGCCCCCGGCTGTCTGTAACTGTAATCTGACGGTGAATCAAGATTCTCAAGTCTCCGGTGCCATGAAAACTTTAGAAGTGAAGCTGGATAAACTCGTTGCACAAAATTTGGATAAAAAAGTGGAAAACCTCGAAAAGAATTCGAAAAAACAGCTGGAAAAACTTATTGGCGTGATCAACAAATCTGCAACTCCAAACGTTGTGACCACGAAGTCGTTGAACGAGACCGAAATCTGCGACAACGCCCTCAAGAATATGGAAACGAAGCTAGAAAAACTCATCGTTAACAAGCTGGAAAAACTGCTCCAACAGAACTTGGAAACAAAGAGGCTGGAAAGGCTTACTACACTAATAAACAAGACCGCCGATCCAGACATTGTTCGCCAATTGTTGAACGGTACCTTCGACGCTGCTCTCAAGAAAATAGAAACGAAGCTGGAAAAAGTCAGAGAACTGACCCACAAAGGTAATTTGTTAGGTAGAGTGACTTAAGTATTTCTAAAGAAAGTTTGGCATATAGGTGAATTTACAATCGAACTGGCGCTTTTTATATTTACAAGTTTTTTTTTCTGCAGCCATTTTCTCTGCCTCCTCTTGCAATGAACTGTTTGATTTACACAAGTAAGTAATCATTCCAGACAAGGCTTGTTTTGCTATATGTTAAAATTAGAGTGATTCAATTAAGTTTTCATTTCAGCTTTTCATTTAAAAGACATTCGAGTGATGCGAAAAATCGAAACATCGTAACAAAAAATGGAGACGAACAATGAAAAATTTACAAATTTACCAGAACATGATGACAAAAAGATTAAATAATCCAAATCATTACACAATTATTACATCTAGAGAGAAAAATGTGTGTGCAACAAAAAAAACAAAAGGCAAAAAAAAAAAAACACTTCAGTGGACGTAGTCAGATTATTAGAGTCGCACACTAGACGAACAGCCAATCGATTTTCGATTCGAATGTTGTTTGTTTTCGGTTTGCCTTTATTCTGCAATTCGCCACGAACCGATGCACTTGAATGCCTTGTTTTCACGATTTATAAAGGTACTTTCAATTACTTGACAGCATTCGGGAGTAGAAATCAACTTTAAGTCTGTTGTGATCACGTTCCATTTGAATGACAGAATTACATTGTTTGACGTTTATTCACAAAGATCAAGAACTCATATATTTGGACATCAACTGATTTCTTCTCCAACAGGTTAAAGACAAGTCGTGTGTATTCGCTGAAGTTTGGTTCACAAAAGATCCCCGTTTACTGTCATATGGGAGACTTTGGATGCGGAGATGGAGGATGGACGCTGGCCATGAAGATTGACGGCACTAAGGTACATGTCTTACGCGTCACCCCATGTTTGTGATATGGATATTAATTTTCTAATTTCCGTTTTCAGAGAACTTTTCATTACGATTCTCACTTCTGGAGCGACAGAAACCCACACAACATTGCAGGAGGAAAGACTGGGTTTGATTCACAAGAGACCAAGTTGCCAACCTACTGGAACACACCCTTCTCCAAGATCTGCCTCGGTATGAAGATCGGCCACAAGATAAGATTCATTACCATCTACAGGCACGCCATTTCGCTGTACTCGCTGATTGCTGACGGCCAATACCGCGCCACCTCACTGGGTCGAATCACGTGGAAGTCGCTGATTGGTCCACAGGCATCCTTACAAAAATACTGTAACAAGGAAGGGTTCAACGCTATCTGCAGCGATAAACCACATTCCAAGGCAAGAATTGGTATCACAAACAATGAAGCGAACGATTGTGTCTGGTGTGACTCCAGAATCGGTTTTGGTACAGGAGGACTTCATGACAACACAAACACGTGTGGAAATGAGGCTAAAATCTCACCAGACAACGGACACAGGCACATCAAGACCATGGGCTACATCTTGGTTCAGTAGTAGTAACCCGGAACTTTCCATGAACGTTAAAATTTTTAGTCGGTTAGTAGTTTAGCTCAAGTTTTCTCTCGGAAGGTGTCACTTATATCGGTTAGATGATCTTGGAAAGATTGCCTTGTATTTTAAAAATGAAAGTGGGGAACAATTAAATACATGGTTGTTTTAATTTGATATGAATAAGAGAGACGTCTTTTATGGTGCACTCAATCAGACCCTCATAATAACAGATTCTGAATATTCTTAAAAATATTCCAGTTATATTCCCGTCGAAACTGCATTTGCACAATCCTCATCAGCGAAATCAAGTAAATGGTGGATATTTCCGGTGACCTTTCGTAGATGAAGAAGCAAAAAAGCAGATCAAAAAAAATCTGTGAACCCGTTGGAAAGACACGGAACAACAATACCCACACACAAAAAAGTGAACCATCAATAGTTTTCTCATCAGCAAGAAACACCAAAGAAGGGAGCCTTTGTTATTTCCTCTCTTCCTTCCGCGTGTCGTCTTTCCTCGCGGGCGGTGATTTTCGTGCACGCTCGCGCTCCTAGGCCTGAGATACAGGACTACTCGTAATCTATTAGTATAGCTTAGCTAGACTCATGCACGAGTTGAGCCAAACCAGCTAACTTCAATTCCTGTGACTGCAAAGATGCCTGAAATCGATTTTGTTGAACAATAATACACAAAATACTTCACTTCGCTATTTTTTGGAGAAATTGAAGAAAAACGCGCACGTTTCTGGGAAGTTAAGCGGATTCTCTTAGTTTACGTTCCAGCCTCCCTTTACTTGGAAATAAGTGAACAAGGACAGGGAACACCTTGATGATGTCTTAAGAGAATAACCCTGTACACGAGTTTGCGAACCTTACTGCCACCAGATTTTAGGCTTTGTAGCCATCGACCACTTCCGGCGGACTCTGAAGCACAGTGAGCGTCACAGAGTCTGGCTCCCACACATGTCCATGCCCTGACTCACGTTACAGGCCCGCAGTTTGTTTATAAATTCAACACTCAAAAAACGAGAAAGGAACTGGGCCGAGACTTCTGTAACTTTTACTTGGAACAGGGGAAAAACTGACCAATGGCTGACGGGCGCGTCCCTAGTAACGATCCCAGAAACAATTGCGGGACGCATTTCGGGTCGAGGGGCCCGTTTCTCGATAGTCCCTTATTTTCCTCGGGGAAAGTAGAGCGATCAAAACACATGTGTGAAATAGAAAACACATCCCGAGAGGACTGAGGCGAAGTTTTCGACAAGACCTTTTCTAAAGACGTCTACTTAACGCCTATTCATTAGTCACAATTAGTGATAATTAGTTTAACATGGCAGCTTCTTTCGGTTTTTTTACGTAATAAGGCTAAAATAATAGGGAGCTTTAGCAAAGACGTTTTGAGCGACTCACGTCAACCAGAAGTGGAAATTTTGCATTCTAAGGACGTGGTTTTGCACAAATTTTCGAGCAAAGCGGATCTATAACAATAGAAGCTCTTAAAATACAAATTTGGTAGCATCAAGGCATATTTTTTAAAAAGAAAAAGGCTCACTTCTGGCTGAAGTGCGCCGCACAAAAACGTTTCTGCTTTTATACTACTACATGAGAAATTTCCGCAATTTGATTGGCTTAGAGCAGTGGTATTTCAGCTCAATTTGAAATACCTACATGTGAAAATTACAAACCTTTCGTGGGTAGTAGTATAAACAAATAATAGCATGATTTGTACCTGATATTTGGCATAAATACCACTCGTGATATTTCAAAATCGTCTCAAATTTCACTCGCCTAACGGCTCGTGAAATTAAGTATAACAATTTTTAAACATCACTCGTGGTATTTATGCCAAATATCACTACAAATCATGCTATTACCTATATAAATTCCCTAATTACTAAAGAGAAACAAAAATAATTGTCTGAAACAGTTGAAAAGGAGAATAAACACGGCAGGCAACCCTCCAGTCGAAGATGAAACTCCCAACAATTATCAGAAAATATGTTAGACCAATATTTACTCAGCCTAATGGAAATGTGTGCTTTTGATCGAAATCAGAGCTCAAAGATCAACAGTAGACAGTTGACATATTAAATTTTTCGGACAAAATCTTACACCCATCCCAAAAGCAGCCGGATATACATTTACTGATCTATGACGTGAATTCAACCCTGGAATTCAGCAGTTATAGAATATCTATGGCAAGACGACGTTTTGATGTTCCAGTCTCATTTACAGTCTGTTTTTGTCAACAAGGAAGTGGTAGAGAAATGACAGTGGTATAAATTATTCTGGTACTTTTTCGTTAGTAGTTTAAATATATCCGTTCTCCTGACTGCTATTTCTCACATAACAAAGATGTTGAAAACATCTGAATGCAAGCTTCAAGCAGTATTCTGGTTTCTCTCACGGAGAGAAGTAAAGTGAAGCGAGGGAGACACGCGTGTGTTCTAAAAATCTGCCACGTGCGAGTAGCATAACGAGCGTGGAGAAGCTGGGTGTGAGTCCCTCTGTTCTTCCCTCTCTTGGGGCGATATTTCCCTTTTTCGCGTGTTAGTTTGACAGAGTAAAACACTCAATTGGCTGTCTAATCGAAAAATTACACCGTGATAGGTTTAGTATTTTAACCGATATACTTAAAGCAAACTAATTACAGTGAAAAGAGTTGTTACTTTAGACTGAGTGATCGTTTATGATGAATATTTTAGCGTCAAATTCGTCCGCAAATATTTACCTAAATTCACTTCGCGCCAGTGAATAACTGTATTCAAGCAGGCCTCAGTTGTTCAAAAGGTAGATAATGCCGCTGGATTCATCACTATCCACTGGATAGGTCAACTTCTTTCCCTAATACACTTGTACTTACCAGTTGGATAGAGATTTATACGCTGGATAGCGCCTCCCAACGTTTGAACAACTGGGGCAAGCTGTCAGAGGTAACTCTACATTTCTTAAGTACTGTGACTTAGGAAGAGAAATGTGTACACAGAAAGCAGACGAGTTTACGAATAATTAGTGAATTAGTCACGAAGCTCCAGCAAGATAATTTTCTCGTTTCACTGACAATATTGCGGCACTGATATGATATGGGAAGAAATGAAAAACAAGTTGGTAACCAGCAACCAGTACCATCGAATCGTCACAGACACTTAAATCAAAGTATTCATTGAAGACGCTTAACGGCTTCAACATGCGCTCGTTGGTTTTCCTCGCATTTTCTGTTATAATATCATATGCCGCGAATGGCGCCAAACCGTCAAAGTTAAGCCATAACCAATCACATCTTCCAACAGACGGCAAAAAGCCTCCGGCTGTTTGTAACTGTAACCAGACGGTAAATCAAGATTCTTAAGTCTCCCGTGCTGTGAAAAATTTAGAAATGAAGCTGGATAAACTCCTTGCACAGAAATTAAAAACAAAGCTGGAAAAAATTAGTCTACTGATCAACAAAACTGCCACTACAGAATTTGAAACCACATCGTTGAACGAGACCGAAACCTGCAACCACGCCTTAAAGAAGCTCGAGACGAAGGTGGAAAAATTGCTCGCACAGAATTTGGAAACAAAGCTGGAAACACTTACTGCGCTAATAAACAAGACTACAACTCCTGGCACTGTGACCACATCGCTGAACACCAGGTGCGACGACGCCCTCAAAAAGGTGGAAACGAAGCTGGGGACAATCAGTGCAATGATCAACAAAGCTTTATTGTCAGGTAAAAACTGACCTTAGTATTTCTAAAGAAAGTTTGGCATATCGGTGAATTTTGTCTTATAATCTAACCGTCGTTTTATATATACATATATTTTGCAGTCGTTTCCTCTGCCTCCTCTTGCAAGGAACTGTACGACGTACACAAGTAGGTTCATTTCAGTCAAGGCTTATTTTGCTGTATATTAAAACTAGTCGGTGGTTAACGTTTTCATCCCAGCTTTTCATTAAAAGCCATTCTAGTTAATGGGAAAAATCGAAATATCGTTACAAAAATAGAGGCGTATAGAGTTAACCAAGTAAATTTACAGCTAGATGGTAGAACATGATGGCAAAAAGATTAAATAATCCAAATCATTACACAACTTGCAATTTTCTTTTATATCCAGTGAGAAAAATCGAACTGTGCGCGAAATGACAAAAAACAAAAACAAAAACAAAACAAACAGTTCAATGGACATAGTGATTTTTGAATGCCTTGGTACTTAATTTCGCGGTTACTTATCTTCGAGATTTTGGCGAGACAGTATTTCGCAGGGGTTTTATTTTCGCGATTTTAACAAGTGAAACATGAAAAAAGCGCACTAAATTTCGCGACTTAAGCGTCAGTCTCAACTTCATTTTCTTTTTTTAAAAAGTCTGAACCTCTAACAAAATTACTGAGATAAACTGGAACAGAATCCTTTCACAACGGAAGATACCAGGTGGAGCTTACCAGTAAAACCAGAAAGCAATTGGTGTTTGTCGATACATATCGTTGCTATTACATGTCAATTGTTCTTTAAATTTTTTATATGGGTATTAAATTTCGCGGTTTTTTTACGATCGCAAAAAACGCGAAATTAAGTACTAATAGGGTAATTACTTTAGAGAATTAGGGAGTAGAAAACCGACAAGTTAGTCTACTGTGAACACGCTCCATTTGAATGACAAGATTACAATGCTTGACGTTTATTCACAAAGGCTTACGACACATATTTTTGGCTATCAACTGATTTCTTCTCCAACAGGTTAAAGACAAGTCGTGTGTATCCGCTGAAGTTTGGTTCACAAGGGATCCCCGTTTACTGTCACATGGGAGACTTTGGATGCGGAGATGGAGGATGGACGCTGGCCATGAAGATTGATGGCATAAAGGTACACGTCTTACAAGCACGTCATTCCATGTTTGTGATATGGATATTAATTTTCTGATTTCCGTTTTCAGAAAACTTTTCACTACGATTCTCACTTTTGGAGCGACAAAAAACCTCACAACTTTGCCTGGGGAAGGACTGGGTTTGATTCACACGAGACCAAGTTGCCAACCTACTGGAAAACACCCTTCTCCAAGATCTGCCTGGGTATGAAGATCGGCCACCAAATACGATTAGTTACTATCAACAAGCCCGCCAGTTCGCTGTACTCGCTGATCGCTGACGGCCAATACCGCGTCACCTCACTGGGTCGTTACACGTGGAAGAAGCTGATTGGTCCACAAGCCTCCTTACAGACCTACTGTAACAAGGAAGGGTTTAACGCCAAGTGCAGTGAAAATCCGGATTTTAAAGCAAGACTCGGTATCATCAGTAACGAAGATAATAACTGTCGCTCCTGTGACTCCAGAATCGGCTTTGGTACTGGAGGAAGGCATGGTGACAGAAACACGTGTGGAAATGAGGCTACATTCTCACCAGACAACGGAAACAAGCACATCAAAACCATGGGCTACATCTTGGTTCAGTAGTAAAGAACCCAGAACTTTCCAATGAGCATTAAAACTTTAGTTGTTTAGTTGCTTAAGCTTTCTCACGGAAGAAAGAAAATCCATAACGGGGCATAAAGTGCCAGTAATACGTCGGTTAATTGACCATGTAAAGATGGCGTTATTTTGCCAATAAAATGGTGAACAATTAAATGCATGTTTGTTTTAATTTCATATGAATAAGAGATAAAGGGAGGGGGCACTAAATCGGATGATCAGCATCAGAAAACTCAGTTATTTCAAGCGATTCGGTGCTATCGAAATCTTAATTGCGCTGAATATGCCGGTAATTGTCTTGTACTATCCGAAGTTTTAGTCCGCCAATCACTCTCTACTTTGACCGCGAATGACAGCAACACAATTTTGCATTCGGGACTCTTATTCTAACATAAACCGCCAAAACTTCTCTTCCCGTGTTCAATTCACTAACTAAACTAAACTTAACTAACTAAAATTACGCTGAAAAATGCTTTTACAAATCAGAAAGAGGAGGGATACCTTAGTTGGTATTAACATGAGACATATATGGTTGGCTTTGCGAGCAAGAAGGATAAGGCGAATCCTGGCCGTTCTGTATTCAGTTTCCAACGCAAAAAAAAAAACTGCCTTGGCCAACATCCAGCCATCTTGAGCGACCGGATTGGTCAAGAACGTATATGCGTAGCTATAATCTGCTCCCACCTACAGCGTAGACTACGAGTAGCAGGGATCAGCCCTGCTCAGGGATATAGTAGAGCGAGCGAAACGCGAGCGCGCGTGAAAATCACCCCACGCGAGAAAAGCGAGACGAGGGGGAGAGAAAGAAACGCTCACCGTCGCGTCTCGCCTTTCTCGCGTGGGATGATTTTCACGCGCTTTACTATTCCTGAGGAAAAATGGGGACTACTCGTAGTATGCCTTCAGCGGGAATTAACCTGCCTCAGTTTTATCGGACAGTCCACTACAAGCACTTACATGTCCAGTACTAACTTGAAACTCTCTGACACGACTGCAGTCAAATGACAGGCAAGCTGCTCACTTGAAACTTGCACCTGAAGAAAAGTGTGTATCAGAACAACATTCACGCTATTTTTCTATCAGATTTCCAGTAAAATCTAGCTTTAGGCGCTATAGGCTGATTATCGCGAACCTCCACGCGCTTGCGTGCCAGAGATTTTTATCGCACACTGCAAGTCAGCATCTTTGATGGTGCAACGATTGCTACAGCTGAAACATACTGCTTCGCTTTTCTAGCATTGTACCAATAACGATCTCAAAGAAAACCTTCGTCGACGTTTGAAAAAGAGTACCAAACATGAATTGTTAATGTCGGAAGGTAACACGTAAAGTAGAAGGGAAGCCCATACATATGGAAAGAGACGTAGGAAAACACAGCTTAGAATAGAATAGGCTAGGAACTGTGTTTTAGGGCCTCGCACTGATTTACACAGGGATTAGGGCAGTTACTCCTCAGTGAACAATGGACTCGGATATCAGGAACGAGACTAATGGTAAAAATCTCATTCTCTCACTTTGAGCTTTGCTTCGTTAAAGTTACTAACAGTCGACTCCCGATAACTCCTACCCTCGCTAACTCGAACCAAAATCAATTTCCCCTCGATTTCTTTCATACATTTACTGTCATTTTACCTCGATAACTTGAACCTCCCGTTAACTCGCAGTAATTTTTGTTTTCCTTCAGATCATTTCTATATAATTTTACCCTCGATAATTAGAAATGTTCTGCAGTAAGTGTTGAAATTTATTTCAACACAACCGTGTATTCTTTGTCTGTACCTCTTTGTCAGTCCACTTCAAATACAATGTCCAGCCCTGATCATAAATATTCTTCAAGCTTTGTTGCTTCAATTCCTTTTTTCAAAGTATCAATTTATCCCTTGCTGCCCTTGAAGTGAAGTGTGCATGATACTTGCATTCCTTCCCACCCATTCAGTGCTCGCTTCCTTTTTTTCGGTTATCAGCTTCGAACTCCCGATAACTTGAACTTTTTTCGATTTCCCTAGAAGGTTCGAGTTATCGGGAGTTGACTGTTTATTATTAACAATTAGTCACCGAAGGCGACGTGACTATTCGCCAATATTCACGTCGCCTGAGGCGACTAATTGTTTGAGTATAATTACATTGATGATTCTTCGAGAAAATAAAATTATTGATCAATTTCCGACTCCGAAACATCAACACATCGGGCTGCCATTTTGAAAACTGCTAGCCTTCAATGTTATAATCACCGCGCGGTGATTATAGCGGGATGAAGCGAAGCTCCTAGCCAATCAAAGCGCTCTATTTTCGATAATCATCAATGTAATTATACTAATAGGTGGTAATGGGAAGGGATGGAATCTAATTTACTAATCATGTGGACAAGTACAGAGCATAGTATCCTCGATTACTGAGCCGAGCACTTGTGTCAAGCTGGAAGCTTTGCGACTTTAACTAAAAAAATTTTACGTATAATTGAGTGGTATGACAGGATTCACCTGAGACAGATAAGGTACTGGTCCTTCACCAGAGGGTACTGTGCAGTTCCTTATGACAATGGTCTTGGATGGTGGACAGCCAACATTAATGTGCAGCACCTGGTTAAACAGGAGACAAAGGCAATGACTTCCTTATCATCCAGCACAGTTTTGGTCACAATGAATAGGGGAATATTTTCTGTGATATTTTACCTCCTTTAAGTTTAGCCACTAGTTCTCGCACACCAGCTGATTGTCTCTTTCACAGAAAAACTCAAAGGAGAGATACGCTCCTGCCCTTTAGAAAAGTGACTACTTTGGTCGGGTTTTTTTTTTCTTAACTGAGTATGGCCACAAAAAGTATACTTAGTCTTCTTCTTCTTCTTCTTCTTCTTCTTAGCCGCAGTATTAATAATAACAACGATAGCAATGCAAAAGGTGCAGGAAAAAAAATTCCCGGGTGAGGTGGGTTAAGAGGGAGTTGGCTGTTATTACCTGTAAATCATTCTCACAAGTCAGTTCTCTAACGCTTGGAAACATCGTCACAGACACTACAGTAGACTTGTATGCACTGTAAATTGAAATGACAAGCTTGGTGTGAATTTTTTCGATGGATTTACAGACAGAAACACTCAATATCAACTATTTTACTTGCCGCTCCTTTCATCCATTTACCCCCTAACTCCCCCCCCCCCCCAACCCCCCGCCACTCCCCACTTGCCTTATCACTTATCCCTTTCGGATTTGCAATTATTACTAGAATTAGCAATTAATATTCCGAGTTCAATTTCCCCAAGAAGTGTGAAAAAATTAGTTTGTGATACAGTTATACTGTTGACCAAGTAGCTGACATTATGGCCTACAACTATGGACCCAAACAAAAACTGTTAATTAAAACAACACAACTATAAGAATCCCAACTGGCCGGAGGCAAACCACGGTACTGAGGTGCTGCATTTAGGACAACCGTTTTCATTTCAGCTGGATAGAGCGGGATCTTAACCCGAGCCGATCGTCCACGCTGCCTCCTCCTTCTGATTGAGTGAGTGCTTTTCTTTCAACATGCGCTCTTAAATTAGCTGCTTACCTTCCTGGATTGGAGGTTCCATTTCTTAAGTCATTGATGAAGGTGTAGGTCTAAATTTAAACGTTAACAACTTTGATTAACAAAGGTCATAATAAACAGTTACATATTGCAAGCAGTCTCTTAAACCCAGTTAAAACGTCGAACTTTTCATAGACCTAACCTTTTCCTTTCAATTAACTTCATGAAAAGATTGACGTTTGAATCAATTACGTCCGACATATCTAATTTGGGTCGACCCTCATGGGAATTTTGACTTTGAAGAGACTTCGTGTCAAACGTCGAACTTTTTATGTGCCGAACCTAAAGCATAAATTACCTATAAAGTATTTTGACTGGTAAGCAATGTAGACCATTGTTACATCGTGAAAATGAATTGAGTCCCACTAATTAACTTCGACGTCTGAATCAACCGTCGACCTCGTGTCATTTGAGACGACCTAAATAGGTTTTAAGGTCGGTACATGAAAAGTTCGAAGTTTGAACTGGGACTTATCAATTGTTCTTCAAAGTTTGACTGGAGGGGTACGTGTAACCACAAGAAGAGAGACAGGTGGTTGCTAGCCCGCGTGGAAGGTGCCCGAAGGAGGAATTCGGGCTCGCGTGGGTTAGCACACGCCCTTCGCGTTTTGGTGCATCCGAATTCTCCCTTCCTCTTCTATTTGTGAACGTTGTTCAGGTGAAGCCGCAAGACGCGAGGAAAAAGGAGGAGCTACAAGATTGAAGAACTCTTTAAATTATGTAGGAAAAATGTTTGAAAGGGGTTGAAAAAGTTTATCCATCAGTAAAAATACCTTGTTAAGTGTAACAATGCCAGGATAATGTTCTATGACGTCTTCAGTTTCGATTCTTAGAACATCGCTACTTGAAATTTCAAGCTGCAACAACATATAGCAGTGTTAATCAAGACAACGGCGTTTTGAAACCCCGGGAGTGAAGAGGGTGTGTGGGGAAGAGGGGGGGGGGGGAATCAGCACTGTTTTTTACGGGGAGGCTCCGCCCAGTTGCCAGCTAACAGGATTCGACATTGACTTCATCTGCGATATCAACGGCGTAATGACGCGATTAAAAAGGGGGGATTAGGGACTGATAAAAGTCCGTTATGTCGAAACACTGACTTACTCTGATGTCATTTGGTGTGACCCTTTGGTGAATCAGAAGGGCCCATACCTGAAAAGAGAACCAACGATAACAGAGTCAGACAAGGCAACTGAAAACAAGGCTGTTTGCGAGCGACCGTTCATTTTTTTCCTCAGATCAATGGTAAAATAATGGAAAGGCGTGACCAATATTTTGTTACCAATTATCTTTGTTGGGTTGAAAGAAAACACAACGAAATTATACGACAGGAAAGGTAATTAAAAATCAGTACAAATTGGCGAGTGTTACATAAAGTTTGCTGTAAAAACATGTATCAAGCAGAATATGGCCTTAAGCGGCCACTAGTCCTTCCACGAGGGCTAAGCAGACAGGTTCCGTTTACAATGATTGACTGGCAATTTTGACCGTCAGCAGGAGCCCATAACCCGGAGCGTTCAACTGCCATAAATTCGTGCAACGGCGTTTTTACAAGTGAGTTTATTTTTAGATAAGCTTTTCCCGCCTAAAATAACTGTTCCACGAGGTCAATTCCTGCATTTGATCGTCGTTTAGACTGTTAGTAGCTCGCTTGGACCTTTTCACAGTCGGCTATTTTGAAGATGATTTCGATTTATTTACCTTTGCGTGAATTATGCGTTGTCGCCGATGAAGTAGACGTCCTGGCTAGGTTTTGCAAATCTTGCTCTGAACTGCTAGTTTCCGTGTAAATACTGAAATTGTCGCTTGAAGTACTGTCAGAAGACTCCTCTAAAGATTCCTCACGTGTGTCCGCCATGTTTTTTTCAATGTGAAGGAGTTGTCCTAGTTACGTATTAAAAGTTTATCATTGATGACGCAATTGCTAGTGATTGGCTTTTCGAAAGCAATTCGCGGGAAAGGCTTATCTAAAAATAGACCTACTTGTGAAAACGCCGTGACATAGGAGCACTGCCGTCAGGACATTCGACTGTGTATAAAAGTATTTGCCTTATGAAAAGCTGCAAAATGTCCACACCATTAATTCATAAAAAAACACATTTGAAATACAACACATGTCAGTATTATGTATGGCTAATCTCTTCCCCACCCCACTATAAAAAGGGATCCGTTTATGTATTCAACTTCGTCCATAATTACTCCCAAAAACTCTCTTGCAGTAAGTAGCGACGGACCAAGAAAAAAGAGAGACTGCTCGTGGTCTACATGTTGCTAGGTTTCATTATCACATTGCATGTGGACTTAAGAGCAAACCTTCAGTTCATTTCCTTTGTCGATGAAGTGCAATTCTGGTCTGGCGCTGGTCGTAAACTTTAGAAACTGCAAGAAAAATTTGAGACAGATAAATGGAAGTCGCAATCTATTGGGAAACCCTACTATAAAGTCATATTCGGCGTCGCTTCTATTTCGGATATAAACTCTTCCGTTAATAAGCCCTCCTAAAAGCCCCTACAAAGATATCAAAGCCCAGGGTTTATAAGCGGCAGTTGACGGTATTCTATGTTACTAATGGTTATAAGCCCCCTCGGTTGTAAGCCCCTCCGTTAATAAGCCCTCCTAAAAGCTCCCACGAAGATGTCTAAGCCAGGGTTTTTAAGCGGCAGTTGACGGTATTCTATTTTACTGGTGGTATAAGCCCCTCCGTTAATAAGCCCTCCTAAAAGCCCCTACGTAGATGTCTAAGCCCGGGGTTTTTAAGCGGCAGTTGACGGTATTCTATGTTACTGACGGTATAAGCCCGCTCGGATATAAGCCGCTCCATTAATAAGCCCTCCTAAAAGCCCCCACGAAGATGTCTGAGCCCAGGGTTTTTAAGCGGCAGTTGCAGTATTCTATGTTACTGACGGTATAAGCCCCCTCGGATATAAGCCGCTCCATTAATAAGCCCTCCTAAAAGCCCCCACGAAGATGTCTAAGCCCAGAGTTTATAAGCGACAGTTGACGGTATTCTATGTTACTGATGGTTATAATCCCCCTCGGATATAAGACCATCCGTTAATAAGCCCTCCTAAAAGCCCCTACGAAGATGTCTAAGCCCAGAGTTTATAAGCAGCAGTTGACGGTATTCTATGTTACTGATGGTTATAATCCCCCTCGGATATAAGACCATCCGTTAATAAGCCCTCCTAAAAGCTCCTACGAAGATGTCTAAGCCCAGGGTTTATAAGCGGCAGTTGACGGTATTGTTAGAATCGTCTGCATAGCAGCTGAATGATGCATAAATGTAAATCATATATCAGTAATGGTAATAACAACAATAAAAATGTCTTCTTATTGCCAGTGCAAAAATCAACATCCGCACTAACGTCGGTTAGCTCAGGCGAATCTTTGTTCAAATTTTTTGCCTCTATAACAAGTGCTCATCATTTTCTGGAGAAGTTAATAAAATAAAAATTTGAATATTGAAAGAGCATAACAATTTCAGTTATCCCTGAAAGTTTGAGCCCGATGTACCGAAAGGTTTACGGGAAATTTTCTTTCAAAAACTCGAAGTTTTAAGATGAAAGAATGGCTTATTATTTTTTTTGCCACCCAGCAATTTCGCAGTTTTTGATGGCTGATATTTCCGTCAATATTGCTTGCTAAAAATTGTTCAAATTGCTCAAGTTAATTAGCTCTTAATTATTGAGTTTCGTCAGTATATATGGCCACAACTTCTACGAGTTAAGTCGTATGCTAATGAGGAAAAATGTAAACAATGACATCAGCAAAGATTCGCCTATGAGTACCCATATGGCTTAATAAGCTACAAAAACAAATCGTAAATCAACACTCTTGGTTAACTATCTGATAAGACCGCACACCAAAAACAATTTTCATTTGCATACAGCCGTGACTGCAACTATTGGCCATTTTCGAGTTGCTCGAAGCCTCTGTTTCAAAGCGAGGCTGAATTCGAAGCTATTGATAAGAATAGGATTTTTTTTTTCTCAAAAAAATAAAACTCATTTTCACAAGAAAGGTTTTTTACTTAGCCTCGTCTTGAAAGTGAGAGTTTCTAGAACTCGGAAATGGCTTATTATACAAAAAATTACGCAGACGACTCCTAACCGGACATGTTGTATGTGGGTAGAGAGCATTTAAGATTTCATTCCCCAAAGGTAGCTTTCTTGTGTGAACTGTTCCACTGAAATGATAAAGAAAAACAGAGCAATGTTATCATGAGATTTGTTTTACTGTAGCTCATCCTTCCCGCGGCGGGATTCACGACGCGGTCGATCTTCCAGTTGCAGTTTGTCCCCCACTCCTGAAGAAACTTTAAGTAACAGTCATGGTAATTTGTGCCAACAATCCCACTGGTAAGGTCTAAAAGTAGTTCATGTCTGTTAATGTAAGAGTTCATATAGCCTCGCTGTGGAAACTGTGAGTATGTAAAGATCCGACCAATAATCTCCATTGTTATAACCAGGTTCCTATTATTGGGGGAGGGGGGGGGGGGGGTCCTTATCTTGATACAATCCAAATTCCATCCAGTCCTATCTTTCCTCTATGATAACATTTCTCTTGGATCCTGATGGTAGGCATGCAGTCTGATTTCTGGCAGATTCTTCTGTTCTTAAAGCCTCGAAAATTCATTTTCACTCCTCGCACACGACTTCTAAATCAAAGCTTTCTCGAATGGTGTTCATGGTCAAAGCAAACATTGTACGTTTGGAGAGTGGGCAGTGAAAACGTACTTGTTATTGATTATAACCAGTAAGGAGCCGAAAACATCAAACATAACTGCCATCGTTGAAGAGGGATCTTCTCCAGCAAATACCTGCGTCAATTGAATAATAATAATAATAATAACAATTCCATTATTTATCTTCGGCAGAATTTATAGCACTAACGCTTGTGAGGCTGGGCAAATGTCTGAAACAAATAATTCAAATTGAACTTAACAGGGTTAAGAATCCCAACTAGTACTAGCCGGAGGCAAACCAGCTGGCTATTTACAAGCATGGCCTAGGATCTGAACTCGAGACTCCCGTGAACAAATCCAGCTAGCGAACTCGGGGCCTCCGAATTGCTGTCCGGCGCTCTAACCACTCGGCCACGCTGCCTCCTAAGAGAGGAGGGGAGAAGCAAGAACACTTGTTCACAAAAAATACTGGGAAAAGGCTGAAAATCACTTATTCTAAAAAGAAGAAAAGGAGAAAGACTACCTTAATGTTATACAATATCTTAACTTTAGGGCTACGAGTTCAGTTATCATCGCTAAGGTCCAGTTTTCTAGCTCGCCTCAATCAACAGCAACGGGCCTCGGGATTTTCTGGTTGATAGTTATAAATTTTGTCAGATTTACCTCAACCATATGTTGAATGAACGCTTTTCCATAAAATATCCTGTTGTTCGACAGATGAACAGCGAACTCAGCATTTCCTCCTGAGAGTCATAATAAAAAAGTTGTGATAAATGGGCGATCATACAAGCCAGGGAGAAGTCAGCTGCTTCAAAATTAATCAAAGTGGAACCACTCGATTCGGACATTTTTATTAAACTGACTCCAATCTATTATGAAAATTTGGGTTTTGTCAACTGAGTTGGTTACTGAAGGATCAATTCAACACCGTAAAAAATATGAAGCTGATGTTGCCCAAGTTAGCCCTTCGCCAGAGCGAATCAAGGAATCGTGTGTTATTATTCATTCAAAATATTTCTCCATTTCTGATTGGCTCAAATCCCCCGGGCTATTTCTTCATAACTAGCTAGCGTTGACCAGACTTGCAAGACGTCTGCGATATTCGGTAAAATGAATTCAATGCGCAGGATAACGACACAGCAAACCTAGAAGCTCTGGAGACGAGGTTGCGTTAGCTCAGCTGTTTCCATCTGTTTTGCTAAAGCAAGAGAAAATGGCGTAAAATTTCACACGTTTTGCAAAGAAGTAGCCCAACTGATGTCTAAGATGGGCGATCTGCATTTATTTGAAACATTGATTGTGATTGGCTGGGAAAAACAACAGGGATTGTGACATAACAATGCCCTTATCCCTGAAAACAATAGGTAGTGCAGGTTATAGGGACCAATGAAATAAGAGGTCTAGAACGGTGCAGGTCAATCGGGGGGGGGGGGGGGGGTCTAAGACCACGGCAAGAACAGAAAAAATATAACTCGACGGATGAAAACTGCTGTATGAAAGGTAAAAAAGGTACTGTTGTAAAGCAACAATATTTTACGTCGATAACTCGTGACAGCAGTAACTTATAAACTTGAGGTCGACAGTGCGCTCATCTTAGCCCCCCCTCCCCTCCATCTCTATCAATGCTCCGATTTAAGGGTATTTAAGGGCCTGTTTACGTGGAGGTGGGGGACCCCAGGTAGGTGAGGCAACCCGCCTGTCCATATAATCTCTCATTTTAATTTGGTCACGTTTACATGATAGGGGGAGTGACCCGCCACATGTTACCTCACCTATCTGGGGTCCCCCACCTCCATGTAAACAGGCTCTAAAGCTAGTCAAAGCTACACAGAAGTTGAAAAAAGGATGCGATATCACCGGGGATCGAACTCGGGACCTCGGCCACCGAAGACAGCGCATTAACCAACGGTACCACTCTTGGTTGTTAAAGAATGAGAGTGTGCATGCGTGACCGGCTATAATAACCTGCGAGTTTTTGGCCGCTCAAGTCGCCATTCTGGTAGGACATTGGCCGTTGAACGGCCGTTACTTTGATCCCTGTGGAATCACAAAAAAGTTATCTCACCTGGTATTACAGACTTTATAGTTTCATTGTTATCAAGCGTGAAATCGGTGAGATTTCTGTGGCCTTTCATCTTGAAAAAGATGCCTGCAAATAATAAAAAAATTCTTTCTCCTGTGTGCGTCAATAGAGTTTTAATAGAGAGCTTTATAACTAGCAACAACGACGGCGACGGCGAAGGCACCGAGAAAGGCAAAAAAGCAGTAAGTTTAGATTAGCAAAACAACAACTTTGCATGTGCATCACGCTTTTTTGCAGATCTCTTTGCCGTCAACACGTAAAAGTGTCTAAATTCACGCTTTAAGGAGACGTGAACACAAGACAACAATTTTCTATTTCTTTCCTTGAACTTCGATACAGTTTCATAGAATTCAACTCCAGAAGAATTTGCCAAATTTTGATAAATTGGAATAACGCGATGAAGTTTCAGAAACAGCGCGAATTAACTTTTAAGAGACGTTTTCTCAGCCGTCACCGTCCTTGTTGCTATGTCAAATCCTACCCTTTATGAAATATTTTTCTTACGAATATACCTGTTTCGTCCAGTCTTCCAAATGCAATCGTTTTCTGGCTCCAAACAACCACAAACTGACTGCTCGGTGGAGCAAAAGTGAAAGAAACAGGCGGCCCTGTTGAAAAAGCGGGCACAATTCTTTTTAAATTTATTACTTTAGTTCGTCACATATGAAGATCGACGTTTGTCCTGGAGATGATCTTCAGACGTTCAGACGGATAGAACATGTTGGACGATCCAAACGCATTCAGACGAACTTAACTGAGTAAGACGTTAAACTTTTCATGAACTAAACTCATGAAAAGTTCGACGTTTGCCCTAGGCCTATGACTTGTTTTGAAAACGGATGGAGAGACATTGCGTAACATAGTTGCGTCGGTAATGAGAAGGTAGGATATGATTTTCTGGGTGGGCGCTGTTCTGAATAGCACAGACCTTTAGCTACTAAGACAGGGACGACTGCAAGAACGAGATTTTCCCAATACTAACTGCTCGCGCGTGAACCAGCGTCATTTTGGCGGGAAAACGAGAAAGCCGTCGACATTCTACTGGGTAGCTGTACGAAGGGCTTAAGCGAAAATGTCGTAGTCAGGGGCGGAAACTAGTTATCAAATGCTAGAAGTTTTATCATTCGGCGATCAGGAGAGGGCTCAATATCCTTCAATAACCGTGTTGTATGTTCTGGTAAAAAAAGTAAAAAAAAGCTTTCCTAGGTGTCTATTTGTTAAGAATAGGCTAAAAAGCCCTTTGCATGGCAGTTTTGTATCACGTGAATGACTAGCTGCAGGAGGAGAGTGAGGGAAGTAGTATAGAGTGCACTGAATTAACCACATTTTCAAAATAAATCTTATTACTATCTAGCACAGACGTCATGTGGTGGAATCCCATTAAAATAAGATGATGTGCTATGTTTAAGTGATTTTAACGGTTTGACAGGTTTTAGATAGATGACGTCACAGCCACTGTCTTTAATTCATGAACAAAATGCCGTGGAATCTCATTAAGATAAGATGATGTGCTATTTCTACTCATCAGAAGTGATGTCTTCCATCTCAGACTAATGTGATTCCACATCAAAAAGGGGTTCATTCCATGCGCCCTATACTACTAAGGGACACGCTGGGACAAGACAGACAAAAGACTTAAATCATTTCAAATGGTTATTTCCTTTGTTTGTCTTGTTCCCGTGCGGCTCTTGCGCTCGAGCAGGGCGAATTTATGCCACGTGAATGTCTCAATTCAAAGGGCACATTAAGTCGACATGTTTTTGACGTCACTCAAAGTAAGGTCTGAGGAGAAGATACTGCAGAGAATAGGTTTGTTACCATCGTTCAGCGGAGCACTGAGGTGCAAGTCGATTAAAAAACTTTGTATTTCAAAAGAGCTGCCTTCATTGCGTTTTTGGGTAGTTATGGGGCTTAAAACCAGGAACAGCTCTGATATCATGTCATGGTTCCTTTCACAAAGAAAAGAATTAGTTAACAGAGTAACTTGGAAGCATCCATCACATAAACCGATCTTGTGTAAAGAAATATTGGTTTTGAAATGTAAATGACGAAAATATGAATTTCACTTACGTAAACCAACCCAAAGAAGAAATAAATGAAAAGAGGACCATCGCAGTGAAATACGCAACTTATACAGTTGCGAGAAGAAAAGCCTGAATAAAAGAATGTATTGAATTCGTAGAAAAAAATGGGCGATGGCAGGTATCGAACCTTTGCTCAGAAGGTTACGCATTAACACCGTGTGCTACGAGGACAATGGCAATTATGGTTAGAGCACTACACCGGTATCGCAGAGCTCAGGGTTCGAATTCTGGCAAGCCTAAACAGCTTTTTCAGGCTTTCCTTTCGTAAATGCATAAGTTGCGTATTTCACTGCGATGATCTTCACTTGACTTCGGTATTGATTCTACTGCTGCCCAATTAAAACAAGCCATATGACCTGAATATTTTGTCGCTCACATACCATGAATAAAATCAGACAGTTGAAACCCCTTTTCCTCCCATGCATCATCTAAAAAAGAATACTGAATAAACAACATCTGCAAGAAACAAAAGAAACAAGTATTAAATAAATTACTTCACAAGTATAAACACGTTTCGAGAAGCGTAAAGGACCTCTTTCTCAGAGTCTTGTCACCTTTTCAGGCTTGAGAAGCTATTTTTTGCCTTCAATGTTTATGTTAACCCTTTCACTACTACAGTACCGTAACTAAGGAGGTTCATTTCCTTAACTCTTATGATCTGTTATTGCTGGTACACATATTCACACAGTAAGAAAATGCTAATGTATGGCTCTCTGGAAGCTTCAGCGACAAGCAAATATCGTTGTCTTGTCATTTTCGAAGCGCTGGAAAGTGTTTCAGGGTCCCCTAAAACTAACATTTTCCAGGGAATGGCCCGACGGAAAAGAGGCGTATCCCATCCCCTACAAAAAGGCAAAAAGGCGCTCGTCTTTAGATCTAACCCATTGCAACCTGCTTACTTTTTTGCTCCTTCTACTTCTAAAGGTGGTGGAGAACCCTGTACTATTCAGAAGTCAAACCACAATGCGGCTGTGCTTATTATCTTTACCTTATGTTGGTTGCTGTAGGTTGTTGCATTGACAAGAAAGGTTACAATCGGAAACAAGCAATGTATTTCAACATGTGCTACCTAACTGAGAGAAGAAATAAACAAGTTACCGGAAATTTCCGAAAATAAGCCCCTCCAAATATAAGCCCCCCAAAATCGTAACGCAGAAAACCCTCCGTTAAATCGCCCCTCCGAAAATAAGCCCCCGGGGGACTTGTACTTGGAATTTGCCCTCGAATGCAAGGTAAAACAAAGCAAAAATGTTAAATTTCCTTTTCACTACAAGCTAGCCCAACCGATTTTATAACCCACATTTCCCTCCGTACATAATCCCCTCCGAATATAGGCCCCTCCAAAAATAAGCCCCTCAAAAAGGGCCTTTGAAAAATATAAGCCCCGGGGCTTATTTTCGGAATTGTACGGTATGTTCTAAGAGACTATGAACTCTATAAGTAACAAACTAAAGAAAGAAGTAAAAGGCTCATGTCCTCCCAGATCCTTGATGTAGGGTACTTGTCCAAACAGTTTCACATTTAGCCTCAACATAAAAGACAACGCTAAAGAAAAAAAAAACGATTTTCTTTTATAACTTTTGCATTTCTCTGCACTTTGCTGATTTTTTTTCTGGTCTGACAATCTGCGTGGTGTGAAGTACAGTTTAAGTAAACAATATTCTTCGTAGAGATCCTAAGAAAAAACCAGTTGCTGGTTTTTTTATCAAAAGGTGAAAACTGTTTAATGTACTCGGATTCAAATTTGGTAAATAACGCCAAATAAGTAAGGTGAATCTGACGCTTTTCTGAGCGAATTACCAGATGAATATTTTTCTCAAGAAACGTAAGTTAAAAATGCAGAAAGATTAAAACTGGTTACATACAGATGTGACAGTGACACTCAGGCCATGGATTGGAAGATACTGGAATGATAATCCACTGTCTTTTGAGATGTAAATCACAAAGTCAGCACTCTGTAAATAAGAATAATAAGATAAATAAATGGGAAAAGAGAAAGAGAAGTGAAGAAGAAACAAATGGGATGCTTTAGTCCTGCATAGCAAGCGTCTCTAACTGAGTTATTGGGCGAACAGAAGTTTGAAAACTAGCTTGGCAGATCGTCCCTGACATGTGGTTGAAGACGAGATATACAATACGATAAGCAGTTAGAGGGAGAGATAATACCTCATCTGTCCACCCTAAAACAACACCAGTCATAATCTGTAAAATAAGAGAAAACTAATTACCATTTTGCTTGTTACCTCTACACTTAAAAACAACAACAATTGTGTTACCACGTTCTTTGAATCTTCCAAGCATTTTTTCTGTGATGCCACTCCACTGAGGCCCCTCTGAGGTAAACCTGGGTAGAAATGGAATAGCAAAAGTAATAAACTTGCATGGAAATATAAATGCATTTACGCAAAGCTAAACTTATGATACCAAGCAATGGTCACACTAACAGGATTTTGTTTACAGACTGAGAATTCAGAACCTGTTTACGCAGCTAATTGATAGTACCAAGCGAAAGTAACCATACGTAAGATAAGATTTCATTTGAATGGTCACACTACAGGATTTCATCCATGCCCTCGAAACTCAGAACTTGTTTGTAAAGTATAATAAAACGCACAGTGTGAGACTGACTAATGTAAGGTTTTATTTGAACAGCAACACCAGAGGATTTCATCCACAGACTCAAAAGTTAAAGTGGAAGGGGAAAAAACTGTCTTCCAGTAAGCACCAGTTAACAGAACTCACCAGATGGATTTCCCCAAGTTTGTGTTGTTCCATTAAACACGAAGACCCTGCCTGATTCCAAGAGGACAACAAGGTTTGATGCAGAAAATACCACAGACTTCACAAATGCTTCAGATTGCTAAGGAAGAAAAGGTTGCAAACATGTTTTGTTAACAGTTTAAGATATCAGGCAGGATTGTGGTAGCTTGGGGAAGTAAAAGAGTAAACTAGTGATATGAACTTTAGTCACTGTATTGTTTTAATTTTCTATTAGGGTAGCAAAGGCTTATTCTTCTAAGAACCAGGCCCCAGTTGTTCAAAAGGTGGATAGTGCTATCCACTGGATAAATCTCTATCCAGTGGATAGCGCAATTGGTTTCCCAAATACTTATCCACTGGATGATGATTTATCCGTTAAGAAGTGCTATCCAACGTTTCAACAACTGGGGCCTGGACTCAGTTGTTTAAACGTTGGATAGCGCTATCCACTGGATAAATCTCTATCCAATGGATAACGCAATTGGTTTCCCTAATGCTTATCTACTGGATAGTGATTTATCCAGTGGATAGCACTATCCAATGTTTGAACAACTGGGCCCAGTAAAATATTTCAGAGTGTTTTATTTACAGGTGTATAGGTGTGACCAAAGATTCTGTAACTTGAACCCCATGAACCCTGATTCTAACACCTTTAGGGGGCATTCCATTGGGATGATCTTGTATCAGATGGTTCATTAAAGGAACTGGCATGATGAATCCACCCTAGCTTGGGAAAAGATTCATTTGCTCATTTGATGTAAAATGATCTGGGTGATCTCAGATCACTTATCCTGATCCAGATCATCCCAATGGAAAGCACCCTTAAACGTACCAGCACCTGCACATTCAACTCTGGGAGGAGGGTGGGGAATCCTATTCTCCAGACCTAAAGTCAGCTCTGATATCTCTAAGTTAATGTCATGTAATTTCAGCAGTATGGAGTTCAAACATTACACTGATTGACATACCTTCTGTAAACTAAATATAATCAATTCAGATCTTTTACAAATGCTTACCATAAGCAAGTTTGAGGGCATTTTCAGCTCTTGAGCACTTGCAAAATTGTCTTGAGTAAACACACAGATTGAGCTAAAAAGAACATTGAAATTTACTGGGCAAAAAGTATGTACAAGATCATATTGTTAATAATCGAAGTTCTGAAAGAGGCTATAAATGTTTACTGTACTTTAATAAGTTTAAGGTGAAACAAAATCAACAGCATAACACCGTTTTTCAGAACTCACCTTTTGTTTATATTGCTTCAACATATAGTTTCAACATTTCATTTCCCTTAAAATTTGGGATCATCCTTTGCTATGTTTTAAGTTGTGAGGTACCCTCGACTAGCATAAATATATTATCTTATACCAATATATTTAATTAACCATGTACTAAAAACCATGCTATACATCAATGAAAAGCAGCTTAATAGCTACCTTATGAGAACTGCAACATGGGAAGCACAAGGATCCTATTAGAGAAAGGAAATTTTATGAGTCAATTTTGCACCAGAAACACAACAGTAAAAGTAATAAAAAATTTAGGTAATGCAAACATATTTTATGTCAATAACTCGTGACAGTAATTCAACTGAAAATTTAAGGTCGGCAGTGCACTCATTTTACCCCTTCTCTCCATCACTGCTCCATGTTAAGGGTATTTAAAAGTTAGTTAAAGCATAAAACACAATACGGAAAGGAGAGAAGTTGAAACAAGCATGTGATGTCACCAGAGATCTAAATGGGGACCTCTCGCACTGAAGGCCACGTACACACTAACCAACTGTACTATATGCTTGCTCCTTGGTCCAAGTTGGGTACATATTATTCAGTCAAACTTGTAGACAAACCAGGTCAGTGGCTTGGCTTATATTGTTTATCTCTTCAAAATGTTTGTTAAAAATCCTTAAGTCAAACAAAGATTGCTGACATCTTGGTATTATATTTCAGGAAAGAAGACAATATTGAAAACGACAGCTGTTAACAGGGTTACCTGTTACAAAAGGCATTGTATTTTATGTCAAGAAATATTCCATTTTAAGGAAATCAAATCAATAATTTAATTCTTATACCTGAAAAATTACTCTCTGTTTTGGATAAGTACCTTTCAACACCACCTGAAAAATAAGTGTCGCGATAACAGTTTTTATTTACACTAAAAAGATAATCTCATTGGCATAATTTAGGCCTGCACATTCCTTCCACAACATTTTAATATCCTTGATCTGCAACTCTTTTTTGGTCAACTGATGCCAACCATTAATACATTTATGCTCAACCACATTATGGCGTAGCAGGGTACACAGCCCTTAACCCATTTGCTCTGGGTTTTTGCGGGAAGGTTCGGGGAAGAATGGATTAATGACTTAGTCATGAGTATTATAATGTAAAATCATGAGTTAAGTGTAGAATATAATATGAAAGGCTCAAAGCAAAAACGTCTCCTGGCCCACTCATTTCCTTTTTGAAGGGTTATTCAAGAGAATGTAACGAAGTTCCAGTATAAAAGGAGGCAATATCAAACCTCAGTCAGCTAACACAACAAAATAGAGTAAATAACATATTTTAGCAGGGGTTTTAACACAGTATCTGTACCTGCTCTAGTTGATTGGTAAACAAGTAAGGAAACTTTATTTTCAATAAGTGAAATGCGCTTTTCCTGAAAAACAAAACAAATAACTTATACACTACTTCTGGCAAGCGAAAAATTTTTATTAACCAGTAAATCAAATGAATTGAACTCATACCAAAATGTTGCATGGTCACACCTGATAAACTGATCGTGGAGGGCAACTGATTGCCCATCTATCCACACAGTCAGCTGGTAATTAGGTACGCTGGTAACAGAAAATTGCCAGTAGCTAGGGGAAACAAAAAAGCACGTCAAGTGATCTATAGATGAAAACCACTATCACATAATATGGACAGATGCACATCAAACCTTATCTATGAGACCAAAATGGCATGAATTCTATTATTACTATGCTAAATACTAATTTATATCAACTCTATGTTTACTGGAAGTATTCCTATAAAATATCAACGTGGATATCACCAGGGTAGGATCATTTGTTGAAATATCTAGAAAAATCAAAACTAACGCAAAGATGACAACTCAGGGTTTGCAGCAAAGTTTAAAGCCCGGTGCAAACAGACACAACATTGTTGGCCAACAACTCCCAACATTTGCACATAGCTAAAAATTTGACCAGTTTCAAACTTTGCACAACAACTCCCAACAACTCCCAACAACACACAACAACATGCAACAGGGTGTGCAAACATCCAACAATGTGTCCATTGCCACGGGGCTTAAGACCACAGCAGCATGTCCAGGACTGAGAGGGAAGGGATGGGCAAAACATTTCAAGCCCTTTCAGCAGTTATTTACTGCCAACAACAAGATTCAGAAAGCCTTCCAAATTGCCACCAACCAGGTGAGAGAGAGAGTGTGGCCATGTAAAGCTGTAGTGACAGACAACAGCTGAAAAGCACACAGTTCTTATATTCAAATTAAACTACCTTTCACTATTAATGGTGACCAAAGAAAAACTACAAGAAAGTTCACATTTCTTTTTCCTAAACTCCTAACAAAATAAACAGCCCTACTCGAAGGGTCTGCCGATGAAAGTTTCATTGAAAAGGTACTACCACTAGGATTTCATCCACAAATTTAGTATTCAAACTAACACATGACATTGCCATAGGTTGGTGTGGTGGCAAGAAAAATAGGATAAAACCGGCAATATTGATGATTGTGGTCCCTAAAATAGTAATGTGAAATGTCCTGTGTAGTCTCTCACCCTTCATTTGTAATATAGGATTTATTGAAGATCTTCCACTCATCCCAGCTAACAAATCTGTGGCCCACTTTCACTTTTAAAACCGGGCTTTGTCCCATTTGAACAAAAACACCAGTCAGTTCTTTTGAAAACTGCAAAACAAAAACAAAAATAAGTGAACAAATTATGAGCCACAAATAGCAAAGAGCATCCCAGAGGGTTCACTTTTCAGATATGAAGGGACTTCATCAGCTTAGCTGAAAGTCTACAAAGCAGATTGTGAACCCCTTATTCAGCCTCTTCATTTTTTCTATTACATGGCACAGAGATAGCATGCGGGGAAATAGCAAACCGCCCTTTGCTGAAACCACTTTGGTTATAATATTTCTTAGCATGGGATCCACGGCAGGCATAAGGTGGTTCAAGAGAAGCTTATTGTAGATTTTATTTGTTTTGGGTGGATCTAAATTTTACCATTCACCTTTTCATAGGCTGATTCAGACAGCGTGACAGATTTTTACAAAAATACATTAGTTGATCTGATAGAAAACCTACCTGAGATGGGACAGAAGCAGTCCTGTTCCGTTCAGATTCTAACACATGCTTTGGATCCATAATCCACAACCTGAATTCCTCAAGACTTTGACTGGTAAATTTTACACATAAAGGTCACTGACAATGCTACTCTGAGTGCTATTCACTAAGCCTGAATTTCAGCCACCTCCCCTGCTTGCTGAGTCACTCAGGGAGTGGAAGAGGTGGTTGAAATTTAAGCCAGCTATTCACTAAAATCATATACTAAACCATTCAAAGCCCAGTACATACATGGCTTTGAACTGAAAACATTGCATACGAATGTGTCCTTCAGTTAAAACAGAGTGCTATCACTATCATAACATCTGTACCAACTTTTTGATTTTACAGCCAAATTGTAACTTGCCACTGCCACCATTATTAATAATAATGTCCAGACTAAGTTTTTTCTCTTGTTTCAAGATGGTCACCAATAAAACATACAAATTACAGAACCTAAATTGTAAAATTGATCGAGATGTTCACAGTGCACAGCTTTTAAGTGATATGTGCTTCCCATAATCCCCACTGGAAGTCCTTCCACTTGGAAATTTGGGACATCTCACGGCTTTTTGCCAATTTCTCACTACTTTTCCCAGCTCTAGGTTCAGAGTCTCACATTTTTTTGCCTGTTGGGGGTTGGAAAGTCTGGCATTGGCAGTGAGCACTTATACACAACTTAGTGTAGTTGCTATTGTACGTGGTAATTAAAGTTAATTGAAGTACAAAAGGGATAGACAACAACAAAGTGAAACCTTAAGAGCAAGTTACTCAGGCACACGACTGTTTTATAAGGTGTTAATTACTATACTCTCTCTAATAAATGGCTGTCATATAGCTTACTTTCTCAGTTCCTGGTCATAAGCAAGGTACCATTCATAGTAAAATGGGCTGTGGACAACTTGAATGTACCTTACATTCTGAAAGAACAACAAACAGAGAGTTTACTGACTTAAATGGTAGAAAAAATTTTATATATAGGACATATAGGCCTTCCTGGCATTTTAAAATGATAAATTTTTACAGTGCTTATACAAAAAGTAGTTTGGATTAGAAAGTTAAATCATGATCAAAATCTAAGTTGATCGAAATCTTAGGCTAAAACCACTCTGGAGTTCTTTGTTTTGGAAAACAACTTTAATAAGACTTTTAGGAAACTGGGTCTCAAAGAGATTCACTGAATAAGGAGAAACCAAAGTTATCAATGAAACATCTTTCAGCAAGTTTTTCTGCTGTCTTTAGGGATAATCTTTAAAACTTGTGACACTCTAAGACAAAAAGCACCACTCTTTTGAAATGGAAAATACGTTGTAGAGATACAATACATGTAACAGAGAAGCATCAACAACACCAACCCGGACATCTGAGTCATTCCTGATGGAAGCAACAGGGTGAAATCCTGGCTTTGCACAATGTAAGATCACATTGGTGAAGCTATGAGAAAAGAGAAATACCAAGTCAAATCACACACACTACAAGGAACTTTATACAAGACTGAAAAAGTGATGATAAACTTGCCTCTTATTCTTGAGAGAACAGACATTTGGATAACACCACTCCACATTCTCATTCACCCCTAAATGCTCCAAAACTATCTGTGAGGACATGGTCAGATGATATAAACTTGTTAGTTGGACTAAAACAAGATATTTAGATCACTCATAGACATAGAGGGTTTAAATTGCATGTGTACAGGTGTAACTAAAAGTGCTGTCAACTTCACCATTTTGCAACACAAGATACCCTACAAGAGGTAACAGTTGAAGGTCAAGTACTTCTTTGTGAATGATGCTAACAAGAAGTCAGTAAGAGTTTATATAAGACATGTATAGATTCGGATAGATCAAAATTATTTCCACAGTATATTTCATGGGGATGTAACTAATGGCATATTTTAGCTGCCAAAAGATAGCTTACCACCAGCTCAAATCCAGTGCTGTCAGCCCCCCACGTCTTCAAATATTGAGCATTGATAGGAAAGGGATGATAGATGATGTCATTTCGGATAGCACATGATGTCATTAGTGCAAAAAATACCCGTTAAAATTCCAATCATCACAAATTTGCAATGACACAAAACGCACAAAAAAGATGTTGTTGGCATTGTAACATTTGACCTGATAGGTTTACTTCCCACCAATCACATGACACCAGTTACAATGGCATACTGGTGCTAGTGAGTAAACGTTTGATGTTAACATTAAAATGACTCAAACAATGCAAAATAGTTCGGCAATTATCTGGGAGATGTCATACTCTAATCTGGAGACCGGGAGATACTGCCCAAAATCTGGGGTCTCCTGGATTATCTGGAAAGAGTTGACAGCGCTGCAAATCACAGCGCAAAAAAATGACTTAGGGTAATTTTGAAGGTGCAGTTGATGGGTGGTTTCATAACAAGACAAGGTTACGTGCAATAGTTTATAAGTATCAATAAACAAGCTGGGCACTTATTTATACTACGTTAACTAAATGACAACCTCAGATTAACTGTAAGTTGACAAAAATGAAAAACTTACGGAATTTTGTGTAGAAAACAATGTTCCGTCGCCCTCTTGACTCCTGTATCTTTAAGTAAAATGATGCAGCATATACTTTTATACGCAGATTCAGTTTAACAACGAATCGAGCGAAGGTCCTGGTCCACTTCAATTTTATATCGTTCGACAAATAAAACGACTTACCGCCACATGTCTCTGCCAAAAGTGTTGTGGAAAGAGAACAAAACGTTGAAAACGAACACGAGGAAAGAATTTCCAGCCACCATTTTCAATTTCACGGTTAAAACTTTTTGGAAAAAAATGATTCTAAAGTTCTAAAATGAGTCGTAAACGCCAGTAATCGCCAGCGATCGCCGCCATTTTGAAACGTACGTTTCCAGACTCCCTCGGCCGCAGAACGCCAGCTAGCCTGTGTAAAGTCGCCTCTGGGAAAAAAAAAAAAACTTCTAATAAGAAACTTCAAACCGGCAAAAACGATTTGGTGCATGAAATACAAATGAAAAGGTGGAAAGCTAGATTAAACATTCCCTTGCACTTGTCTAGCACCCATTTTAAAGACCGAGAGACCAATAAGGAGGATCAAGTAAGAATAATTCAAAAATCAATTTCATCGAATGTCGAGCCGTCCCTGCGCGTCTCGTTCAAATTTCATTTCTAATGACATCTGTAATTTATCTGCGCAAAGCCATTTTAAGAGCGTTATATGACCAAAACTCCCTGGTTTCATTTCGTCCACAATTCTTGAATAAATCCTAGTTTAAGCTCAAAGAACACTGACGGTAATTTGCACAGGAAAAAAGAAATATTGTAGTCAAGTACACCTCTCAAAGTATTTTAGTAACAACGACTATCCAAAATTAAGCATCAAGAAAATGCAGTCACCAGATCACAATACGTCTCTTTAATTCACATACTTAATTATTGATAAATTTCTATTATTTAGAAAATTCATTATTACTATTATCATTATTATTTCTGAATTCACATAAGCACATGTCACCTTTCATTTTCACAAAAACTAAAAAAAAAACAACGATATGAACAAGTCGAAAACCGCGTGGCTCATTTTCTTCATTGATTTATTTCTTGGAGGCTACCATTTCAGGATTAAACTTGTGTCGACGGTATTTATAGATCTCTGCAGCACGGGGCCTGGACAGGCTGGGAGTTCTTCTCTCCAACTCAGCCGCAGTACTGCAAATTCAAAATGTATACTTCGAATTATCGCTCTAGTATGTTAAGCCTGGTTGTTATTATTTTATTACATACACAAACGAGTCTTAGCCAATCAGAGGAGTGAACGATGTTTTTCAAACGTGAAAAAAAGTGGTACGTCCAATCAGTCAGCACAATAAGCGCAAACAAAAACACAACGATCAAATTCTTTTAAGCTTGTACTTTTGTTATGCTTGAACCTCTTGGCAAGTTGACTTAAAAACTTAACCTTGTGTAACAGCGCCCATTTCGAGCCAACGAGGTCATTCAGGTCTTCTGTCATTTTTTATAAGCTTCACCCAACAAAAGTGAACGCAGTGAACTTCAAACAATCTTTTTTGTGTAAACAAATGACTGAAATAGTGCTGGTTTGCACGTGACGTCACGGCGGCCATGTTGGTTGTCAAGAACAAAAGCATTTCTCTCCTCTGGGAACTAAACGCAATTTTCATGTAAATTCTTCGAGAAAAAATTTTATTCGATTGACCGCAGACCCCTAGCATAAGAATTTAAAGTTTTTCTCTACGTTATGAGCCAGAAGACCAACGCGTGTTGAAATATAAACCTTACCTGTTGATGATTTCATGGAGCGTTTTGAAAGAGGAACACAGGTTGAGAGCTGTGATATAGCCTGCGAAGCGCAGACGCATTTCCGGTCGTCGCTTCTCTCCCTCCGAAAAATAGCGTCTGCGAACCCGAGCGACAAAACGATTTCCGTGACGTAAAACCTTTTGTTTTGATGTAGGCCAATCAGATCAAAGGATAGAATACAGCTCGAGTGACTCCTCGCGACCTCGCGCGCTGAAGTGTCTTGGATTTTGGAGAGAATTACCAAATACGCTTTGGAACGTGAATTTCACGACCATAACAAGGTTTCCTGCGACGTTGAATGCTGACCTCTTTACGAAGCAACTGCTTCTTAAGCTATGTATGTGATGTGGGCCTTTAGTTTCGCTTTATAAAATACGGTAGTATAAACAAAACCTGGACAAAATAATCGCTACAGCGAAAGGAAAGCAACATAGCTTAATGACATCGCGCTCAGACTTATTTATTTCAATTTAACCAGCGCTGACAAAAGGTGGTGAATCAATTACACAGACACATCCTTGACTGATTCAGAAATCTCTAACAATCGCTCGTTAATAATTCTAGTATCGCCACAACACAATGATCTGAAATATTATAAACCTGGGCCAGACCCAGCGTGAAATAAATAGTTACAGCAGTAAATAGATCATAGTCAAAATGACATTTCAGCTACGACGCTTCTACTCATCTCACAAAAAACTATGGAAATGAGAACCTTGAAAAGAACATGTATTTAAAGAAATATACCGGAGCAAATATAAAATGCTTTCGATCTGATCAAAGTTCTATCTGAACCAAGAAGCAACCACGCATGGGAAATCAATTACCACATGTCCTACCTTTCAAAGATAAAGGATATCTACTAAAAAATATCTAAAACGGCACACGACAAACTATCGAAGAGTTCTCCAAGGCATACTTTTCTGCCAGGAACCAGAAAGGAACAGAAGCAACAAACGGCATGATGCGTCTACTGTCATTAGGACAGTTATCGTTTCGAATATGATCAAAACAACTACGTCTGATAAATCATTGACTCCGTAGGCAAATAGATGAAAAATGTCCTCTAATCTTTTCTTCGATATGAATCCTCTTGATACTTATTTCGTCAATCAGTCCCACAATCCTGGCAAATTAACTTTCGTAAACGCGTCGTTCTGAGAAAAAAGGACGGCTATACACAAGCCACGTCGTCCTTTCAATTTCGACTTGAAAACATATCCATCGCGCACGATCCTGCGAGAAGTCTCGCGAGTTATTTCCTTGATTTTAAGAGCTAAACCGCGATTGGCTAAAAATGTTTTACGTCACGGAAATCGTTTTGTCGCTCGGGTTCGCAGACGCTATTTTTCGGAGGGAGAGAAGCGACGACCGGAAATGCATCTGCGCTTCGCAGGCTAGCTGTGATATAGCTCACATGCGGAATACTGAGGACAACACGGAAAACCTGAAAAAGAAAACTAACCATCTAAGAAAAGTACAAACGCACAAAGTTTTTGCCCTTATATGTCGTTACATTTAAAGGCCGATACACACAAGGGGTTTTGCTCCCGGAGCATGCTCCAGGCTCATTTTGAACATGTCAGTACACACGAGAGAGCGTTTTCAAGTTCGCTCAATTTAACCGGTTAAATATCGTGGGGCATTTTGCAGGGTGGAAATTCTGCTCCCGAGGATGAAAGGTACCCATGAAATCGTTGGTACACATGAAGGAAATTTGCTTCCGGAGCGTGCCCCTGGAGCATGCTCCGGGAGCAAAATCCCTCGTGTGTATATAAAGGATTTAAACAGCCCTATTAGCCATCTTATATTAAAGTACTGTAAATTTATTTCTGAATCGGGTCGCTGTTTAAATAATCAAGACACATCAATCATAGGGTTAATAACCGATATAGAAAAAACTTAAAGTTTGTACGTCCAGGAGTAAAACAAAATGCACTTGTCTCTTTGCGACCAAATAAAAAAATTTGCTTCATTTATGGCTATTAGGACAAGACCGGAAAAAATATATATATGACGGCGTTTTAAAATAGCCAGCCAACGTCAGCAATAAAGGAGATCATGCCTGCTGTTTTTCAGTTGGTCAAACATTTCTATCAATAAGCGATAAACTGGCGCCATTGTTCTGACAAACAATTTTCTTTTTGCCCTTTTTCTAATTTGGGATCTTCCTGAAAATACATTGAAACATATCTTACACGTTGCACATTACCTTTGAGATAAAATTGCTGTACGTAAAAGTTTGCGTCATTGAACAACATCGTTCAAGTATAAAACATCCTCATTGATAAACGACTCGTCAGAAGCGTATTGACCAAAAGTTGTTAAATACAACAGATCAAAATAGCTGAAAACTGAGGTACGTAACGTATAAAACTTTTTACCAAGTATGACAGATAGAAATGTTTTTTACTTACAATATTTCGTAGCCTTTTGATTCTCTTAGTTTGATGAACGGCCGTATCGACACCACTGCTCCGTGTGTTATCTGTTACGGCCAACCGTTAAAGTACCCTTTTTGCTTCATAGTCTACCGCTTTGCCCAGAAATTCTGTTATACCCAAACTAAAGAGTTGTAGATATCCTAGAGGATGAGTTGGACTTGAGGTTTTAAGTCTTTAGGGTCCCCGATGGGTTTTATGTTAAAGTGGGTGGTTGAAATTGCGAGTTGACTTCGTAAGGCCAAATAACACTGTGTACTGTAGTCAGTATTCTGTGTCTACTTTTATGTACAGGAAATTCATGGCTCACTGGTGAATTAGCATTGTGAGTAGTTAGGTTTGAGTTGTTAAGTCAGTGAAGTCGCCACACGAATGGGAGTTGCAGGTTGTGAGGTCACGTTTAAAAGCCTTTACTGTATTTTTTCACAAGTTGATTGTATTTTTTCCTAACATGAGGTCGTGGAACAAAAAAGATCTGCAAATTAGATACGTGTTTAATGAAGTCCTAAATATACCATCGGACGATTGCTAGTACCTGGTATAACAATAAAACTGCCCTTCAGTAAATGCTTTATCGCGCTTTTACAAACTCCTTGCATTCGCGCAAACTGTTCTTCCCCATCTTAAAAGACGGAAGAATTTACCTCAGAGTACTTTTAACGTTTGTTAGCGACATAGCACTTGAGAGGAGGAATATACTCTGTCTCGCGGCTATTAAAAAGGAATGATGTGCACTTCACTCAATGATGTGAATGTTACAGAAAATAGAGGGTTAACTGAACAGGCCACAACGTTATAAGTCAGCATATATCTGTAGAAAATTTCTCTAGTCAATTTCTTCCGCATGAAGAAGAAAGGAAGTCATATCAGAACTGTTATCGATGGAATTGAGCGTTTTATTTTAGGGTTATAGTATGACAAAGCGGTTCTAGACTTTCTGCATTGACTCTTCATTTGTAATTCAAGGCCCAGTTGTTCGAAGGTCGATTAGCGTTAACCCTGGGTAAAATTTTAACACTGGTTTCTTTTTCTTTTGTTCAAAAGCATTTTTCAGGATAAATTTCTAGATTCTTTTTAGAGCACCAATTCATCAAATTGTGGACAAAAAGAATAAAACTGAATTTACTTTTTAAGCTTTCATATCTGAGTTGAAATTTTGCACTAACCCTGAGTTATCTTAACACTGCTTTGAACAACCCAGCTCAGTTTCTTAAGTCATAATTTCGAGAACTGGAAAGCTCATTTGCTGTTTGCGATTAGATTAACAAAAATTTGAAATTCACACTGACTCCGCGCAAGCATGCGATCCGCTGAATATCAAATGACAGGCCTGCTAAACGTTCTCACAATAACTCGTATGTTTTGGCAGTCATCCAATCAAAATCATTTTCGGAAAGTGACGTCACCGGACGGTATGAATTCCCAGTGCTTTCAGAAGTCTCCCTCGGGAGTTTGCGACTGTATAACTATATCACCCTTTATTAATAAATCTGAGGCTTACTTCTTTATGTGGATATACTCGGAAACGTATAAGCTAAGACAGACCCAAGAGCGTTACTTCCATCCTCAGCGTTTATCGAGTAAGTGATTATCATATCGTCATTCAATAATGGAAATTAAGTGCACTTCCTGCTTGGTTAAGTACAAATATCGTTTAGCACTTCCTCCTCCATCGCGGCCGACGTCATCGTTTTCTTTTGTGCATAAATTAATTCATCCACTTGCTACGCAGGCTAATTAAGAGATAGTGCCTAAAATAAATCCCAGGGATTTCCGTTGACGGGCTGTATTTAAACATTTTCTCCGTGATGGATATTGTTCCGCGAACTTTGAACGTAAACATTATTCAATAGGGTTCACTTTATCATCTTCGCCAGACATCAGCATCTTTCATTAATACTCACAGCTCGGGACCGACACCAGCATTTTTATCACTAAAACCCAATAGAAAATTAAGTTAGACGATACCAACGAGGTCTACTTTCCCCGCTCTTTTTGAACAATTTTAACGTGGGTTATATTACGTTTTCCTGGCATTAAAAACAAAGATGAATTATCAATTAAAGGCCTTAGCTGGCGTTCTGGGTGGCTCAAACCGCTGCAAAACTTCCGCTTAGCAGAAGGGCAATAAACCAACTGAGCTAACCTGGAGATAAAACCAGGCCAGAAATATGAGTTAATCATACTAAACCTGAGACAAGGAAGAATAATATTTGTTATTTCTCATAACTTATTTGCTGTCACAAGAAAGCTGTCAAAAATTAATGCAAATGGTAGAGGAAATATCTTCTCAATAAAATGTTCCTGTGAGAGGGATTATTATTATATAGTTTAACTTATTCCGAAAGCGAAGATTCTTATCCTTTTTCTACTGGATAAACGAATAAGTTTGTGGCTGCTTTCGTTGGAACTCGAATGTCTAGATTTCTATTTGCCCTTACATGTCCTTATGTTTGAGTCTGAAGGATTTAAACAGTCCTTAGTTTATATCTTATAGACGATATGCGGCTGAACTCCAAAGGCGGAACTTGCTTAGGATTAAGTATCGTCAAGAGACTATAAAGGGGACAGAGAGGGCATCCCCCATATACACCCTATTCCATAGGTAATTCGTCTCGGGTTATTTTTAACACCACAGATCTCAAGGGGGATTAGACAACAGCCAATCACATAGCGCGAATGTGTTCCGCGTGGATGACCCACGCTGAGAGCCACGCGTCCTTCACGAAATGACGCAGAACAAAATGGGGGAAGACGCGGAGAGCGATTTTGCTATTCCTTTTGTCGACAAAAACGACTACAGCGAGATTTCTGCGAAAGCTGTGTCAGCGAAACCGAAATTAAAAAAGAATCGCCCTTTCTCTCTTTTATAGAGCTAACAGTAGAGCAGGGAAATCCTTAACACGCTGAATATTCTCTCAGGATCATTTATAATTTACAGTTTGAAGAGAGCAATTTCTGGTTTGATGTTTATTTTTTTCAGTCTTTATAGCGATTATTCCTACCCACTTACTTTGTCAATTGTAGGCGAACCCTCCTAAAGCTGAATTTCAAGGGACCATATTCAAGCTCAGAAAGTGAAATAAAATTTCGTCGTTGCTTATTTACGTCCTCCATAAAACGCGAAATTAGGCATTTTCACGTCGTAGTCGTGCAAAAACGGGAAAGAAATGAACAAAAAAGTGTGTTGCACGTGCGAAGTTGTTGTTTTGCTAATTAAACCTATTGTTTTTTTGACGTTCTAGTTGTCGTCCGCGTCGTTAGATCTTAAACTCCCTAAATTGTACAAACGACCGGTTTCAATAGACCGGCGAAATTTCTCATTTTATTGAAGCACTGAGGTTACGACAACTTCGAGTTAAACTGATTTCACGGGTTGTCAAAGAGTCCAGCGATTCCTTTTTTCCAGGTGAGCGCCGACTCATTTCGCTTCAATATTCAGGAATGCTTTCGATCTTTTTACGCTTTCATTGCCTCTCGCCCGACATGTTTTGCACGGCGTTTGGTCATGCGAAACCTCCACGAAACATCCACGCCTCGCGCGAGGTAACTTTATCCCGATTCTAAAAATAACTCGAGACGAATTACCTATGGAATAGGGTGTATATGGGGGATGCCCTCTCTGTCCCCTTTATAGTCTCTTGGTATCGTAGAACCGTAAGTAATAACAGAAACTTGCCGTTACCACAGAAGGAAAAAAATGAAAGAAAGAAAAGTAAATTCATTTCTGTATCAGTTCGTACTTACATGACACGCATAAGGTTAATAAACTATATTTTTTATTAAAACAAAAAGCATTTCGTCTCTTTGCGACCAGATTGGGGAATTTTTCATTTTATGCTAATTAGGACAAGACCGGGAAAATGGAGCATTAATTACAAATAGATCGATGACGTTTTAAAATAGCCACCTATAAACGTCAGTGATAAAAAGGAGATAATGCACATGCCAGCTGTTTTGGTCAAACATTTTTATCAGTACACGATAAACTGGCACATCAGGTGACAATTATCTGTCTTTTTTGCGTTTGAATTTGAAATTAATCTTGTTTGGGGATCCCCCTGTAGATATATCGAAACATATCCCGCGTTAAACCTCACCTTTGAGTTTTAATTGCTGGGCGTATTTGTATCTTCACAGGCAACCAACTCAGACAATTTAAGAAGTGAACAGCAGAAGGCTTTTAGTTACCAAAAGTTAGGAGAGAAATACAACTGATCAAAAGAGCTAGGAAATTTGAGGTACGAAAAGTATAAAACTTAATAACAAGAATGATATGGAGGTGAGATATGATTTTTCCTAGTACATTATTTCTAAGTATTTCAGTGATATTCTTACCATGAATCATGACCAACGTGAGCGCAATATTCTTGTTCATTTCGGCACCACTCGCTGTAGAGGGCACGTCTGTTGTCTTGTCATCCACGACTACCTCCTTTCATCCTTCCTTCCTTCCTTCCTTAATTTCAGCGGTTAAAAGACCTACCCAAATCCAATAACTGTTTATTATTTATTAAAAATAATTCCTAGTTTTAAAAAAATAGACTGAAGCTTACCTTAATGGATGTTAAGTTCCCGTCTTCAATTGCACATTTCTCGTCAAGTTCTGAAGATATTCTACAAATGACCACAAATAGCAGATGTCGTCCGAAAAGAAAAACTGGCATTTAACAATGTTTTTCATTTCAGTATTTCTTCATTTTGTTTTCTTTTAATTCAATAAAAGTCTACATTTTACTTTGTGTTGCGTGTTAACGCATCAGTTGTCCAGTTTTTGTTTGAATTTTGACAGTCGCGGTCGCATGCACGAGCTTTATGCTTTTTTTTTAATTTTCAGTAGACTTCCTTTTACATCTGCTTCATAGAAGCACTTCGAAGTATCAATGACTTTGTTCATTCAGACTTTCCAATTTCAGCTTTATTAAGTTTCTCGGTTTTCAGAATGATTTCAGCTACAGTGATTGCATTGCGTTCAAAAAGTGATGGTTTTTACAATTCTTGAACCAGAAAAATAAAACTTTCCTCCATCAGCAGCATTTGTGATATAAACAACAAAGGACGAAAAATATCGGGTGTTGCGTGGACACTACTGGATGCACAAAAACACCGAATGATCATGGCGACAAGACACAAGTTTCGCGGACTTTCCCGTCGCCTAACCGTGAAAGACTCGTTTTGTATCAACACATACTCAGAGCCATGACGTGCCTTATTTATAACTAGTTCTTATGTTAAGCTTAATGTCCAGTTTCTCTATTCTCTCGTCCGGTTTCGACCGATCCATTCTTTATTTATTTGCTCTATTTGTTTATTTATCTATATTATAATTATTTCTCTCCAAAGCGACGATATATTTTATGTAATAAGGAATTCTATTTTTTCATTATTGATTGGAATATTTCTGAAACTTGTTTTAGAATCAAGAATTTTAAGGTAAAGAAGTGAAACAACCGTGTCATAGAACAAGGTCAAATTTCATTTAATCAGTGTTAAATTGTGAAATATATTCAACATTTCATGTGGTCTTTATGACTTAAAAAATGCAAAAACAAAATCAAATAGAGTAGAATTTCTTGAAAGAAATTCCGGCCCGTGAATGTTTGTAGTCTTTATAGTGTAAAGAAGTATATTCAAGACTGCTGCATAATTGGCTTTTAATTTTGGGTGTTCTATGTGTTTGTTTTTGTGTTTGTTCCGTTTTTTGTTTTAAGTCCCGGTCTCTGAGGGGGAGAGCTTTAACGAGCAATATAAAATTGACTTTTTTTGATCAAATAAACAACCGGGTGATCTGCGATCGGATTATATAATTCCCTGGGGTACTTCTTTATAATAAGCTGTCCCCGTCTCCGAGAAACTCCTCTATTGAAGTTACTGATAGGATCATATATGTAGGTTTATACAATGATGTGAATGCTACGCGCGCTATGATTGGTCGTTGCCCATTATCTATTATATAATAACTAAGATAGTACGCTCGCTCTGATTGGCCGAGAGGAGTGTTTGCATGAGAGTATGTAAACATGGTTGTGGCGTCAAGATGTTTTGCTTTTCTTGCACTAATCACGCAAGCATAAATTTGAAAAAGTTTTCAAGTTCAAAACTCGACAATTTTACTTTATTTAACCATTCCTTCGTCGGCTGAAACTTGGAAAATCGTTAAAAAGAAGGTGTGTCAATTTTTTTTCGCTTAAGCTCCGTATTTTGTAAAGCATCTTTTTGCAAAACAAGAACTGATTACGATTGCAAGACTTCATGTATAAGACTTTGCGACTGGTAAGAATTTCTCTTTTAATCAGGACCGTAAGAAAGAGTTTGCGTTTTTTCTGAGGAGAGTTATTTTATAAAAGGAATAGAAAACTTTTTTCCTGTGTTTCCATAGCCTGATATAAACACTCAAGGGATTAGGAGAATTCTCGACAGTTATGCAAATCGTTTAGGGGATCATATGCACTTCCTTCTCCATCGCAGCCGACGCCACCGTTTTCTTTTGTGCATAAATTAATTCATCCACCTGCTACGCAGGCTAATTAAGAGATAGTGCCCAAAATAAATCCCAGGGATTTCCGTTGACGGGCTGTATTTAAACATTTTCTCCGTGATGGATATTGTTCCGCGAACTTTGAACGTAAACATTATTCAATAGGGTTCACTTTATCATCTTCGCCAGACATCAGCATCTTTCATTAATACTCACAGCTCGGGACCGACACCAGCATTTTTATCACTAAAACCCAATAGAAAATTGAGTTAGACGATACCAACGAGGTCTACTTTCCCCGCTCTTTTTGAACAATTTTAACAGTGGGTTATATTACGTTTTCCTGGCATTAAAAACAAAGATGAATTATCAATTAAAGGCCTTAGCTGGCGTTCTGGGTGGCTCAAACCGCTGCAAAACTTCCGCTTAGCAGAAGGGCAATAAACCAACTGAGCTAACCGGGAGATAAAAACCAAGCCAGGAATATGACTTGAGTCAAGGAATAATAATATTTGTTACTTCTCACAACTTATTTGCTGTCACAAAATAGCTGTCAAAAATTAATGCAAATGGTAGAGGAAATATCTCCTCAATAAAATGTTTCTGTGAGAGGGATTGTTATTATATAGTTTAACTTATTCCGAAAGCGAAGATCCTGATCCTTTTTCTACTGGATAAACGAGTGAGTTTGTGGCTCAGTTTCGTCGGAACTCGAATGTCTAGATTTCTATTTGCCCGTACATGTCCTTAGTCCTTATATCTGAGTCTGAAGGATTTAAACAGTCCTTAGTTTATATCTTATAGACTATATGCGGCTGAACTCCAAAGGCGGAACTTGCTTAGGATTAAGTTTCGTAGAACTGTAAGTAAAAAGGAAAAAAATGAAAGAAAGAAAAGTAAATTCATTTCTGTTTCAGTTCGTAATTACATGACACATAAAACATAGGGTTAACACCACGAAACCTATGAAACCATGAAACCATTGACACCACGAAACCTATGAAACCACGAAACCATTGACACCACGAAACCCATGAAACTATGAAACCATTGATACCACGAAACCTATGAAACCATGAAACTATTGACACCACGAAACCCATGAAACTATAAAACCATTGACACCACGAAACCTATGAAACCACGAGACCCATGAAACCATGAAACCATTGACACCACGAAACCTATGAAACCACGAAACCCATGAAACCATGAAACCATTGACACCACGAAACCTATGAAACCATGAAACCATTGACACCACGAAACCTATGAAACCATGAAACCATTGACACCACGAAACCTATGAAACCATGAAACTATTGACACCACGAAACCTATGAAACCATGAAACTATTGACACCACGAAACCTATGAAACCATGAAACCATTGACACCACGAAACCTATGAAACCACGCAACCCATGAAACCATGAAACCATTGACACCACGAAACCTATGAAACCACGAAACCCATGAAACCATGAAACCATTGACACCACGAAACCTATAAAACCATGAAACCATTGACACCACGAAACCTATGAAACCATGAAACCATTGACACCACGAAACCTATGAAACCATGAAACTATTGACACCACGAAACCTATGAAACCATGAAACTATTGACACCACGAAACCTATGAAACGATGAAACCATTGACACCACGAAACCTATGAAACCACGCAACCCATGAAACCATGAAACCATTGACACCACGAAACCTATGAAACCACGAAACCCATGAAACCATGAAACCATTGACACCACGAAACCTATAAAACCATGAAACCATTGACACCACGAAACCTATGAAACCATGAAACCATTGACACCACGAAACCTATGAAACCACGAAACCCATGAAACCATGAAACCATTGACACCACGAAACCTATGAAACCATGAAACCATTGACACCACGAAACCTATGAAACCATGAAACCATTGACACCACGAAACCTATGAAACCACGAAACCCATGAAACCATGAAACCATTGACACCACGAAACCTATGAAACCATGAAACCATTGACACCACGAAACCTATGAAACCACGAAACCTATGAAACCATGAAACCATTGACACCACGAAACCTATGAAACCATGAAACCATTGACACCACGAAACCTATGAAACCATGAAACCCTTGACACCACGAAACCTATGAAACCACGAAACCCATGAAACCATGAAACCATTGACACCACGAAACCTATGAAACCATGAAACCATTGACACCACGAAACCTATGAAACCATGAAACTATTGACACCACGAAACCTATGAAACTACGAAACCATTGATACCACGAAACCCATGAAACTATGAAACCATTGACACCACGAAACCTATGAAACTATGAAACCATTGACACCACGAAACCTATGAAACTACGAAACACATGAAACTATGAAACCATTGACACCACGAAACCTATGAAACCATGAAACCATTGACACCACGAAACCTATGAAACCATGAAACCATTGACACCACGAAACCTATGAAACCATGAAACCATTGACACCACGAAACCTATGAAACCATGAAACTATTGACACCACGAAACCTATGAAACCATGAAACCATTGACACCACGAAACCTATGAAACCACGAGACCCATGAAACCATGAAACCATTGACACCACGAAACCTATAAAACCATGAAACCCTTGACACCACGAAACCTATGAAACCACGAAACCTATGAAACCACGAAACCTATGAAACCATGAAACCATTGACACCACGAAACCTATGAAACCATGAAACCATTGACACCACGAAACCTATAAAACCATGAAACCATTGACACCACGAAACCTATGAAACCACGAAACCCATGAAACCATGAAACCATTGACACCACGAAACCTATGAAACCATGAAACCATTGACACCACGAAACCTATGAAACCATGAAACCATTGACACCACGAAACCTATGAAACCATGAAACCATTGACACCACGAAACCTATGAAACCATGAAACCCTTGACACCACGAAACCTATGAAACCACGAAACCCATGAAACCATGAAACCATTGACACCACGAAACCTATGAAACCATGAAACCATTGACACCACGAAACCTATGAAACCATGAAACTATTGACACCACGAAACCTATGAAACTACGAAACCATTGATACCACGAAACCCATGAAACTATGAAACCATTGACACCACGAAACCTATGAAACTATGAAACCATTGACACCACGAAACCTATGAAACTACGAAACACATGAAACTATGAAACCATTGACACCACGAAACCTATGAAACCATGAAACCATTGACACCACGAAACCTATGAAACCATGAAACCATTGACACCACGAAACCTATGAAACCATGAAACCATTGACACCACGAAACCTATGAAACCATGAAACTATTGACACCACGAAACCTATGAAACCATGAAACCATTGACACCACGAAACCTATGAAACCACGAGACCCATGAAACCATGAAACCATTGACACCACGAAACCTATAAAACCATGAAACCCTTGACACCACGAAACCTATGAAACCACGAAACCTATGAAACCATGAAACCATTGACACCACGAAACCTATGAAACCATGAAACCATTGACACCACGAAACCTATAAAACCATGAAACCATTGACACCACGAAACCTATGAAACCACGAAACCCATGAAACCATGAAACCATTGACACCACGAAACCTATGAAACCATGAAACCATTGACACCACGAAACCTATGAAACCATGAAACCATTGACACCACGAAACCTATGAAACCATGAAACTATTGACACCACGAAACCTATGAAACTACGAAACCATTGATACCACGAAACCCATGAAACTATGAAACCATTGACACCACGAAACCTATGAAACTATGAAACCATTGACACCACGAAACCTATGAAACTACGAAACACATGAAACTATGAAACCATTGACACCACGAAACCTATGAAACCATGAAACCATTGACACCACGAAACCTATGAAACCATGAAACCATTGACACCACGAAACCTATGAAACCATGAAACCATTGACACCACGAAACCTATGAAACTACGAAACACATGAAACTATGAAACCATTGACACCACGAAACTTATGAAACCATGTATCCATTGACCCCACGAAACCTATGAAACGATGAAACCATTGACACCACGAAACCTATGAAACCATGACTCCATGATACTTTCATTATATGACATAGACATTGGCATATACTAATTAGCATAAATTCGTGCACCGTAACACCAAGTTGTAACCTTAAACTATATCAGTTTTAAGAGGCTGTCTCAGTAAAAACCGCCCACTCAATTTCGCGTGAAAAATAATTTTGCCTGAAACACTGGCGAGTGAAAGGCTTTATCGAGACTAAAACTAAAATAGGTTTGCTCTGATTCACATTAATTTTCTGGCCGCGCTGGGGGGCGTCGAGTATTTTGTCCCGCCAAGGCCATTTTGCACTGGCATTTTTTGCGGCGCTGTAAAATGTTTGATTTGCACCATCTGCCAATGAATTTTATACCTATTTATAGGTAAAAATCTCTAGTTTTTCCCAAAGGTAATAGTTATCCGCTAAATTTAGCTGGAAAGACGAAATCGAGCAAAATATGACCCAAACTAATTGCCTTGGAGCGAAAGGCCAAAAATGACCCTGTTTTAAAAGCTTATTTCTGACGTTTGGGACATAGTTGAAAGCTCTAGACTGAATAGACGCAAAGATAGACCATCTTTTATTAGTAATATACAAAACCCCATGTGCGATTTCAGTATTTTAAAAGTTATGACCGTTTGTATCAACGCGTATGCGAGCTAATACGATATTTTCAGATTTAGCGTAACGGATCTATCTCAAGCAGATTTTGTCAAAAGTACGGCTTACCTATTTCATTACTGGCGCTGACTCACAAATTGAGCGATATTCCAATCGCTGAGATGCCGGAATCCATAAAATTCCAGTAAATGTGCTTTAGAAACTGCTGGTATGCGGCCATTTTTGAATCCCATCGCTAACAATCCAAAGCTCAAAACAAGTGAAATTGTGTCACGTTTCGAGCTAAATAGCTCGGTAAAACAACCGTTCAGAGGTGAAAGTTTGCTCGAGAATCAGAAAATCAACTAGGCAGGTCTCATTTTGGATCAGAAAATTGAGATTTCAGAGGTACAACCTCGAATAAACCTTCTATTCAACCGGCTCTGCAAGGTCAAATGCAGGTTGACACGTAAACCGGAAATGTTGAAACCCGGAAATACAAAAAAACCGGAAATGCGGAAATCCGGATCATCCGGAAATCGGCAAATCTGAAATCAATCAGAAGCCGAAGGCAATTCCAGCAATTAGAGACAGCTGCATTCGTTTAGGGCTTCTTTTCGACGTTGAGACACGTAAAAGATAAAACCTTCCAAACCGGCGTAGCTGTGTGAATTTTTTCTGAACTGAAACGCAGTTCCACGATCGATTGCGTTTGGCAAATAGGCTCCATAAGAAACAGTAAATATCATTAACCGGTTACAAACATTCTATGTGCGCTAACATATCACACTTGTGACTAATACTTTACAGAAGTTGACTATACATCGAAACTGAATGTGTCGAGATCTAGGAAACCGAGCCAGTATAGAGCACCTTTATCTGGCCGATTCATTGCTTGCAAGAGTTGGTTCATAGAAGCACTTATCTATTTACGACTTTGTCCTCAGAAATTTTGTTTTCTTCTAATTCGATCCAGTAACTGTCTGATATATTACACAATGTTTCAAGCGCATCGGTTGCCTAGTTTTTGTTTACCTCATGTAGCATGCATGTTTTCGACTGAGGAAGAGCGAGCAAATAAACTTTATTACCTTTGTTGGTTTTTAGATACGGCTGCGAGGTTATCCCTGTAGACCAGTTTATTTCTTTTATTTTGCCGGTTCATCGCTCGAGAGTTGGTACATAAAAGTAATCTTATTGATGACTCTGTCCATTCAGAATTTCACCTAAAATGTTTGTGTAATATTATTACCATTTTATCGCATTTTTCTCGGTTCTCAGAGACTGTTCAGTTCGTTATTGGATTGCGTTCGGAAAGTGTTGATTTTAGCCATTTTTGACAGAGAAAAACCACCTGTTTCTCCATCACCGACAATGATTTTGCACTCCCTCTATAAAATAAACGAAAACCACCGGGTATTGCATGGAATTCAAGTTTGTTTTGAGTACCGAACAAAAATCATTGAAAGTTTATGGCAACAACATGCAAGTTAGCAGACTCCACTGATGTATCAGTTAACCTGCATAACGAGAGACTTGGGTTCAGTCTGACCTCATACTCTCAGCTACACTGCATACCTGGTGGATCAGTAGGGTTAGTACTTATAGTTAGCCTAGATGACCAATTTTGATTTCTCTGTTTCACGGTTTCCCCATGTATGGGACGATATATTTTATGTAATAAGTGAATTAAGGGAGTTATTAACTGGAAATAGCTCTGAAAATTGTACTAGCATCAAACGTATTAGAGCCTGCAGCTGCTTGGATCTTTCTCTAAAAATACATCAATATCGGGGACATAAAAAAAACTGTCTCATATTTCGTTTTTAAGTTGTTATTAAATGGCGGTTAAATGGCGGTTTCAACTCTTTCTTAGTAAGCTTAAATCCAGGCTTTTGACATTGACTTTGTTGCGATCCAATAAATTCAAGAATGGTCTGCAATAGGATAAATTTCCTGGGCGTACTTCTTTATCTAAGTTGTCCCCGGGGTATTATTCCGGCTACATAACTGATAGGACCATATAGTTATCCCTATTATATTATGCCCGTTGGGTTTGTATAATATATAACAATTATTCACCGAAGTGGAGGTGGCTAGTCGTGGTTATTTACCGAACTGCGAAGCAGTGCGGTAAATATCCACGACTAGCCACCGACACTGAGGTGAATAATTGTTTTAGTATATACTAAAACAATGAGATAATTGAGCAAAAAAATGATGATTTTTAACTCAAATACTGTTGCCAACGATTAAAATTTTGGCGCGTAATGACCGGGCCGCCGCGGCCGTCGCTTTTTAATGCCGACAATTAAAACTTTTGAAGGCATTTGTTTAGCTCTTGCGGGGAAATTTCTTCAAAAGGAGTTGTGAATTCTTTTTGTATTTAAAATCATTCTATAAAAAAAGATTATTAAATTTAGTTTTAAGCTTATTTATGAACAACTCAACTAAATAAGGTAACGCAAGACTTTAACTTAATTTGCATTTGTAAACAAAAAACTTTTTCACCGGTTTTATCGATAAATTCGTGTCAAAAAGACAAACCTTTTCCTGTTAAAACTTCCAATCCGACCTTCGTCACCTTCTTCGTGTATTTCGGAAACAGCTTGCTTGATTAGTTGTGAAATTTCTTTGTTTGTCCACGGCAGCAAACCGGGAAGGCATTTTCCTCGCAACTTACGTGAGTTTGGCGTCGCTCGCTCGGAGGAACTGGAGGTGAACCAGTGAATACTGCAGGATATTCACTGATTGAGTAGCCAATCAGAGCGCGCGAAAAGCACTATCCATTGTTTTAGTATATACTAAATAGATTTAGCCAGGGCTAAAAGCAAAGCTCTCTTTAATGTTTATAGATTCCTCAAAGAAAATATAAAATCGATGAATACGAAAGACAAGTTGAAAGCAACGAGAACGCTAAAAACAACAACAATAGATCTAATTAGCAAAAAAACCACTTTGCACGTGCAGTACACTTTTTTTTCTAATTAGCAAAAAAACATCCCTGCACGTGCAGCAGTTTTTTTTGTACATTTCCTTACCATAGTTTTACACGACTAACGTGAAACTTCTTTTAGCTTCCTATTAACGCGTTTTATGGAGGAAATGTTTGTGTTCCTGTTCACTCTATTTTTTCACTGCCGCTCCTTTTTCACATTAATAGCCGCTAGCATTCTTCATTTCCTAACCGCCGCTACATAATTTTCATGTTTTTCTTCCAACGACATTAGTCTCCGTTGTTATTTATTTCTCGGCCCTGACAAGTGTGACACTTGACATCAGCTTACATGAAGTGTGTGTACGGGTGGGCGGGAGGGCAGGCGTACGCTACGTCATAACCAAATTTTCTCGGATGGATAGTTTACCAAATTTTCTAACCTATGGTGTTCCGCTGGCGCGCTTCGCGCGCGAGAGCTCCGCTATAAGCTGTGTAGCTATACCTCTTTTGGTCTGAAAATGGTGGAGAGAATTTATCCCCAGTTTTAACCTGAAATATAACAGAGTAAGGAAAGTCACATTTTTTGGTGTGAAATAGGGTAAGGGATTTAGGAATTATATTACGGCGCACAGCCCCACCACAATTTTCCAGGGCCTCCTCTTCCCACCCCGACTCGCGGTTATGCATCGGTTCTCCATTACCAACGAAATTCATTGACATTTTTAAATGTCGATGAATATTATTCAATATTTTTATATGTCAATGGATATTATTTAATATTATTTTATTTTTTACAAGCTTCGATGATGGCTGACAAGACAACATTGATAGTTATCAGTTCCTTTATCATGTTCCCAGCTGTGATGATGGCACAGGAAGTTGTAAACCATGGAGGTAATGACTAATGACATCAGGACCAAAATTTTATTGCGCACCTGTTTGTAGGCATTATGTTTAAGCACCCTGTTGCTGTTTCATATACAGAAAGCTGTCAAAAAACCATTCTGAAGTAAAAAAAAAATGAAATAATTATTTTTACTCATAAAAAAAGTGCGATCAAGACTTCAAAACCAGCCAAACGCCTTCGTTCAAGACTGATCCTCTGTTTTACTTTCTTAATAGATTTTAAATGAATTTGTATCTTAGAAAATCGTGCTATTATTATTATTATTATTATTATTATTATTATTATTATTATTATCATCATCTTCATTTTTTTATCGTATAAAATTATAATTATTCCTGTTCCTATACTACCGTGGCGAAGGTTTATAATAGGGAGCTTATAAAGCAAAAACGACGGCGACGCTTACGAAGACGTCAATAATGATATCTGTATTGTACTCTGGTTATTGACCTGATTGGTTAATTAAGTCTCGATGTGATTGGTCTTGTGTCAGTTAAGCCGTGGTGTTATTGGCTATGAAGACTTGGGTCGTTTCCATCAGTCTTTTGTCACAGTTTAACAGCGACGATCCAGCGACAAGAAATGGTGATGCCAACAATCACACTTCTTTTTGCTGAACATGCACCATTTCCACACGAAACATTAAATCGACCGGGACTCTGCGACAAGTATTACGCATTCTACAGACTACCATAACTAGTACTCATCTTAGAAAGCTGGCTTACTAAATTAGACCAAAAGCCACTGGAATGGCAGTCAACGGGCACGGTACAAACGACTTATGGCGGACTCAAGCAAAACTGACAAAAACAGAAGTGACTTTATAGGCAAGAGATAATTTGACGAGCAATAAACGACTGTAACAACAAACGACTTTGACTGTGAAGATGACTACCCGGCACAGTCCTATTCAGGACTACTCCCTGACAATCATGCTCCACCTACTTTTGGATTTATAACTAGGAGTAATCGGAGCTTAGGAGAGTGCGTTCGATATGTTTGTTGAGGCGGAAGGGTGGTTGCGATGTAGATAAACATGATTATGGCATATTTTGAACGTAAGGGTTGCGTACAGCGAAACCTCTATTTAAACTGTGTATTATTTTAAGAACGTTTTCAAAAGATATCGTATGGTTCGGTGTCAAGTACTTTTAATCGAAGGAGACATTGGCCAGCGTCGGACTCGTAAATGGAACATTTTGTTTTACTTGCGCGAGTTACAGGGCGCAGTTTCTCAAAGGCCGATTAGTTCTTAACCCGAGATTCTTTTTCTTTCTTCAAAAATATTTCTTCGGATAATTTCCTCTGTTATTTTTAACAGCATCCAATCATCAACTTCTTGACGAAATGAATTACATTGAATTTACTGGTTTAAAAGCTTTCACATCTGAATTCAAACTTCGCACTAACCCTATCAAAGCCTTCAATGGAATGTGTGTGCGGCTCACGTCAATAACTTTTCCAGCAATTTGGTCGAGCGTGTTGATTTCAGTGACTCGAGAGTGGTGTTACTGTGGGCTGATTTATAAGTTTTTCCTAATAAATAACATAGAGTTAAAGTGTTCGTTTTTCCGGTGCCGAAAATATCACAAGTTATGGTCAAATGGCGCCGCCGAGCTTCACATCTCGGTAGATTTACTTTGTGGCACAACGGCTGCCGAGCTACACAACTCGGTAAATTTACTTTGTGGCATAACGGCCGCCGAACTAAACCCGGTTTGATGCGTGCACCTGTAGTCGCAGACATTTTCCAAAGACAGTGACGAACCATGCTGAAAAATATGAAGGCTTAATCCGAAGTAAAATTTAACAGCAAACTCCTGCAAGATGAACGCTTTGGACGATTCAGCAATCACAGATCGATGTACGCTTTACGAAGATTGAGCAGACTTTTTAAAAGATGAACGCTTTACGAAGAATATCAGACCTTAGCAAACCTTTGAAAGATGAACGCCGAGGACACAAGAATCACCACATGAGTTAGCGCGTCAAAGTGAGGCAAAACTTAAGCAAGCGCCTCAAAGCGAGGCAAATGTGTGTCGACGACGACGAACAAAAATGTAACCTCAAAAAAACCTCCCTTATTAATTGCACAGGTCACCCAACAATGCACAGAACACCCAACACAAATGAGGAGTTGCGTTCTCGTACCTCGAACGCAATTACTGTTTATTTATTGTTTTGCTGTTTCGCAGTTTGTCCCGTTCCGATGAATAAAGAGGAAGAAGAGATAATTAAAGAGCAGGAAAGAAACAGAGAAGAAATGGAAGAGATCATGAGAGAGATTGAAATCAGTTGTTTAGGTGAGTGATAAAAAACCATGGGATGAATAATTAAGTACAAGTAAAAATAACTTAAGGAGGGTTGGGGTCGTTTTTGTTATACAAAGAACAATGTAAATTATGCATTTCTGAACCCGTTCTCTTCATTGGAAGCGTTGTCGCTCATGGGACGAAAAAATCCCGCGCGGATACCCGGGGGGGTGGGGGGTGTACTCTGGATTTCAAGGGACAGATCCTCAAAGCTTTTGTTCCAACGCCTACTCTCCATTGTATATACAACGCTCCTCATTCAATCTCAATTCGATTATAGTGATATTGTCCGGGTAATTGTGGAAAAACTTTGTTTGACAGGTTACAGAAGCTTCAGAACCGTGCTGCTCGTGTTCTAACCTTTTCTATCTAGATGTGATGCCTAGCCAACCGCTTATTTAAACAACTTAATTGGAAAGACTGGAGCACTCAGTTTCAAATACAAAAAGCCCTAATGGCTCACAAGTCTTTAAATGATCTTGTTCCCGGATATTTATCCTCTAAACTGTTAAACGATGTGAAACGCACTACTCCCTAAGGGACTCTGTTAACAAACTGAGTGGGAACTAGCTTCATGAAGAACAGCTTCAGTTATAGCACACAAGTGATATGAGAGGGCTAAATTTTTAACAATACTAATTAACTGCAGTGAAGCACACGTACCATCACTGCGTTATGCATATGCATATATGCATACATAAGGTATTGGTCATAATGACCAATACCTTATGTATGCGCACAACCATATCACCCAAGCAGTGGCAGCCATGGACAGCTGGTTCGCCCTTATTGAGGCTCATCCGCCTGGCATAGCCGTTGGGTCAATTAGCGGGGGATTGCTGGCGTATCAAAGAACATTTACTGCCGAGGCGTGTGCAAGCATTGCTTTAAGCGCCAGCTCCACCGTAAACAAGTGGTAGCTGTTGGTTGGGAACTGCAAAACAGTTCTCCCACGGCGTGCGTATGGAGATGGTATCACTGAGGAAAAATTGAACTGTGTGCCCAAATAAATTTGGGGGGGGGGGGGGGTTAAGGAGGGGTTTCTGATCCATAACACATAGTAACTATTCTAAACATCAAATCCTCTCAGACACATTTTTTTTCTTAGCAACACTTTCCTTTCAAAGACATATTATTTCTTCCACATCTCCCAGCTAGCAAAAATTGGTCTGTAGAACAGATATTTTGAGGAACAGATCCATTGGGTGCCCCTGAGTGTAGCCCTAGCAGCACTATACGACGCGTCCTTAAGGGTGCAAAGTTTCTTGATTGAAGTTTTGAGACTAACGTTCCAAGTCCTTTGACAACCTTGTTTTAGTAAATGACGCAGTGGTTGGTGACATTGAACGAAGAGTATTCATAGATTATAAAAATTTTGAATTCACTTGAACTGTTGCAAATAAACCATTTAAACAACTCTTGATCGGCTGAAACTGAAAACTGACTTTGTCGGTGGATTACTTTACGACAAATTCTTACCTAACTTCCACTTGCTGATTTGTAGATGAATGTAAAACAGGACTACATAACTGCCACGATGATGCATACTGCACCAACACCAAGCGTTCCTTCACTTGTACTTGTAAGCAAGGATATACTGGGGATGGTGTTAACTGTGCAGGTAGCAAACCATACGGAGCTTAAACTAACAGGATTTCATCTTTAGTTTTATGCTATTCCATACCATAAAGACTAGAGCCAATCAGAAAGCTGGAAACCGGTTTCATAGTAAGTCAGTGGTATGTCACAGATCGGTAGTTTCTTGGTGTTGTGGACGGGTGCAATCACAAAATGACGTAATACAAAAGATTAAAAAGACACTGAACAATATCCACACCACATAACAATAGCTAACCAACAATAGTTTTCTCATCAGCAAGAAACACCCCACAGGTCGTATCCATGAAAAATGTTGGCGTTAGTTGCAGCCTCCAGATCCCCGTAGCCTGCGAACAGGCTCACATGTGCGATTTCGAGGGACATTTTGGCGCGTGCATTTCCTAGCCCTATTATTCTGGCCGGCTTTGCGTGCTCGATCCGCCAAAATTTTCTTTTTCCCAGGCTAAACTCCCCCAGCGAAAGCTTTCCAAGTGTGCAAGATGTAAAACTAAGTCGACATAAAAATCGAACAAAGTCAGTTGATAATTCAGCATTAACTCTTGATTGCAGACATAAACGAGTGTCAGACTGGAAACCACCTATGTGACACCGATATTTCAGAGTGCAAAAACATTAAAGGATCTTACAAGTGTGTTTGCAAAAGTGGACATGAAGTTATACGTACAAGTAAATATACCACCTAGCACTTCAAGATATGCTTATTGAAATGTATACTTTAAAAATGTCTTCTTCTTTTCTCGGGGTTACGTGCGGTGAATAAGGTTGAAATGATAAAGGCATCGACAAAAAGGAACGTGGACGGCATATTATGATACTTTTTAAAACAGATCCACGGTTTGATAATTTAGCGTTAACTCTTAATTTACAGACAGAAACGAACACGCCACCAGTTCATTGTGCCGTAACACTAAACGATCCTTTTAGTGTGCTTGCAGGGAAGCGTATTTCGAAAGTGCCGTTGTTTAGTAAATCACGCTGTGGTTGGTGAAATTGAACGAGGAGTATAGATTATAATAATTTGAACTCAATTGAACTGTTGCAAATAAATAATTTACACAACTCTTGATCGGCTGAAAGTGAAAACTGATTTTGCAGGTGGATTACTTTACGTCAAATAAATTCTTATACCTAACTTCCATTTGTTGATTTGTAGATAAGAGTAAAACAGGACAACATAACTGCCACGATGATGCATACTGCACCAACACCAAGTGTTCCTTCACTTGTACTTGTAAGCCAGGATATACTGGGGATGGTGTTAACTGTGCAGGTAGCAAACCTGATAAGGAGCTTAAACTAACAGGATTTCATCTATAGTTTCCATACGATAAAGATAAGAGCCAATCAGAAAGCTGAAAACCGGTTTCATATTTGGTCAGTGGTATGTCTCAGATCGGTAGCTTCTTCGTGTTGTGGACGGGTGCAATCACAAAATGACGTAATACAAAAGATTAAAAGGACACTGTACAATATCTACACCACATAACAGTAGCTAACCAACAATAGTTTCCCCATCATCAAGAAACACCCCACAGGTCGTATCCATGAAAAATGTTGGTGTTAGTTGCAGCCTCCAGATTCCCCGTATAGCCTGCGAACAGGCTCACATGTGCGATTTCGAGGGAAATTTGGACGTGCACGTTTCCTAGCCCTATTATTCTCGCCGGCTTTGTCTGCTCGAGCCGCCAAAATTTTCCTTTTCGCAGGCTAAATCCCCCAGCGATAGCTTTCCAAGTGTGCAACATGTAAAACTTTGGTTTATCATTTGTATTTTTTAGTTATTTGGCATTCAATCTAACTTCCTTTTTTGTTTTGTCCACTACAAAAATTTATCATTCTATAAAAATATGATATATATCTATCCTCATGGGATAGAATCGACACAAAAATCGAACCCGATTGATAATTCAGCATTAACTCTTGATTTGCAGTCATAAACGAGTGTGAAACTGGAAACAACCAATGTGACCCCGATACTTCAGTGTGCGTTAACACTAAAAGATCTTACAAGTGTGTCTGCATGTTGGGTTTTTCCAAAAGTGGACATGAACATAATTGTACAGGTAAATATACCACCGAGCACTTCAAGATATGCTAATTGAAATGGATACTTTAAAAATGTCTTCTTCTTTTGTCGAACTTAAGTAGGGTAATCAGGTTGAAATGATAAAAGCATCGTCAAAATAGGAACGTATACGGCATATTATGATGGTTAACAGATCTACAGTTTGATAATTCTGCATTAATTCTTAATTTTCAGACATAAACGAGTGTGAGACAGGAAAACACAACTGTAACGCCACCAGTTCATTGTGCAATAACACTAAAGGATCGTTTAGGTGTGTTTGCAGGGAAGGGTATAACGAAAGTGTACCTGAACATAATTGTACAGGTAAATATACTACCGAGCACTTCAAGATATCTTAATTGAAATGGGTACTTAAATATATCTTCTTCTTTTCAGGCACGAGTTTACGTGAATCAGTAAAAATTGTGTAATTCATCAAAAACTCTCGATTTCTTTTCTTAGTTTGTCCATTTTTTTTCTTTTGCTTTGCTTTGAAAATAGAGATTGAATTAAAGAGATCGGAACTAACTACTTGAAGAGCGCAAAATAGCGCGACGCACTCGCTCGAGGGCCATGCGCACTGTCCTTCATGAACTGGAATGAATGACAGAATGACGCATTATCGGTGTTCTTTTTTTTACAGTGTCAAGTTGCGAAGAAATTTATAATACGACTTTGTGAGTACAACATACGCGTGATTACTATGGTGTTAGCAACATTTTTTACTACTTTTTTCGTCTCAATATAACACACAATTTTTCTCACATCATAGTAAATACCAGTTTCTTCAGGTTCGCACTTTAGACAACGGCCTTCTTTGCGTACAATATAACCACCCCCCCCCCCCCCCAAATTAACTGTTTAAGCTTCGTCATGTGGAGCACTATGTCAGTTAGTGTTATCTGGAAAAGGTGACTGCAATGGTTTTTACTAGGAGCAAAACCTCCCAAGTTTGAGCTTTAATTACATATTGCGGACAACTGAGATCTCGGAAAAATGAAATCATGGCTTTAATAGACATAGAGGAAATCTTGCTAGGACCAGTGTCAATACAAAATTTTAAAACATTAAGGGTCCACCTTTTTCACGGTCATTTGGGTTGGGCAGGATTAAAGTGGTGCTGTCTTCAATATTCTTTAAAAAAAAAAAAGACTGGTTACATGTCACTTAATATTTAGCGGTTATTTACCTTCTAAATTTCGTGCTAAAATTTCAGATTCTAGTTCAAAAATTCCAGGGTCGGATTCGAGTAAGCTGTGTCGCTCAGCATCATTTGGCTCAACACACACCTAACTCCTAAGGTGTTTACCGTATTTGGTTTCCCTCGAATCAGATTCCTGTTCAACTTTATCTTATTTTGGATCTTAGGGATAAGGTATGGCTTGCGCACAGGGCAAAACACCAATCGAGGGGAGGTTGCACGTTTTCGAAAGCTATCGACCACTATTAAAAGACAATACAATACAATACTTCCGAAGTCGTCATCCCTGCAAAGAAGTTGACATTCGCGAACCCTACCATCCATATCAATATATATAATCTATTGTTTCCGAAGCCTTTAATCTGTTTATTTCTGGTAATACTCGGTTCTGATCAAAATAACGTAACTGAAACTGTTTTTCTCATGGCACAATAAGTACTCATCAAATCAGCTGGAATCCATTCAAGTGCTGGATTTATGTAATTATTTTGTATTTTTTCGTTTTCTAGTTCAGTTAGAGTTAGTGACACACCAAGAAATAGAAGTTCGCCAAAATAGTTTCGACATTGGGTAAACATATTGGGTAAACACAAGCAGTCGTGGAAATGGGTTCAAAACATTTTTATTACGAATTACCTACGATTCCTGTTTCCTAAAACGTGCTTTTTTTTGCTGTTGTTCAACGTGGTGTTATGATGCCCTATTAACTTTATAGTATCCAGATCAATTTAATACTCGCAACTCGAGCATGTATTGCCTGCCGCAAGTTGTGTTTTAAGTAAGAGCTCTTAATCTAATTCCACTGAGTACTGTTTGTTTATAAAAATTTGTTGTTTTTTCTTGGCTGCCCTGGAAAGCCAAGGTTAATAATCCTTAAAACCATGGCTAAAATTAGGCCATGGTAACAATGTGGTTTGTTACTGCGGCTAGACTATGAAATATCACCAGCAAAATTGTCTATACTACCTTAAGTTTATAATTTTAATATATCAACTGAGTTGTGATATCAATGAGGTACGGGAAGGCAAAAAAAAGTGTGCCTTCTACCATCGATTTTTAAAGGAATTGAATGCAGTCAATCGTTCACCCATACATCCTGTTTGTAGGGTAAAGCAGTACAAATTACTCCCTCTAGTCTTACATTGGCAGCACTTGTTTCCGCCTGAGAGTTCTAAGGTAAAGGGGATAATAAAACAACGGCTATTTTGGGGAATGGAAGAATCTTGGCGTTTCACAGCCAACATGCTTTTTTTTGGAAGGTTATCTGGACTTGGAATACAGCTGTCGCGCGTCTTGTGATAATCTTATTCATTTACGATGGCTACTGTTCAGTTTATCTAATTAAACCGGAATAGAAATTTTTTATTTCACACAAGCCTTCGCTGAAGCTAAATAACCCGGCCTTATTTGGCCATGGGGACTGAAATTCGCAAGTATGACGGCGAATTGAGATTACTTTTGTGAGTTCAGGAACAGTCAATCAAGAATTACCTCTCAGGGAAGGTATTTTGTTCTCAAAAAAAAATATTCGCAGAAGGGAAAATTAAATGAATAAAAATTCATGCACGCCAATTAACCCTAAAAAATATTCATTCTGCGGCCTAAAAAAATCATACAAGGAATTGGATAACTAAAAAAAATTCCTGCGGCTCAAAAATTCCACATTCAACACACTTCCCCCCCTCCCCCCCCCGCGCGCCCCTCCACCATAACTTTTCTAACGGTCCGTCCCTTATTGGTCATTACTTACTAGACGCATGCGGCAGTAATGTATGTAGGGGTGGACAAGTTTGTACTGCCTAAGGAAGTGGTCAAAAGATCTTTATTTGAGTTGAGTTGTGGGTACGTTAATCTCAGTGCATGAAGCCTACTTGGAGGAGATTACTAGCCTACAACACTCTTCATTAAGAGTGGAGGACGTAGCGCCCGATGCCTGTGGTTTGGTTTCTACGTTTCAGTGACTGAGAGGACTTCAATGAGTACTATAGTTCCTGACTGCCAGTAAGCCGGCTGCCATCGCAGCAGTCTCCTAACGAGTCCACGATCTGGCATCGCTTGTAAAGTCGCTCACATGGCGTTGGAAAACCCAACTGACAAAATTTATAAAAAAAAAATGCTTCATTTAAATGTTCACCATTCCAGCTGACTATATATTTCAGATCATTTGACTACAAAACTGTAATTTAAAGAAACTCGATGATTATGGAGGAAGAATTATCTGTCCCTTTTATTGTGGTTCAGTCTTTCAAGAGTCTCTAAAAGATCGTGTTTCCTTTGGCATTTACAGCGACCCGAGCCTCTCTTAAGCATTGGAACATTTACAAAGGTTTCTCCATTTTTCTAGTGAAAAACTAGAACGACAACTAGACTCCACTAAAAGAAAACTTTCCCGTTCTAGTGAGTGACAACAAAGTTTTCCGTGCAATTGAGGAAATGAAAAAACAACAAACGTCACCGAGGCGTGTCCTTGAAAAACGAACTAAAAAATTCTCATCATAAATGTGAAGCTATGGAAACCTTTATCACAGTTTTTTTTTTTATTTCTGTATAAATTGTAAAAATGTTATAACACATTACAACACACACGCATAAAAGCGGAAGAGTTAGTTTTAAAAACATTCTGTTCCCTAATCGTGACAGTTTTCCACCGTCACTCTCTACGTAATTTGCGTCCTGAATTTGTTGTCTCATTGCCGGCTTTGTTTGAAACCTTGTGACAATTTCAGGGGAGCCACAATAATCTCGAGAATTTCCTTGAATCGCGCCATTGATTCGCGCTCTCAGCGATTTTCTATTAATAACCATTTGTAGGGCAAGTTGCAACAGCCTGGCTGTCTCCAGTCAAAACAAAAAACCTGACTTTAACTTGGCAAACATTTCGCTGAATTACAGGGAAAGATATGTTTGTTTTACGCTCTACCTACCGGTAACTTGTTTTTCACAAGGAGAAATTAACTGATCTGATATACTGTAAGTTTGCATTGTTGATGTAAATATTTGGTTGTGAAATAAGATTTTTTAAAAGACCAGTTTTTTGTTCTACGGGAATTTAACTTCGACAATTTTATTGTTACTTATTCTTATTGGGTTTTTTTAGGCATCAAGAACCGATACTAATTTCCGGAAGTTTGATCTAGAGAGACAGGCTCTTTCCCTACGATTCTTATCTCCACCTCTCCTTATTGCCATCATCTTGCACATTCGCAACCACATTTCAACTGTTTTTCTCAGTAAAATACTGGTAGAATATTTCGTTATTAGCATACTCCACTTACTAAATAAACAAACACTTCAACGACTTGCTTTGTGCGACCCCGGTGCGACCAGTAATGTCACGCATGGCTGGTATGTCGTCATAATGCACGGTGACTACCAATATTGCACGATTAAGAACTTACGAATTCTTATCACTCGTCCATCTAAATTTAAATCGCTAATGACCAAAGCCACTCTTAAACAATTCCGGGAATTATTACAAAATTAAGAGATGTTCAACATCGTAAAACAAAAATTCGTTTAAATTCCAAATGACGAAAACTTCCAATATTGCACTGAACAAGGTTTACGAGCAATTATGCAATATATGAATTTACCCTGGAAATAAAAGTTTTAGCGCGCTATTTCTTTCCTTCATGCTAATGTGGTTTAGAGACACATTTCTGGAATTTCTTGACCTTGTGAAAAACTTGTCTTTTTTTTTTCAGTCTTGAGCTAAGTCAGATACCTCAAAAATTCCTCCAGATATAATGAAAAATCATGGAAGCGTTTCCCTTCAGGGGTGTTACTAAACAGAGTAACGCAGTAACGAGTAACGGAGTAACGAGAAAACGAGTAACGGAATAAAAACGAAATGAAAAAAACGGAATGAAAAATACATAAACAGACCAGAATCTTAATTTTCCATTTAAAAAACATGAAACATTCGGCGGCGTTACCCATGTTTCTCATGTGGCGCGAAAACTTACTTTTTTTTCGGACGCACAGGAGGTCAAAGGGATGTGATTTTTCATGAAAAAAATATTCACAAAATTCTGCTTGACTTGTTAAGAAAATAATTTGTTTAATTTCTAATAATTAACTAACAGCTCACTGATTTATTAATCTGGGCGACCAACTTGGAGGCCTGGGCACCCCAGCTTAAATGCTTGGGGGGCCCGAAGGGCTCCCTGAAATTTTCCCCAGCAGCCCTGTAGTTATTGGAAGTATGATAAATTACATGCTATTGTTGAATGTGGAAGTGTATTTTTTGAGGACATTAGTAAAGGAATGCAAATTTTAGTGAACTACCCCATACTCCTAACATAATTTATATGATGGTAATATTGATGTAAGTTTTGTTTTGAGTAGCAAAGGAACCCTTCTGTGTAACTCATCTTCTAGTGTATTAGTCCTTAACAGAAGATCTCCGTCTCTCCTGCACACATTTGTTGCATACACTACTCAACTTTCCATTGCCATTGAACATACCGGTAATTCTTTCTTACACCAACACATCCCGCGTAAACGCCTTCGGGCGTCCTCTTATTCTGCATTGATTGATGTTTAAGCAAACGTCGAGCAAACCAAACTATTTAAATGTTTCTTTTCTTTACCTTACTTCAATTTAAAATCGATCTAAAAACTAGTCTCGCTCTGCAATCCTATTTTGCCGCCAATATTTAAATTTCAGAGTCTTTACATCGGGAGGTTATTTTTAACCATGATTTATAATTCCTTTTAAACCGGTAGAAACGTTCACTGTAATTAACTTTTAGAAGGTAGTTACTGTATTACGTTGAACCCCGTATTTTCGAGAGGAGTTAAGAGACATTGAAAGTTGAACAGGAAAGTTATTAACCCCAGGAGTCTGTAGCGAGCAAACTGTTTCTAAGCCTTGGCAATCGAGTACTTGGTTAGTTGATAACCGTAATAAGGGCCCAACAAGGTTCTATTAGCTATTTCTACTATGAAATAAAATAATTGTGGCAATAACAAAGAAAATAAGTGCCTCACCTAGCTTCCTCCATTGTTGCTCCTCGGTCTCCTCGTGGATATGAGAACAGGGGCGTAGCTGACCATTTTGGCAAGTACGCACACTGGTCCGTATGGTCTCAAAAACTTCGTTTAAAATAGAGTTTTTGCCCCCCCTCCCCCCCCCCCCCCGAGGGGAGGGGGTGCTTTCCTTTAATACATATTTCGGCAGTTTACAGGCTTGTTTTACAATATAACGTGACATTGAAAAGGCTTTTAAAACGTTCTTCTTTGAGCTGGTACTAGAATGATTACAAGCACAAGGCGAAGCGCCTTCGCTAAATATACTTCCAAAGCGCTGAATAATTCACACGAAATTCAAAACTTGTTTCAGGTCGTTTCAAATAAGATGTTTCCTTCAAATTCTAAACGAAAATTTAGCTAAACATTTTATGTCACGAATAAAAGATTAGCTCTACTGTCGCTTTTATTTTTTGCCTGTCACTTAAGAAAAATGCCCACTTAAAGCGTACTTTTTGTGTGCAGAAATTTGGAGTTTAAATGCATCGGTTGAAAGAATTGCGACGTGTACGTGGCTGTGTAAATTTTCCGCATGGTCTGGTCCATGATTACCCAGTTGAGCGACATTAAAGTAGTCTTAATTGTTGAACTTTTTCGACATTTATAGAGAGAGAGAAAATTTAAAAAAGCAATAGCTTTTGAATGGAAAATCTTGAAAGGAATTATAATCAGTCAGGGTGGATTCTTTGTGGCGACACTGAATGTGTTTGCACGAATTTCCCCAGTCCCCCTTCGTTTTTCATGAAAACGCAATGTATTGTGAAAAATGTTTCAAATTTATCACACTCCAATACTCAAACTGTTGTTTTGTTTAGTGTAAAAACGATGCGGAATAACTGCGATACATCTACAGGCAGGAACAAATTTGCACAATACAAGGTCAAGTCACGACACTATAAACGGCTTTTACTTATAACAGAAGCGTTTTTAAAAAATCCTACCAATTTCTCAAGTACGCACTTGCGTATTTGCGTAAAGGACGCTACGCCCCTGGAGAAAATAACCGATTGCCCTATAACAGCCCGGTAGCCAGGTGACGTTTTCAGCGCGAAAATACCTTCGACTTTGCTGGAGGGAGGAGTAGGGGGGTTGACGTCGTTGTTTTAATCACTTTTTGGAATACACCTATTTTTCGAGATTGGCAAAGGTCATTATTAGGATATTACAACCGTTTTTTTGTTTTTTCTTTCATTAGGATTTATTATTATCATTATTTTTTAACCTCTTGAATTTTTATCCCGTTACTCGTTTTCTTGTTACTCCGTTACTCGTTACTCGTTACTCGTTACTGCGTTACTCTGTTTAGTAACACCCCTTCAGGGGTATTCAAGTGCAAGCTGAAACTAAAGCACTCTCGAATACACAGTTCAATAAGTTGTATCGTAGTATAAAACTGCAGGTAAAACCTCGAAGAATAAGTTTCCAAAAATTTCTCTGTCTCCTTCAAAACATATTTCAACCGACCATAAAATTATAGTTTAGCTTTACTGAATTTAACTCGGGGAAAAACCCTCCCACACAAGCTTATGGTGAGTTTTGCGTGATTTAGTTCTAAAATAACTCTACGTGAAAAGAAAAAGAAACTTTCATGCCAGAGCTACAAGTTAGCTTCTCTCTCTTTTTCCACCGTCTAATCCCTTGTTTTTCTACATTTACAATTCCAGAAATTGCAAAATCGTTGTTGTTTGTCTTGGCGTAGTAAAGTTTGCATAATCATTGAATGTTTGCCGTTGAAAGAAATGGTTGTATAGGGAACGTATCAAATTATTTAGAGTTTTTAGTTTTTACTAGTCACCGATAAAGTAAGGATAATTTGTAATAAGGCAAAACTAAAAGACAAGGAAATCAAAGAAGCTGGACATGTCTTTTTCTCAGCACAAGTGTAGTTTTTCGTGCCTGATCATAGCTGAGGCAGTATATAACTCTTTTAAGAGGCCATGGGTACTATAACTTACACTTTAAAAGGTCAACTGACCTAATTTGTAAATAATTGTTTTAACGGCGACACGATGGCTTCCTGCTACAAGTTGGATAAAAAAGATCGATTACATCATTTCCACATTAGTGCGTCAACACAAGAGTAAAAGTGGACCGGAAAATTTACTAAGACCTCTTCAAGTCCAAAAATTAACAAAAAATCTAAGGTTATTGAACATTTACGTGAAAGTCCTTTGTTTTTCCTGCATTGCTCACGGGAGTAAAACGTATGGTACGGGGAGGAGGTTAGCCACATATGATTCCACCCACTACCTGACTTTCCGTAAGCAAGGGTTAAAAAAATAGACACCTTCGCGTTAAAAAGGCGTAGGGTCACTTGTTTCATCTGCCAATTAAGTGATATCCCCCATTTGTTCTCTATTTACGTGATTTACTTTAGTTCCCTTCCGGGTTGCATTTTACTTTGCCCTCGGCAAACATCCTCGGGGATTGTTCGGCGGAATTTCGGCACGCCTCTCGGCACTTAACGACGTCTGTCACAGAAATATACGAGCCCATCAGGAGGTCAACGCTGGAGTATTTAAGTGGGCTGTAAATGAGATGATATAATCAGAACACACTCACTGTGGGAACAATACACTACCTGAATTCGTTCCAGCGTTTACAAAGAACTACAGCGCAAAATTTTACAATGGCGAAGAAAACATTTATGTGTTGGCCTATTTATCTTATATATTTATCATCGTAAGTACATTTATCGCGTTTTTCTCTTTTTCTTACAAACACTGAACGGAACATGTGCACTTTGACACTCATGTTCAAGGTCATATACACTGGATCGAGTAATAACCAGAAAAATGGACAGTATCATTCAAGACACACCCATTTCAGGCTCTTTTTTGTCTGACCACGCGACAGTATTGTTTTACTTAAAAGGTTCTAAGTCAGAGTCCTCTGCTAAAGAAGGGTGGTTTCGGAAAATTAAATCGATTAATCTTCCCAAGTTTAAGAATGATATCCGTACTTCAGAATTGCTACTTAACTCTCCCAATCACCTTGTTGATCTCGTTAACTGTTTTAATACTACTTTAAAGTCCATCACCGACAAACACGCTCCTTGGCGGAAGAGATCCATGACTCAAAGAGCTCAAGCTCCATGGTTGTCTGATGAGATCAGATCTGCGAAACGTCCCCGTCGTGAATTTTACTCGGATTTTGTCAGCAACATTTCTGGAGATCAACGCAAGCTTTTTGCTGCTACAAAGAAACTGTTCAATCAGACAGCAGATACGCCTTTTCCACCTCACGGCTTGGTTCTTCGTCCTTTACTGCTTTTCGCCGTGTAGACATGGACTTGTGCTCAGAGCGCAGACAAAATCTTGTTTACTTGATC
>OZ037998.1:8156401-8186401 GCA_964035705.1 Porites rus
GAGTAAACTGCCATTCAAGTCGATTTGCCTCAAAGAATTTAGGATATTTGGCCAATATCGTGAAGTTGTCTATTATGCAAAATGAACTTATCTGCCTCGCATGGGACCACTTCAAAAAACATCACCTTTAAACTCGCAGCACGGGAAGTGACAATTTTGTTGTTGAGGAATTCAGTAATTCAAATTGATCTGGATTAAGACCGAGCGACAGGGTGTCAACAATAATCACTACGCAATGGCTGTTTTATGGATAGGCAGTAAAGGACTACCTGGTGAATGGTTGGGAACACACTGGTTTTGCTTGGCAATTCACAACAGCATTGTCACGCTTGTCAAAGCTAATCGCAACAAGATGCTCGCTCGCGCGCCCTTTTTTAACACCCACGCTGACCGTGGAACAAACACGCGCGCGAACCTCGTAACCCCTGCAGCGATCGATACGTAGTTTGACGCCTTTGTCTGCTTGTGAAGGCGGTAATTACTAAACGCCGAGAAAACAAACTGATATGTCCGGCTCACATTGTCCGCCAGTTTTACCGAAACCACAGCAAAGAACGAAACTGGGCCGCAAAGCTGAGTGAGGTGTCTAATCTAAGTACAAATATTACGTCAGTCAGTAAGATTGAGTAGAGGCAGTATTATTATTGCATGATTGGAAGGTCACGCAATGTTCTAATCGAAAATAAAAGTGATTTTTTTTTTAAAGTTATCTAAGTTACAACGTCTTGATTACTAGAGAAGACATGCTCTTAGATCGAAAGTACGCCTTATCGCACGCGCAATAAAAAAATACAAAGACTCTTTCCCGAGGGGTTTTAACGAATTGGGCGCTCGTGGTGAGTCAAATTCATTGGTCTCTGACGGAGGCTAATTCTGCTAGTCGTACATTAGGACTGTCTAGCCAGTTCATGTAAAACAATAGCAAATAAACAGTTATTGTATAGTAATCGAAGTGTTAACCTACAATATCAAACTAATTGACTTCTGCTCTTTACCTTTTTATAGAGTTCAAAAACTGTCTGGTTATATTCTACAAACGCCAGAGGATTTGTTAGAGTGAGGGGTTCCCATGTCGATAGCTCTTGCTATGACTGCTACAAAACCAAGGACGAAAGCGGTATGTGTGAATTTTCCTTTAAAATCTAAAATTATAACTTTCCATAAACTGACCTACGTACAGGGACAGTTAAGCGCCCACCACCCAAGCTGACAGTTAGCAAACTCGCTCATTTTCCACCCGGCTGGAGACGCCGTTTGTAGATCGACTGCGTGCCCATCAAGATGACAATGCAGTTCCTAACAAAAACTAGTATGAAAGCTATATTTCTTGTTATTTACGGGAAAATTTGCTTTTATACTAGCGGCGTGTTGTGTTAGTTTCGGATCAAAGAGCCCCGCCGACAAATAATCTCTCTCAAGTTTTAACCTACAATGGTCGAGTCTATCTTTTTGTCGAGGGTCGAGGGTAACATTTTTTTTTCACAAAAAAAAATTTTCTTTTGAAAAGGTAATAATCGAAGCAATTAAAACAAATAAGAAGAATTTAAAAAACAAATGGCGCGTGAACATCTTCTAATTGTTGGGTGGGTGGGGGTGAAATAGACAAAAGCTCCAGGACATCCATAAAGAAAATGTGATGTTGTTCGAATTCGCTTAAAAGTAAAGAACCTTCTCCCTTCCTGTGAAGGTAGACATGCAGGTTGTGCCTGAAAAAAATGTCATAGAGCTTAGGGAGGGGCACCGAACGACTGTTTTCTGTAAAATATCTGTTCGGAGAAGCAAAAATTGCCTACAATTTTCTGTTACTTGAGGAAGGCTAAAAATTTCTAGAAGGCCGTTCCATTCATGTACAGTTTTCGTAGCTTATCTAATTAATTCCCTACGATTTTCTAAAGTTTAGTTTTTCGCATTTCAGTCCCCAAGTTAGCCCATTTTTCGTAGAAAAAGGAAATCTACAATTTTCGGATTCGAAAGTGCGATGGAGAGAGGAATCAGAAAAATTCTCACTTTCGTAAAACCTAAAATTGCATCTAAAATTTTCGGGAAAATAATACTGAGGCCCTAAGTGATTTCGAAAAGATTCAAGTTGCCCTAGGACGACCGAACAGATACAACTTTTATAGCACCGCTTAGAATGCATTTCTAGAGATTTGAAAGTTCTCTGGATAGTCTTAAAATTTTGGTCCATAACTTTCACTGAAACACCTGCTCCACAGAATGTCACTGATAACATGTAACGCAAAAGAGTGTCGAAGTATGACTGTCACAAAATCCAGCTAAGCGGTCCCTTGGGGATGTTCTGTCTTTGGTTCATCCTAACCATTTCGTACTTGCAGGCGCAAACAATAGAAACGTCATCATTACCTACCGATTCCTCGCGGCCCCTGTTCAAGCAAATCGAGATTTTTTCTATATTGACTGTATGACTGTATATTTCAACTGTAAGTACTTTCCTTAATATACGCACGAGTTACAAGAGTGCCTCCTCGGGATTTCGCCTTCTGGGCGAAATCCCTGCGGGGGTAATAAAACAAATTCACAAAGTACATGAACATGCATTGCTCTTTGCAAGTTCGATTCCGTAGTCTAAATTATCTTTTCTAAGCAAAGCTTTGCACAATGCCAATCCAGTCTTAAGGTACACATAGTCAACAAGTTAAGGTTTTTTTTGGTCTGGTGGCTTTCAAAGAAAATGCAGTACACGTATTACCGCTGTACAAGGTTAGCAAAAGCCCTAAATATAGGATTCGTTTCTCTAATCATCTAGGATAGTTACAGGATAGCTTCGATAAACATAGGTCAGCAAAAATTAGCTAAAACCAGCCACAGCTAAAAAAATCGGCGAATTTCTAACATCAGGAAAGCCCAATTTTTGCTTTTTCACTAAAGCAACATTTTTTGGTCGTGTTTAAACTAACTGCAAAACTGACTGAGTTGAGTCCAGCTGAAGACTAGTCACTCAAAAGTTGTCTGATTACCAAACGCTCTACGTACGGAGTTCATGTTATGTCACAAAGCATTCTTGTCCAAACACAAAGGCTCGATCATCTTCTGGTCAGGGTGGCCCCGCTGCCGAAAAAAAAAATTGAAAGAAGGAATTAGTGCAGAAAGCCAGTCCAGATCATACTACAACACGTCATTAATTTATTAGTAATTGTTTGTTGGATGTAGTTATTACCGGGAGTTCTTATTATATGTTTCAAGGAACTTTCCGTGTTAGATTGCCTGAAAAGCGAATAATTGATGGTTACCCTCTTAACCTATTAGACCTATAGTACGATTCACCGATAGTTTACCTAAGTTGTTCATGATAATTTGCGAAAGCAGGGCGAAAAGTAGGATTCCGAATGATCATTCTTCGAAACTAAGAAGCATAAGGAAGAAACGTTGAATAACTTACAAATTATAAGAAAAGAGAATTTTCCAATAACAGAAATAATAACCAGACACAAAGGTTATGATCATTCCGCGTAAGAATACGTAAGTTTTGATCTCGAGTTTCATCATCGCCAAGTATCGATGGATGGGCACCCGATTCATGTTTTGTGAGAAAAACGTGAATAACAAATGTTCATAGCAGTACCTTAAAGTTCGTCCTGTTCTCGCGGAAACTTTGTTATTTGCACTGTATATTCGTGTACAATTCTTTCCTCTTGTCTTTCTCCGTCACCGACTTCTTGTACAGGAACCATTATTCTTCCCTCACCACGTTCTTCGTGCGGGTTCTGATTCCTTTGCCATTCCAATATTTTTATAAACATGACCGTGATAATTCCGCCGATGACAAAACACGCAGGACCTTGGCAAAATTCTTTGAAAGAAAACATTTCTTCTTTCTTACAGGCTGATGCTTAAGGAGCTTTGCTGAAGAGAATAGAAAACGAGCAAAAGAAGCCAGTGTAGATTGTTGTTCGGTAACTGCTGTAATGCATCAGGAGAGCTGACTAACCTCCAAATTTATACTCTCTTGATGGGGGATCCCCTATATTGAGACCGTCTTCTTCCGATTGGATAGAACGAATCGAAGGGAGTGTGTTGTTTGGTGCGTGAAATATTGAAATCTATATATTGAAATGCTGAAATCTATAAAAATCAAAAAGCAAATCCCGTTTGACGTGCATGAGCTATTTTGAATGCTTCAGTGAAAGCGTGGAGTTATTTTCGCGCTTGGAAAGAGCCGTTTTCAGAGGTGTATATGGTGAAATTTTCGCCTTTTTCCAAGCTTGTGTAGGTAATTTCGACACTATACCTCAGTGGAAAGTTGTTGGAACACTTTATCTAGACAGTAGTTACGTTACGTTTAAATATTTCGCTTTCTTGAGTATTTGTGACAAGTTTGAATTACTCGGTCATATCCGATTCGCTTCTCTAATCATATCCTCTAGGATAGCTTCAATAGACATCGGTCAGCAAAAATTAGCTAAAACTGATCCACAGCATAAAAAAATCAGCGAATTCCTAACATCAACATGAAGCGCAATTTTGCTTATTTTTTCGTCGAGTGTCTGAACTAACTGCAACACTGAGTTCAGTCCAACTGAAGAGTGGTCACTATTTGCATGATTACCAAACTCTCTGCGGAGTTCATGTTATGTCACAAAGCATTCTTGTTCAAAAGCAAAATCTTAAAGGATCGACTCGGTCATCTTCTGATCAGTAAACCTCCGTGCTGAAGACAAATAGAAAGAAGAACAGTTAGTGCCGAAAGTCAATTCAGATCATACTAAAACTCTCCGTGATTTTATTTAGTTATTATTTGTTGGGTGTTGTTAAGATTATGTTTCTGTGTTCTGATGCAGTCTTAAAAGGGGGCAGCGATTGTTTGATAATGTTTTAAGCTCATTTATTGTTAGCAACAATAGTTTGCCTCAAGTGTTCAAAGTAATTTGCAAATTGAACGGAACTGAAACATCATCAAACAACCGCTGCCCCCTTTTCAGACCGCATCATGATCATCCTTCACTAAATTATTCATTCCGCAATGAATATGATTTCCATATATTCATAACTTCAATAAATTATTGGTTAAGACAAAACTAAATTCCCGTATATCGCTATTTTTCCCTTACGATTCTCGCATCCCATCACCATAAAAGTAGGAAATCCCGCTCCCGCTAGTTATTAAAAATCCCACATCCCGCTCCTGTTTTCAGCTCGCATCTCGAGTATCACTACGAAAAATTCGTAGTACTACGGGCCTAACTCAAACCCGAGGAAGTTAAACTGATATGAAATTACATGAAGATAAGCACAGTGTTACATCAATCAGCGACGTTGAGAACAACATTTACGTCGGCTCTCACAAAAGAAATGTCAAAACCATTATCGTAACACTCTCATGTGGCGAATCTGGGGAACGCGCCAATGTCGCGCGTTTATATTTGGCCACCATACAGAACAACAACAAGTACACAAAATCAAATCCAAATGTTATCTAAATGTTCTGCATTTGCAAAAAAAAAAAAAAAGATGATGTAGCCCAGTTGGAAAAAGTCCTGCATGTTCGGAGAATCAGATTTCAGAAAAAGCTCTTCTACAGTTTATCGGTTTTGATATTTACCCTATAAAATCCTTCTTACAATCTCTCTCGTCCTTGGAAAAAATAAAGGCAAGCTACAGTCATACTCGCCAGATCTTCCGTATCAAGAGAAACTCAAACACCAGTGACAGCTATTTATATTATACCTAAACGGCTTCCGTCTCAGAACTCAAGGGTACAAAATGCAAACTTTTGTGTCACAAATTTCAATTCGGTCATTTTAAGGTGCACGGCGAACTTCCATTTCGCTTGATGGAAGCACTCTAGAGAGAAAAAAAATCGAATGAGAGATGGGTGAAGATACACGGAATATGGAAGCTTCGAACAGGGCAAACAAAAATGAATAACATAATGCGCGCGGAGGTGCGAAAATCTATTAAGTTCAGCTTACCTCAAGCCCAAGTGTTCTACATCTCTTCGAGAAATAAATTCATCCTTATAAAAACAACACATCTTTCGCTTTCTTCTTTTATGCCGAGCTGTACTCCAATTTCTAGCGCCACAATTATTCCGATCTCCTCTTGATCCCGCCTGACAGCGAAAACAACTACACCGGGCCCAAATTTCCACATGGCGACTCGACATGTCGAGGACGGCAGCAAACCACCAGCTGAACCACGTTGAAGAGCATTGTGACGATTACTCCGATGACAAATTTGAAACAGATATTCAATAAAGAAAAAATGCAGATTTTCAACGAAAAAAACTGACGAGATTTCTTCGGGTGAAAGACAAATTTTCTAATAGCCTGTTCCAGGCGTTCAGATAGTGGGGAGCGGTGCGAAGTAAAAAGGAGCGCGAAAAAATAAAAGCGAGGGAGGAGGAGAGGTCCACTTTTCATCGCTTTCTTTACTTCGCACCGCTCTCCACTATCTGAACGCTTGGAACAGGCTAATTTCCTAACATCTCAAGTGTCACATCTAAGATGGGGTCACAACAAAGTCGCGCGTGTGTTGCACGTTTTCCGCTCTAACTTTTGATTGGCGCATAGAACAATACTGAAACTTGGCCGTGAGGTATAAGACAGGGGAATGGGGAAAATAAAGCTAAAAAAAGTTGTTTTTGTCACGTTTCTCACTGTTTTTTTTGGCGATTTTTGGATTTCGGCCAATCGGAACGCTTGATTTAATTGAAATTGATGATTAAAAGTTGGCACCTTTTAATGACTTTTGCCGTTCGCCTGCCTACCTCTTACACGGACCCTTCTCCGACAATTTTAGTCCGGAAGCAAAATCATTGACACTCTTCGGGTACATATGTAGAAGGTCTCTGATAAATTTGTATATCTCAGTTACTTTTACGACTTGTTAGTAATCCGCCAGGAAAGATTCATCTGATGTTTACAACCAGTGCAGCGGAATTTTTGGAATCCACAAAATTCCTGCTTAAAAGCCAGGCGAGCGTGGGCGAGAGATCTTTGTTCGCTCTTTCGTCAAACACAATATGCCAGCACCTTATGCGGCTCAATTATTTGATTTAAAAGACATCATCGGCGCCAAAGAATTCATGTGAAATGCATTCATCGGTTGTACTTTTGAGTTGCCTATTCACTTCAGCCATTGTCTGCGTTTTATTAGTTCCTCTGACGCAGTAAACCCTTTTTCCTTTTTCCTCTGCGAAGCCTTTGTCTCTTTTTCGGTGGGAAATTGTTCAATAAACTGAAGTTAAATTTATTGTACCAAAGAAAGACCTTTTGGCCGCAAGCAAAGAATTAAAGGAATTGAAAAGTAGTTGTGCAACGAGAAGGATGCCAATAAAACCATTGAAATGATAAACAAACACATCAAAAAAGAAAATAAACAACATTTTTTTTTAATTTTAACTGCCGACATGATCTGTGCAATTTCATCCCCACATCTATAATTTTGATCAACAAAAAAGAACAATGTGATAAGAAATGAACCACTTCTGAACAACAGTAAACCTTAACCATAATAATCTTTACAAGTTAACAGAAGACTGATCGATCTTTTCCCTTTTTATTCATTTTGCAGCCAAGCTCCAGCTGGTGTCAACGCGTTTTGAGGGAGCTTTTGTACTCAGGATTAGATCCGTAAAGGAAAACAGTTATCTTTGCGTGGATTTAGAGGGCAATCTAACTACAGAGGTACGTGCTCAGCACAGTAAAATCTCAGGTGATTAATAAAAGGTTAAAAAAGGGCGGTCTTTAGCGGAAGAATGCATGGGTAGTTCTGTTACACCTTTCGAGGGAATAATTTGCATGCTTATTGGATTTCGTTCAATCTTCTCTCTTGTCAATCTGGACTACAACTAACTAATAGTTTTTACTAAAAGATTAATTAAATTAACAAGCAGCTTCATTGCGTTTACAGTCGACTCTCTCAGTTAACGGACACCTCTATATGACGGACACTTTTGTAAAACGAACACCTAGTCACCTGGTCCCTGTCTTTCTTTACTCCCTTTATTTTACTCTCTGTAAGACGGAAATCTCTCTAAGACAGACACTTGATGCCAGTCCCAAAGGCGTCCTTCTTAGAGATAATTGGCTGTATCATAAAGACAACTGAACACCGTGAAACAAAACTAAACTCACGAGAAACGGCCTTTTCTAATTAAAGCCTTATTTAGAGTTGTAATCTCTAGCTGCATTGTGGTCGTAGGGAGTTAATCTGGACCAAAAATCTCATCCGCAATCTTATCCTGTTCACAGACCTTCTATTTTCTCTTAAAAGTCCTCCAAGCGCGCGCCCGCGCGCGCACGCCGATTATCGAAAAGAAAAATAAAGCAACGTCCGTGTACAGGTGTACAATCGTCTTTCCGGCGCTGGTTCATAAATCTTTCAACCAGGCAAGAATGCCGCGTTTTGAATAAAGCCTATGTTAAGCTGCTCGAGTGTATTTTCCACCGTGGGGGAAAATGCTTGCTGTTTTTTTAGCCAAGATCTTACCACCTCAAAACTTGTTTTTGTTGTTGCTTCACTTTCCTGCAAGAAGTTCAATATTACTGGCAAGATACAAATACGACTACGAAACACACTTGAACATAGAGAACAAAATATAAAGAAATGAATTACCAAAAAACATATATGAGGAAAGCAAGTTTAAGAAAATGCAAGTTATACTCATTACTTGGGTACCGACTCAGGCCTAGCGATAGCTAAAGCGGGTTAACGCGAGGAACGGTTAATTAGAGTGGTCAACTAAAAATTTCAATTATAACAAGCTTGCTCTTCTTTACTGCAGGTTCATGGAAACACAATGCAGCGTTGCTTGTTTAAAGAAGGAATGAAATCAGGGTTTACAACATTTCAATCAATCCATAACGCAGAATGGTTCCTTGGTTTTAAACGCAACGGAAAATTAAAACAACCGCACAACACCAGGAATTCTCAACAGGCGGCAAGATTTTTAACATACTTTTTATCGTAGACCAAGATCCAACTATCTACTTTAGGCCAAAAATAGTTTAACAATTTAAGTTATTTTAGGTAAATATTGGTTATTGTTATATATTTATATCTATCTTAATAATGTGTACATAACGATATTTAAATTTTTAACTTATATTTATTTTCTTAAAAAGTAAAAATTGTGACTCGTTCAAGGTAGCTCGGAGACTCGCCTTGAAGAACGAATTTATGTAGTTATTTATTGATATTATTTAAAAGTTTCTGTTTCCAAAAGGAAATAATACGTTTCATATAATTTATTCAAAACGACTGTTATATGGTGTCTTTTGACATTTTTGAAGGACAGAAAGCGATACTGTGTATCATGTAAGTATTTCATATTGACAGTGCAACATAAAGTTGACTACAATCTTAGACAAAAACGTTGAAACACTTTGAACATTCTCGCATCTCAACTTTGCACAGGGGAAAGGGGTGTTTCGAGGATTTTTGGCGAGGATTGTGTGAGTTGCAAAAAGGCATCTGGTTAATATCAGTCGTTGTCAGTTATTGTTAAGTAGTTTTCGTGAATAGTCCAGAAAGATTGCGATAGCGCGGTAAATGTTGCTGTAACTTTTGTTTGACGCAAGGAAAGAAAAACATTAATTTTCTAGTTTTCCGTAGAAATACTGGAGCTGTTATTATAAGTCTAAAAAATGATATATAAGTACAGCCTGGCCACAGTAGTCTCCCGTAAAAGAAGTTGAATTATACTGAGACATAAAGGTTAAGTGTCAGGATTAGTCACATAGTTAAGTGAGAAAAGTAAGTATGGTGTACAATAAGAAAACAACGGCGGAAGAACGAGTGCTCATCAGATTTCTGTACATGGAAAAGAGGTATTCACTGAGAGAAATTGCAGGAAAAGTCGGCCGATCTGCAGCAACAGTAATGCGAGTGTTAAAAGAATCTAACAGTGCTTCAAGGAATTCGCGAACTCACGCAAACGTCACCTACAAAAGAAGAGGAAGGCCAAGAAAGTTGTCATCTAGAGAAGAGAGACTCCTTATAAGGGCTCTACACAAATTGAGGCGTACAGAAGGTAACTTTACTGCCAAGCGACTAATGAATGAGGCAAACATCTCGGAAAGTAATGTGTCAGTTCGCACTGTGGCAAGATTTTTAAATAGCAAAGGGTACTTTTATCTGCAGGCCCGGAAAAAAGGGCTGCTTACTAAAAATGACAAGAACTTACGCGTTGCATTTGCCAAAAAGGTCAGAGAAGAGTACAACAAGGAGTTATGGACACAAAAAATTGCTTTCTACTTGGACGGAGTTGCTTTTGCGCACAAGAACAACCCGCTTGATCAAGCACGAGCTCCTACTGGAAGGATCTACCGAAAAAAATCAGAAGGTCTCAATCAATATTGCACAGCGAAAGGGAGTAAAGTTGGATCTGGAGGAAAGATAGTCAAGTTTTTAGTGGCGATTTCATATAATGTAGGAGTTATTTTATGCGAAGAATATGAACATATGACTGGAAATTTTTTTGCGTCTTTCACTGATAAGACTTTTGAACAAATGTTTGTGGAATCAAAGAAAGGAAACACAAGACTCTTCATTCAAGACAATGACCCTAGCCAGAACTCAGCAGTCGCAAAGATTGCTATGCAAAGAGTGAGCGCACAGTTGCTTAAGATACCACCACGGAGTCCTGATCTAAATCCAAGAGAGAACATGTTTAAATCAGTCAGTGACGACTTGCATGACAGCGCTATTGAGAAACAATTAGAGCGAGAGAGTTTCACGCAGTTCAAAGAAAGGGTGAAAGATACAATTGTTCGGTTTCCAGTAGCTAAAATGAACAATTTAATCCGGAATCCATGGACAGGCGTATACAACTGATACTAGAAACAAAAGGACAGAGACTTAAATATTAAATATGTAGCTGTATGTTTTCACAGGAATATAATGCAATGTACATTTACAAAATTATCTTATTGAACTGATTACATAATAATCACTGATAATAATAATAACGTCTTTATTAAAAAGCATCCGATAAAATTACATATCTGATGTTACAGTAAAAATATATATTGATAGAAAAAAAAATTACAATGATTAAGACGAATAAAAAAGATTAAATTGATTAAAAATCATATGGGGTATTTACACAGCTAGATTATTTTTAAAAATTAATCTATTAAAAAAGCTATCTTTGAAACGTTCAAAGATACGGTTAACCATAACATGTCATAAAAGATAGTTTGGAATTAACATGTAATTGTTGTTGCTTTGTATTTGACAACAGAAGCAATACAGAATTTGATGTAACAATCGTTTGTGGCACCTACAAGTGTAGCATTTATGCCCTAAAACTGTGCGTAAAAAGGAAACTCTATCTATCGGCATGTTTTGCCTTAGTCGACTCACGTGCGGTAAAGGTCAACGGTTTACCGTTGTCACAATAGAAAGGTGGTCTGTTGACAATCTTACTTTATTACATGTTATGGTTAACCGTTGTGAAAAGGCTGAATTTCACGATGGCATTGAAGCTGTTGTTAAAAATTCATGTGAATTATAAGTAATCTCTTGTTCAAACTGATTTTCAAAAGAGAAATACGAATATGAAATGCGATAAAAGACAAAAACTAATGGTAAACCGTCAGGTTTACCAGCGTCTGTTTACACTTTACACTTCCCTTACCATCACGCATAAAGTTGCATAATACTTTTATTTGAATATGCTGAGCTTCGCAGATCCTTCGCTGGGAATTCACTCAACACTTATCGATCCTTATGCCGAACTGTTATCGTTATTGTTAGAGCAGAGAATTAATTTTGCGAAACATCTTGGACATGGTGGAACGTTTCTTTGCTCGCAGTGTGGAATGTGCGAAAAGAAGTTGAAGATTTTCCACCTTACTCGCATCATTTCAGTTTCCCTCTCATCTATACAACCTCCCTTAATGAACACTAACTCATGTTTGCCTGTGCAAAATATTGGGGTATCCGTTTCAAATACAATGTCTTTAGCGTCGTGGCACTTCGGTGCTGGCAAATGAACTATCTGCCCCTCCAAAAGTGGAAGCATATCGTGCCAAGGCAAGACCTGTGGACTCCAGCGAAAGTCATCAAGAAAAAGATCCTCAGCGGATTCAGCTCCAACCCAAGCAAAGTTGCTAGTTGCGGGATTAGTAAATGTATTGTAGATGACATTTAAAGGGTTTAGTAAAAAAGTTTTCCCACAATTGGGACTACCAAAGATTAAAATGTTTCGGTACTTGCCACGTCCTTTCTCAAGTAGTCCGCGTACAGCACTCTGAAAACTCCCACCTGATAGGTTATTCCGTGCGAGAGTATCCTCTGCAACTTCAAACCACTCTCCATTGCAGAGTTCTTGCTCTAGCCTGGACTTCATTCCTTTTGCTACGACTAGCTTAGACACGTCGAAAATACTTAGACGGGGTGTCTTCCTTTTTCTGGTTTTCTTGGCTGTTCCCTCTCGATCCACCACGTTCCGTTGTTGTCACACTGGCCTCTTGTGTTCGAGGTGAGGCGCTGTTGACCAAATCGGGATGATTTACAGACTGAACATACTCGCGATCTTCTTTTGTTGTGTATCTCCAGGCGCTATAATAATTGGAGTGAACAGACGAAAAATTCACTTGAATGGAGTGGTTGTCCTCGAGATAATTTCTTACTCGCAACCATCGGCGTGCATGCGATAGCTTTACCGCCATGTGGTAATGCGTTCCTCCTGAAGAATGCCGCTCTTGACTACAAACCCACTGCACAATATCAGCTAACCCGCTCCTTGTCTCATCGAATGCTTGCACAACCGTTCTAGCAAAACTGTCTCTCGTTTGAAATTTGTCAAGGTCGGCTTGACTGTAAGTAATTAAATACACGCTACGCACTTCACGATGCAACAGCCTCTCTTGAGATCCCAAGTCGAGCTCTTCTGAACAACCATTATCCTCCATCTGCCCCCACTTCCCTCTTCACTTTCCTCCTCTGATCTGTCTTCAATACTCTCACACTCACAATTATAATCTACTTCAGAAGTTGCCATTATGGAAAAAAAAAAATTACTCAAGTTATAATCCCTCTTCGCACATTCACACAACCACAACAACCAGACAAGCCACGCGTTGCCCTAGCGATTAATTTTTTTAAGTGTCACTTTTCATATTCTGCGCATGTTCAAAAATCTTCCCGCCAATTCAGACAAAAACCTTGAAACACTTTGAACATTCTCGCACCACTTCCGTCCCCCTCGCTTTTGCAATGTTGTTGTAGCCAGTGAAACACTGAAATAAACAATACAAATTAGCCAATGTTGCATAAAGTGTGCTGTAAAAACATGTATCAAGAAGAAAACGGCCTTAAGCGGCCACCAGCCCTTTCACGAGGGCTAGGCAGACAGGTTCTGTTTACAATGATTGACTGGCAATTTTGACCGTCACGACTTTCGACTGTGTTTAAAAGTATTTGCCTTATGACAAGCTGCAAAATGCCCACACCATTAATTCATAAAAAAAAAAAAATTGAAATACAACACAAATCAGTATTATGTATCGCTAATCTCTTCCCCACCCCACTATATAAAGGAATCCGTTTATCTATTCCACTTCGTCCATAATTATTCCCAAAAACTCTCTTGCAGTAAGTAGGGGTTGAAAATTCACATGTTGCTGGGTTTTATCATCGCATTGCATGTGGACTTCAGAGCAAAGCTTCAGTTCATTTCCTTTGTCGATGAAGTGCAATTCTGGTCTGGCGCTGGTCGTAAACTTTAGAAACTGCCAAAAAAATTTCAGACAGATAAATGGAAGTCGTAATCTATTGGGAAACCCTACTATAAAGTCATAGTGGGCGTCGGTTCTATTTCGGATATAAGCCCCTCCGTTAATAAGCCCTCCTAAAAGCCCCTACGAAGATGTCTAAGCCCGGGGTTTTTTAAGCGGCAGTTGACGGTATTCTATGTTACTGGTGGTATAAGCCCCCTCGGATATAAGCCCCTCCGTTAATAAGCCCCCCTAAAAGCCCCTACGAAGATGTCTAAGCCCGGGGTTTTTAAGCGGCAGTTGACGGTATTCTATGTTACTGGTGGTATAAGCCCCCTCGGATATAAGACCCTCCGTTAATAAGCCTTCCTAAAAGCCCCCACGAAGATGTCTAAGCCCAGGGTTTTTAAGCGGCAGTTGACGGTATTCTATGTTACTAACAGGAGCCGATTACCTTAGCCCTGGGTTTTTAAGCGGCAGTTGACGGTATTCTACGTTACTAATGGTTATAAGCCTCCTTGGATATAAGCCCCTCCGTTAATAAGCCCCCCTTATTATAAAAGCCCCTACGACGATGTCTAAGCCCGGGGTTTTTAAGCGGCAGTTGACGGTATTCTATATTACTAATGGTTATAAGCCTCCTTGGATATAAGCCTCTCAGTTAATAAGCCCCCCTAATTATAAAAGCCCCTACGACGATGTCTAAGCCCAAGACTTATAAGCGGCAGTTGAAGGTATTGTTACGATCGTCTGCATAGCAGCTGAATGATGCTTAAATGTGAGTCATCTATCAGTAGTGGTAATAAAAACAATAAGAATGTATTCTTATTGGCAGTAAAAAAATCAACATTAGAAGCGTCCGCACTAACGTCGGTTAGCTCAGGGGAATCTTTGACCACATTTTTGCCTCATTAACAAATGCTCATCATTATCTGATGAAGCTAATAAAACTCGAAATTTTACGATGAATGTATGGCTCATTAACTTTTTCACCACCCAGAAATTTCGCGGTTTTTGATGACTGATATTTCCTTCAATATTGCTTGCTAAAAATTGTTCAAATTGCTCAAGTTAATCACCTGTTAATTATTGAATTTCGTCAGTATATATGGCCACAACTTCTACGAGTTAAGTCGTATGCTAATGAGGAAAAATGTAAACAATGACATCAGCAAAGATACGCCTATAAGTACCCATATGGCTTAATAAGCTACAAAAAAAGTCGTAAATCAACACTCTTGGTTAACTATCTGATAAGACCCCACACCACAACCAATTTTCATTTGCATACAGCCGTGACTGCAACTACTGGCCATTTTTTAGTTGCTCGAAGCCTCTGTTTCAAAGCGAGGCTGAATTCGAAGTTATTGATAAGAATAGGATTTTTTTCTCACAAAAATAAAACTCATTTTCTCAAGAAAAGGTTTTTTATTTAGCCTCGTCTTGAAAGTGAGAGTTTCTAGAACTCGGAAATGGCTTATTATACAACACATTACGCAGACGACTCCTAACCGGACATGTTGTATGTGGGTAGAGAGCATTCAAGATTTCATTCCCCAAAGGTAGCTTTCTTGTGTGAACTGTTCCACTGAAATGATAAAGAACAACAGAGCAATGTTACCATGAGATTTATTTTACTGTAATTCGTCCTTCCCGCCTCGGGATTCACGGTCGATCTTCCAGTTGCGGTTTGTCCCCCACTCCTGAAGAAACTGTAAGTAACAGTCATGGTAATTTGTGGCAACAATACCACTGGTAAGATCTAAAAGTAGTTCATGTTTGATAATGTAAGAGTTCACATTTAGCCTCGCTGTGGAAACCGTGAGTATGTAAAGATCCCAACCAATAATCTCCATTGTTATAACCAGGTTCCTATTATTGGGGGAGGGGAAGGGGGGGGGGGGGGGGGCCTTATCTTGATACAATCCAAATTTCATCCAGTCCTATATTTCCTCTATGATAACATTTCTCTTGGATTCTGATGGTAGGCATGCAGTCTGATTTCCGGCAGATTCTTCTGTTTTTAAAGCCTCGATAATTCAGTTTCACTCCTCGCACACGACGTCTAAATCAAAGCTTTCTCGAATGTGTTCATGGTCAAAGCAAACATTGTACTATTGGAGAGTGGGCAGTGAAAACGTACTTGTTATTGGTGATAACCAGTAAGGAGCCAAAAACATCAAACATAACTGCCATCGTTGAAGAGGGATCTTCTCCAGCAAATACCTGCGTCAATTGAATAATAATAATAATAACAATTCCATTATTTATCTTCGGCGGTATTTATAGCACTAACGCCTGTGGGGCTGAGCAAATGTCTGAAACGAATAATTCAAATTGAACTTAACAGGGTTAAGAATCCCAACTATACTAGCCGGAGGCAAACCAGCTGGCTATTTACAAGCATGACCGAGGATTTGAACACGAGACTCCCGTGAACAAATCCAGCTAGCGAACTCGGGGCCTCCGAATTGCAGTCCGGCGCTCTAACCACTCGCCCACGCTGCCTCCTGAGAGAGGAAGGGAGAAGCAAGAACACTTGTTCACAATAAACACTGGGAAAAGGCTGAAAATCACTTATTCTAAGAAGAAGAAAAGGAGAAAGACTACCTTAATGTTATACAATATCTTCACTTTAGGGCTACGAGTTCAGTTATCATCGCTAAGGTCCAGTTTTCTAGCTCGCCTCAATCAACAGCAACGGGGCTCGGGATTTTCTGTTTGATAGTTATAAATTTTATCAGATTTACCTCAACCATATGTTGAATGAACGCTTTTCCATAAAATATCCTGTTGTTCGACAGATGAACAGCGAACTCACCATTTCCTGCTAAGAGTCATAATCAAAAAGTTGTGATAAATGGGCGATCATACAAGCCCGGGGGGGGCACTTGGGTATTTTTTGGGTGGGTATGTGCCGCCCGGGACTCCAAATTGGCACCCCGTTCTAGAAAGAATTTCCCCTAAAATTGATACCCCGTTCTAAAAATGGGCCAATTTTTTATACCCCGTTCGAGTATACGCCCTAAAACTGATACCCCGTTCTAGAAATGGGCCAATTTTTTATACTCCGTTCTAGGGTGCAACAAGAGTACAACAGTTTGCTCGCTAACGCATTGAACCGTATTTTTAAAAGCAATCTGTCCTTGAATACTTTCAAATGGCTGCTTACAAAAGTGGAGCTTTCGTGCGTTCGAAATTTTATACCCCGTTCTAGAAAACGCCTCTGAAATGGATACCCCATTCTAAATCAGGAGCTTCAAAATCACGACCCCTTTGGGCGGCACATACCTGTATAGGTAATGTATGGGAGTACCCCCCCCCCCCCCGGGCATACAAGCCAGGGAGAAGTCAGTTGCTTCAAAATTAACCAAAGTGGAACCACTCGATCAGGACATTTTTATTAAACTGACTCCACTCTATTATGAAAATTTTGGGTCCCCCACCTTCATGTAAACAGGCCCTAAGGCTAGTCAAAGCTACACAGAAGTTGAAAAAAGGATGTGTGCATGCGTGACCGGCTATAATAACCTGCGAGTTTTTGGCCGCTCAAGTCGCGATTCTGGTAGGACATTGGCCGTTGAACGGCCGTTATTTTGATCCCTGTGGAATCACAAAAAAATTATCTCACCTGGTATTACAGACTTTATAGCTTCATTGTTATCAAGCGTGAAATCGGTGAGATTTCCGTGGCTTTTCACCTTGAAAAAGATGCCTGCAAATCATAAAAAAATTCTCTCTCCTGCGAGCGTCAATAAAATTTTAATAGGGAGCTTTATAATTAGGGACCTTAAGATCCGACGACGGCGACGGCAACGGGAACTCCACCAAAGCAATAGGTTTAATTAGCAAAACAACTATTTTCCACGTGCGTCATGCTTCTTTGTACATTTCTTTGCCGTCACTGCACGACTACGACGTGAAAATGCCTAATTTCACGTTGTACAGAGGAAGTACACAAGCGACGACGAAATTTCCTCTCTCTTTCTACACTTGGCTATGGTACTTAGGAATTCAACTTTAGGATGGTTCGCCTACATTTGAAAAAGCTAGTGAATTGGAGTAATCGCGATGAAGATTGAAAGAACTCGAATTCACTTTTTCAGCGACGTTTTCTCTGCCGTCGCCGTCCTCGGATCTTAAGGTTCCTATTAAGCCTGGTTTCCATATGATCGTCCGGATCGTCCCGATCGTCCCAGTTATCTCAAAAAATGTTCAGACGATCGGGACGATCATATGGAAACGCTACCCAGACGACTGCAAACGACCCGGACGACTGAGACGACCTCAATCGCTTGGATAGAGTTGAGTTCTATCCGGACGATCGGGACGATCATGTAAATTTTGAAGCGATCATATGGAAACGCTCTCGACGACTGAGACGATCAGGACGATCGAAGGCTATCGCAGAAGTCATCACTTTTATTCCAGTAATCGAGAATAAATTCGGCCCGGATGGCGCTGAAGCCGAAAAAAATAATACACAAATGTTTGCAACGCGTAAGGGGTTTTTTGAAATTAGAGAGAGTCCGTGACATCAAGTATTCGAAGAGAGACTATGTCTTCGGGGAACTCTTCTAGCTTCTCAATGCCGCAAAATCAACAGAAAAAGCAGATACCAAGGTACGAGGTTCGCGTTACGAATAAAAATCATTCATTTATGTGGCTTGCTTGCAAAACACGCGCAAAAATTCTATTGTCTGAACCAGAGACATCGCTGACGACCCCACGCCTCTTGCCTTTGAGGCGATCGAGACGATCATATTGAAACTACCAATCGCCCCAGTCGTCCGGATCGTCTCGAAATATTTTGAAACGACTGGGGCGATCGGGACGATCCGGACGATCATATGGAAACTAGGCTTTAGCAACGACGACGGCGACAGCGAAGGCACCGAGAAAGGCAAAAAAAGCAGTAAGTTTAGATTAGCAAAACAACAACTCTGCACGTGCATCACGCTTTTTGGCACATCTCTTTGACGTCAGCACGTTAAAGTGCCTAAATTCAAGTTTTGTGGAGGACGTCAACTTTCTGTTTATTTCCTTCAACTTCAATACAGTCTCATAGAATTCAACTCTAGAAGAATTTGCCAAATTTTGATAAATTGAACGAGATGGAATAACGCGATGAGGTTTCAGAAACAGTGCGAATTAACTGTTAAGAGACGTTTTCCCAGCCGTCGCCGTCCTTGTTGCTTTGTCAAATCCTACCATTTATGAACTATTTTTCTTACGTATATACCTGTTTCGTCCAGTCTTCCAAATGCTATCGTTTTCTGGCTCCAAACAACCACAAACTGACTGCTCGGTGGAGCAAAAGTGAAAGAAACAGGCGGCCCTGTTGAAAAAGCAGGCACAAACAAGATTGGAGTCAAGATACGGTAAAACGGGAAACAAACACCTGCAACTTGTTTTGCAACATTGCTGCAAAACAAGTTGAAAAACGATGTTGCGCGTTTTACCACCCACGTTCCAACCTGTCTTGCAACAAATCAAGTTGTTGCAGAAAGTAGAGAATAGTTTTACTTTTTGCAACAAAATATGACATGTTGCGCGTTTTACCGGCCCAAGGCACACTTTTTTGCAGCAAGTAACGCAACTCCCGTGTATGCCGTGACTCCGGCGTAATTTTATCCAATCAGAAGTCAAAGTTAACGCAACTAGTGAAATACATTAGCACCAATGACGTCATAGCAGAGACGTCATGTGGTGGAATCTCATTAAAATAGGATGATATGCTATGTTTAAGTGATTTTACCGGTTTGACAGGTTTTAGATAGATGACGTCATTATGACGTAGCACATCATCTTATTTTAATGAGATTCCACCAGGGCTCCAGACATAGCCACTGTCTTTAATTCATGAATAAAATGCAGTGGAATCTCATTAAGATAAGATGGTGTGATTTCTTAGTTATCAGTATTTTAAAATGTATTCCACCTCAAACTAATGTGATTCCGCTTCTTTCCGGGGTTCTTTCCGTGCGCCCTATACTACTAAGATACATGCTGGGACAAGACAGACAAAAGACTTACATCATTTAAAATGGTTATTTCCTTTGTTCGTCTTGTCCCCGTGCGGCTCTTGCGCACGAGCAGGGCGAATTTATGCCACGTGAATGTCTCGCTTCAAAGGGGCCATTAAGACCCTGTTTACATGGAGTGGGGGACCCCGGTCTAGTGGGGTAAGTTTCTTTTGTTTTGTGTCCCCCAGAGCGTGAAAACAAAAGAAACTTACCCCACTAGACCGGGGTCCCCCACTCCATGTAAACAGGCCCTAAGTCGAGATGTTTTTGACGTCATTTAAAGTAAGGTCTGACGAGGATACTGCAGAGAATAGGCTTGTTACCATCGTTCAGCGGAGCACTGAAGTGCAAGATTAAAAAGACTTTGTATTTCAAAAGAGCTGCCTTCATTGAGTTTTTGGGCAGTTATGGGGCTTAAAACCAGGAACAGCTCTGATATCATGTCATGATTCCTTCCACAAAGAAAAAAATTATTTAACAGAGTAACTTGGAAGCATCCATCACATAAACAGATCTTGTGTAAAGAAATATTGTTTTTGAAATGTAAACGATGAATATATGAATTTCATTTATGTAACCGCCCAAAGAAGAAATAAATTAAAAGAGGACCATCGCAGTAAAATACGCAACTTATACAGTTGCGAGAAGAAAAGCCTGAAAAAAAGAATGTATTGAATTCGTGGAAAAAATGGGCCATGGCAGGTATCAAACATTTGCTCAGAAGGTTACGCATTAACACCGTGTGCTACGAGGAAAATAGCAATTATGGTTAGAGTATATACGTACTGCACCGGTATCGCAGAGCTCAGGGTTCCAATCCCGGCCAACCTGAACATTTTTTTCAGGCTTTCCTTTCGTAGCTGCATAAGTTGCACACTTCACTGCGATGATCTTCACTTTATTTCGATATTGATTCTATTGCTGCCAATTAAAACAAACAACATGACCTGAATACTTTGTTGCTCACATACCATGAATAAAACCAGACAGTTGAAACCCCTTTTCCTCCCATTCATCATCTAAAAAAGAATACTGAACAAACAACATCTGCAAGAAATGAAAAGAAACAAATATTAAATTAAGTACTTCATAAGTATAAACACGTTTCGAGGAGCTAAAAGGACCTCTGTCTAAGAGTCTTGTCATCTTTTCGGGCATGAGAAGCTACTTTTTGCCTTCAATGCTTATGTTAACCCTTTTACTACTGAAGTACCGTAGTTAAGGAGGTTCATTCCCTTAATTCTTATGATCTGTTATTGCTGCTACACATATTCACACAGTAAGAAAATGCTAATGTATGGCTCTCTGGAAGCTTCAGCGACAAGCAAATATCGCTGTCTGGTCATTTTTCGAAGCGCTGCAAAAAGTTTCAGGGTCCTCTAAAATTACAATTTTCCGGGGCATGGCCCAATGGAAAAGAGGCGTATTTCCCCCCTACATTACACCACGCAGCTGCGCCACGCAAAAAGGCGCTCGTCTTTAGATCTAACCTATTGAAACCTACTTACTTTTTTGCTCCTCCTACTTCTAAAGCCTGGTGGAGAACCCTGTACTATTCAGAGGTCAAACCACAATGCGGCTGTGCTGATTATCTTTACCTTATGTTGGTTGCTGTAGGTTGTTGCATTGACAAGAAAGGTTACAATCGGAAACAAGCAATGTATTTCAACATGTGCTACCTAATTGAGAGGAGAAATAACCAAGTTATGTTCTAAGAGACTATGAACTCTATAAGTAATGAAGTAAAGAAAGAAGTAAAAGGCTCATGTCCTCCCACATCCTTGATGTAGGGTACTTGTCCAAACAGTTTCACATTTAGCCTCAACATAAAAGACAACGCTAAAGTAAAAATAAAAACGATTTTCATTTATAACTTTTGCATTTCCCAGCAATTTGCTGATTTTTTTTTTCTGGTGTGAAAATCTGCGTGGTGTGAAGTGCAGTTTAAGTAAACAATATTCTTCGCCGAGATCCTTAGAAAAAACCGTTGCTGGTTTTTTATCAAATGGTGAAATCTGTTTAATGTACTGCAATTCAAATTTGGACAATGACGCCAAATAAGTAAGGTGAATCTAAAGCTTTCCTGAGCGAATTACCAGATGAACATTTTTCTCAAGAAACGTAAGTTAAAAATGCAGAAAGATTAAAACTGGTTACATACAGATGTGACAGTGACACTCAGGCCTTGGATTGGAAGATACTGGAAAGATAATCCACTGTCTTTTGAGATGTAAATAACAAAGTCAGCACTCTGTAAATAAGAATAATAAGATAAATAAATGGGAAAAGAGAAAGAGAAGTGAAGAAGAAACAAATGGGATGCTTTAGTCCTGCATAGCAAGCGTCTCTAACTGAGTTATTGGGCGAACAGAAGTTTGAAAACTAGCTTGGCAGAGATCGTCCCTGACATGTTGTTGAAGACGAGATATACAATACGATAAGCAGTTAGAGGGAGAGATAATACCTCGTTTGTACACCCTAAAACAACACCAGTCATAATCTGTAAAATAAGAGAAAACTAATTACCAATTTGCTTGTTACTTCTACACTTAAAAACAACAAGAATTGTGTTACCACGTTCTTTGAATCTTCCAAGCATTTTTTCTGTGATGCCACTCCATTGAGGCCCCTCTGAGGTAAACCTGCGTAGAGATGAAATAGTAAAAGTAATTACCTTGCATGGCGATAAATGCATTTACCCAAAGTTGTGTTCATTGTGCAACTTGTAAAGTCAAAGTTTATCGCAATGACAATGTGATCGTCAGTTTAATCTCCAAGATAGTCAATTGTTTCATCAACAGCAATAGTTACAAATTTTATTTCTTAGGAGAGTCTTAATAAGCCTACAAGCACCAGTTAACAGAACTCACCAGATGGATTTCCCCAAGTTTGTGTTGTTCCATTAAACACAAAGACCCTGCCTGATTCCAAGAGAACAACAAGGTTTGATGTAGAAAATACCACAGACTTCACAATTGCTTCAGATCGCTAAGGAAGAAAAGGTTGCAAACATGTTTTGTTAACAGTTTAAGATATCAGGCAGGATTGTGGTAGCTTGGGGAAGTAAAAGAGTAAACTAGTGATATGAACTTTAGTCACTGTATTGTTTTTCTGTTAGGGTAGCTGAGGCTTATTCTTCTTAGAACCAGGCCCCAGTTGTTCAAAAGGTGGATAATGCTATCCACTAGATAAATCTCTATCCAATGGATGGCGCAATTGGTTTCCCTAATACTTATCCACTGGATGGTGATTTATCCGTCGAAAAGTGTTATCCAACATTTGAACAACTGGGGCCTGGACCCAGTTTTTCAAACGTTGGATAACACTATCCGCTGGATAAATCTCTATCCGATGGATAGTGCAATTGGTTTCCCTTATAGTTATCCACTGGATAGTGATTTATCCGTTGAGTAGTGCTATCCAACGTTTCAACAACTGGGGCCAGGCCCCAGTTGTTGAAAAGGTGGATAACACTATCCACTGCATGGATAAATCTCTATCCAGTGGATAGCGCAATTGGTTTCCCTAATACTTATCCACTGGATAGTGATTTATCCAGTGGATAGCACTATCCAATGTTTGAACAACTGGGCCCAGTAAAATATTTCAGAGTGTTTCATTTACAGGTGTGTAGGTGTGACCAAAGATTCTGCAACTTGAACCCCATGAGCCCTGATCCTAACACCTTTAGGGGGCATTCCATTGGGATGATCTTGTATCAGATGGTACATTAAAGGAACTGGCATGATGAATCCACCCTAGCTTGGGAAAAGATTCATTGGCTCATTTGATGTAAAAAAATCTGGGTGATCTTAGATCAATGATCCTGATCCAGATCATCCCAATGGAAAGCACTCTTAAATGTACCAGCACCTGCACATTCAACTCTGGGAGGGAGGGTGGGGAAATCCTATTCCCCAGACCTACAAGTCAGCTCTGATATCTCTAAGTTAATGTCATGTAATTTCAGCAATATGGAGTTCAAACATTATACAGATTGACAACCTTTTATAAAGTAAATTTAACCAACTCAGATCTTTTATAAATGCTTTACCATGAGCAAGTTTGAGGGCATTTTCAGCTGTTGAGCACTTGCAAAATTGTCTTGAGTTAACACACAGATTGAGCTAAAAAGAACATTGAAATTTGCTAGGCAAAAAGTATGTACAAGATCATATTGTTATAATAATCGAAGTTCTGAAATAGGCTATAAATATTTACCGCACTTTAACAAGTTTAATTTAAAACAAAATCAACAGCATAAACACAGTTTTTCAAAACTCACTTTTTGTTTGTATGCTTCAACATAGAGTACGCAAGCCTTTCATTTTCCTTAAAATTTGGGATCATTCTTTGATATGTTTAGTTGTGAGGTACCCTCAACTGGCATAAACACATTATCTTATACCAATATATTTAATTAACCATATTGTACCATGCCAGACATCAATGAAAAGCAGCATAATAGCTACCTAATGAGAACTGCAACATGGGAAGCACAAGGATCCTATTAGAGAAAGGCAATTTTATGAGTCAATTTTGCACCGGAAACACAACAGTAAAAGTAATAAAAAATTTAGGTAATGTAACCATATTTTATGTCAATAACTCGTGACAGTAATTCAACTGAAAATTTAAGGTCGGCGGTGTGCTCATTTTACCCCCTCCCCCCATCATTGCTCCATGTTAAGGGTATTTAAAAACTAGTTAAAGCCAGAAAGAAGAGAAGTTGAAACAAGGATGTGATGTCACCGGGGATCTAAATTGGGACCTCTCGCACCGATGTCCACACACTAACCAACTGTGCTATGCTTGCTCCTTGGTCCAAGTTGGGTACAAATTATTCAGTCAAACTTGTAGAGGTCAGTGGCTCAGCTTAATTTGTTATCTCTTCAAATTGTTGGTTAAAAATCATTGAGTCAAACAGAGATTGCTGACATCTTGGTATTATATTCCAGGAAAGAAGACAATGTTGAAAATGACAGCTGTTAACAGGGTCACCTGTTACAAAAGGCATTGTATTTTATGTCATAAAATATTTCATTTTAAGGAAATTAAATCAATAATTTAATTCTTATACCTGAAAAATTACACTCTGTTTTGGATAAGTACCTTTCAACACCACCTGAAAAATAAGTGTCGCAATAACAGCATTTATTTAAACTAAAAAGATAATCTCATTGGCATAATTTAGGCCTGCACGTTCCTTCCACAACATTTTAATATCCTTGATCTGCAACTCTTTTTTGGTTAACTGATGCCAACCATTAATACATTTACGCTCAACCACATTATGGCGTAGCAGAGTACACAGTCCTTAACCCATTTGCCCTGGGTTTTTGCCGGAAGGTTCGGGGAAGAATGGATTAATGACTTAGTCATGAGTATTATAATGTAAAATCATGAGTTAAGTGTAGAACATAATATGAAAGGCTCAAAGCAAAAACGTCTCCTGGCCCACTCATTTCCTTTTTGAAGGGGTTGTCAAGAGAATGTAACGAAGTTCCAGTATAAAAGGAGGCAATATCAAACCTCAGTCAGCTAACACAACAAAATAGAGTAAATAACATATTTTAGCAGGGGTTTTAACACAGTATCTGTACCTGCTCTAGTTGATTGGTAAACAAGTAAGGAAACTTTATTTTCAATAAGTGAAATGCACTTTTCCTGAAAAACAAAACAAATAAGTTATACACTACTTCTGGCAAGAAAAAAATTTTTATTAACCAGTAAATCAAATGAATTGAACTCATACAAAAATGTTGCATGGTCACACCTGATAAACTGATCATGGAGGGCAACTGATTGCCCATCTATCGACACAGTCAGCTGGTAATTAGGTACGCTGGTAACAGAAAATTGCCAGTAGCTAGGGGAAACAAAAAAGCACGTCAAGTGATCTATAGATGAAAACCACTATCACATAATATGGACAGATGCACATCAAACCTTACCTATGAGACCAAAATGGCATGAATTCTATTATTACCATGCTAAATACTAGTTTATATCAACTCTATGTTTACTGGAAGTATTCCTATAAAATATCAACATGGATATCACCAGGGCAGGATCATTTGTTGAAATATCTAGAAAAATCAAAACTAACGCAAAGATGACAACTCAGGGTTTGCAGCAAAGTTTAAAGCCCGGTGCAAACAGACACAACATTGTTGGCCAACAACTCCCAACATTTGCACATAGCTAAAAATTTGACCAGTTTCAAACTTTGCACAACAACTCCCAACAACACACAACAACATGCAACAGGGTGTGCAAACATCCAACAATGTGTCCATTGGCACGGGGCTTAAGACCACAGCAGCATGCCCAGGACTGAGAGGGAAGGGATGGGCAGAACATTTCAAGCCCTTTCAGCAGTTGTTTACTGCCAACAACAAGATTCAGAAAGTCTTCCAAACTGTTACCAACCAGGAAGGAGAGAGTGTGGCCATGTAAAGCTGTACTGACAGATCAACAACTGAAAAGCACATAGTTCTTATATTCAAATTAAACTACCTTTCACTATTAATGGTGACTGAAGAAAAACTACAAGAAAGTTCACACTTCTATTTCCTAAACTCCTAACAAAATAAACAGCCCTACTCGAAGGGTCTGCCGATGAAAGTTTCATTGAAAAAGTACTACCACTAGGATTTCATCCACAAATTTAGTATTCAAACTAACACATGACATTGCCATAAGTTGGTGTGGTGGCAAGAAAAATAGGATAAAACAATATTGATGATTGTGGTCTCTAATGCATTAATGTGAAATGTCCTGTGTAGTCTCTCACCCTTCATTTGTGATATAGGATTTATTGAAGATCTTCCACTCATCCCAGCTAACAAATCTGTGGCCCACTTTCACTTTTAAAACCGGGCTTTGTCCCATTTGAACAAAAACACCAGTCAGTTCTTTTGAAAACTGCAAAACAAAAACAAAAATATGTGAACAAATTATGAGCCACGAATAGCAAAAAAGCATCCCAGAGGGTTCACTTTTCAGATACCAAGGGATCTCATCACCTTAGCTAAAAGTCTACCAAGCAGATTGTGAACTCCTTTTATTCAGCCTCTTAATTTCCTCTATTACATGGCACAGAGATAGCATGTGGGAAAATGTAAACCGCCCTTTGCTGAAACCACTAGCATAGGATCCACAGCAGGCAGAGGGTGGTTCATGAGAGGCTTATATTATATCAACCTGTTATTTGTTTTGGGTGGATCTAAATTTTACCATCCACCTTTTCATAGGTTGATTCAGACAGTGTGACAGATTTTTACAATTAAAATACATTAATTGATCTGATAGAAAACCTACCTGAGATGGGACAGAAGCAGTCCTGTTCCTTTCAGATTCTGACACATGCTTTGGATCCATAATCCACAACCTGAATTCCTCAAGACTTTGACTGGTGAATTGTACACATAAATGCCACTGACAAAGCTACTCTGAGTGCTCTTCACTAGCCTGAATTTCAGCTGCCTCCCCTGCTTGCTGAGTCACTCAGGGAGTGGAAGAGGTGGTTGAAATTTAAGCCAGCTATTCACTAATTAAAAATCATATACTAAACCCTTCAAAGCCCAGTACATACATGGCTTTGAACTGAAAACATCACATGTGAATGTGTCCTATAGTAAAACAGAGTGCTATCACTATATATCATAACATCTACACCAACTTTTTAATCTTACATCTGAATTGCGACTTGCCACTGCCACCACATGTCCAGACTAAGTTTTTTCTCTTGTTTCATGATGGCCACCAACAAAACATACAAATTACAAAACCTAAATTGTAAAATTGATCGAGATGTTTACTGCTGCAGTTTTCAAGTGATATGTGACTTCCCAAAATCCTGACAACGTTTTGCCCATTTCTCACTACTTTTCCAAGCTCTAGATTCAGAGTCTCCCATTCTTTTTGCCTTTTGGGGGTTGGCAAGTCTGGCATTTGCAGTGAGTACTTATACACAACTTAGTGTAGTTGCTGTTGTAAGTGGTAATTAAAGTTAATTGAAGTACAAGAGGGATAGTCAAAAACAAAGTGTAACCTTAAGAGCAAGTTACTCAGGCACACAACTGTTTTAAAAGGTGTTAATTACAACACTTTCTCTCATAAATGGCTGTCAGATAGCTTACTTTCTCAATTCCTGGTCATAAGCAAGGGACCATTCATAGTAAAATGGGCTGTGGACAACTTGAATGTACCTTACATTCTGAAAGAACAACAAACAGAGAGTTTACTGACTTAAATGGTCCAAAAAAAGTTTATAAAGGCTTTCCTGGCATTTTAAAATAAATGATAAATTTTGAGAGTGCTTATAGAAAAAGTAGTTTGGATTAGAAAGTTAAATCATGATCAAAGATTATGTAAGTTGATGGAAATCTTAGGCTAAATCCACTCTGGAGTTCTCTGTTTTGGAAAACAAATTTGATGAGACTTAGGAAACTGGGTCTCAAAGAGATTCACTGAATAAGGAGAAACCAAAGTCATCAATGAAACATCTTTCAGCAAGTTTTTCTGCTGTCTTTAGGAATAATCTTTAAAACTTGTGACACTCTTCGACAAAAAAAATACCACTCTTTTGAAATGGAAAATATGTTGTAGAGATCGATACAATATATGTAACAGAGAAGCATCAACAACACCAACCCGGACATCTGAGTCATTCCTGATGGAAGCAACAGGGTGAAATCCTGGCTCTGAACAATGTAAGATCACATTGGTGAAGCTATGAGAAAAGAGAAATACCAAGTCATATCACACTACGAGACACTTTATACAACACTGAAAAATCGATGATAAACTTGCCTCTTATTCTTGAGAGAACAGACATTTGGATAACACCACTCCACATTCTCATTCACCCCTAAATGCTCCAAAACTATCTGTGAAGACATGGTCAGATGATATAAACTTGTTAGTTGGACTAAAACAAGACATTTAGATCGCTCATAGACATAAAGGGTTTAAATTGCATGTGTACAGGCGTAACTAAAGGTGCTGTCAACTTCACCATTTTGCAACACAAGATACCCTACAAGAGGTAACAGTTGAAGGTCAAGTACTTCTTTGTGAATGATGCTTAAAAGAAGTCAATAAGAGTTTAAGACATGTATAGATTCGGATAGATCAAAATTATTTCTACAGTATATTTCACAGGGATGTAACTAATGGCATATTTTAGCTGCCAAAAGATAGCTTACCACCAGCTCAAATCCAGTGCTGTCAGCCCCCCACATCTTCAATTATTGAGCATTGATAGGAAAGGGATGATAGATGATGTCATTTCGCATGGCATATGATGTAATTTGTGCAGAAAATTCCCGTTAAAGTTCCGATCATCTCAAATTTGCAATGACACAAAACGCACAAAAAAGATGTTGTTGGCATTGTAACATTTGACCTGATTGGTTTACTTCCCACCAATCACATGACACCAGTTACAATGCCACACTGGAGTTAGTGAGGAAAAGTTTGATGTTAACATTAAAATAGCTCAAACAATACAAAATAGTTGAAATTTTATTGTCGGAAGTCGAAGAAATGGCAAACTTCAGCAATTATCTGGGAGATGTCATACTCTAATGTGGAGACCCGGAGAGACTGTCCAAAATCTGGAGTCTCCTGGATTATCTGGAAAGAGTTGACAGCACTGCAAATCACAGTGGAAAATAAGGACATAGGGTAATTTTGAAGGTGCAGTTGATGGGTTGTTTTCATAACAAGACAAGGTTGCGTGCAATAGTTTATAAGTATCAATGAACAAGCTCGACACTATTTATAATGAGTTAATTAAATGACAACCTCAGATTAACTGCAAGTTGACGGAAATGCAAAACTTACGGAATTTTGTGTAGAAAACAATGTTCCGTCGCCTTCTTGACTCCTGTATCTTTAAGTCAAAAGATGCACCATATATTTTTATTCGCAGATTCACTTTAACAACAAATGGAGCCAAGGTCCTGGTGAACTTTTTATATCGTTTGACAAGTAAAACGACTTACCGCCACATGTTTCTGCCAAAAGCGTTGTGGAAAGAGAACAAAACGTTGAAAACGAACACGAGGAAAGAATTTCCAGCTACCATTTTCAATTTCACGGTTAAAATTTCAAGGAAAAAAATGATTCTAAAGCTTTAAAATGAGTAATCGCCAGCGATCGCCGCCATTTTGAAACGTACGTTTCCAGACTTTCTTAGCCTGAGATCATGCCCTCTCCCTATTATCCCTTTATGTCTCTCACGGGAAGATGGCATGATACATTTGTTTGTCGGATCACAT
>OZ037998.1:8196401-8408901 GCA_964035705.1 Porites rus
ATGATAACATCATGCCAGGACTTCTACCTGGATGAACCAGAAAGGATATAGAACAACTACCTAATTTTTTTTTCTACGCGTCGAAATGCTAAACGTGTGATATCACGTATCATATGCACTTCCACCTCCATATCATATGCACTTCCACCTCCATCGCGGCCGACGCCACCGTTTTCTTTTGTGCATAAATTAATTCATCCACCTGCTACGCAGGCTAATTAAGAGATAGTGCCTAAAATAAATCCCAGGGATTTCCGTTGACGGGCTGTATTTAAACATTTTCGCGGTGATGGATATTGTTCCACGAACTTTGAACGTAAACATTATTCAGTAGGGTTCACTTTATCATCTTGGCCAGACATTAGCATCTTTCATTAATACTCACAGCTCGGGACCAACACCAGCTTTTTTATCACTAAAACCCAATCGAAAATTGAGTTAGACGATACCAACGAGGTCTACTTTCCCCGCTCCTTTTGAACAATTTTAACGTAGGTTATATTACGTTTTCCTGGCATTAAAAACGGAGATGAATTATCAATTAAAGGCCTTAGCTGGCGCTCTGGCTGGCTCAAACCGCTGCAAAACTTCCTCTTAGCAGAACGGCAATAAACCAACTGAGCTAACCGGGAAAAAAAAACCAGGCCAGGAATATGAATTAATATACTAAACCTGAGACAAGGAAGAATAATATTTGTTATTTCTCATAACTTATTTGCTGTCACAAGATAGCTGTCAAAAATTAATGCAAATAGTAGAGGAAATATCTTCTCAATAAAATGTTTCTGTGAGAGGGATTATTATTATATAGTTCAACTTATCCCGAAAGCGAAGATTCTGATCCTTTTTCTACTGGATAAACGAGTGAGTTTGTGGCTGCTTTCGTTCGAACTCGAATGTCTAGATTTCTATTTGCCCTTACATGTCCTTATATTTGAGTCTGAAGGATTTAAACAGTCCTTAGTTTATATCTTATAGACGATATGCGGCTGAGCTCCAAAGGCGGAACTTGCTTAGGATTAAGTTTCGTAGAACTGTAAGTAATAACAGAAACTTGCCGTTACCACAGAAGGAAAAAAATGAAAGAAAGAAAAGTAAATTCATTTCTGTATCAGTTCGTACTTACATGACACGCATAGGGTTAATAAACTATATTTTTCATTAAAACAAAAAGCATTTCGTCTCTTTGCGACCAGATTGGGAAATACTTCAATTTATGCTAATTAGGACAAGACCGGGAAAATGAACCATTAATTACAAATAGATCGATGACGTTTTAAAATGGCCAGCTATAAACGTCAGTGATAAAAAGGAGATAATGCACATGCCTGCTGTTTTTGGTCAAACGTTTTTATCACTACACGATAAACTAGCACATCAGGTGACAATTAACTGTCCTTTTTGCGTTTGAATTTGAAATTAATCTAGTTTGGGGATCCCCCTGAAATATATCGAAACATATCTCGCGTTAAACGTCACCTTTGAGTTTTAATTGCTGGGTGTATTTGTATCTTCACAGGCAACCAACTCAGACAATTTAAGAAGTGAACAGCAGAAGGCTTTTAGTTACCAAAAGTTAGGAGAGAAATACAACTGATCAAAAGAGCTAGGAAATTTGAGGTATGAAAACTATACAACTTAATAACAAGAATGATATGGAGGTGAGAGGCGATTTTTCCTTGTACATTATTTCTTAGTATTTCAGTGATATTCTTACTATGAATCATGACCAACGTGAGTACAATATTCTTGTTCATTTCGGCACCACTTTGCTGTAGGGGGCACGTCTGTTGTCTTGTCATCCACGACTACCTCCTTTCATCCTTCCTTCCTTCCTTAATTTCAGCGGTTAAAAGACCTACACAAATCCAATAACTGTTTTATTATTTATTAAAAATAATTCCTAGTTTTAGAAAATAGACTGAAGCTTACCTCAATGGATGTTAAGTTCCCGTCTTCAATTGCACATTTCTCGTCAAGTTCTGAAGATATTCTACAAATAGCAGATGTCGTCCGAAAAGAAAAACTGGCATTTAACAATGTGTTTCATTTCAGTATTTCTTCATTTTGTTTTCTTTTAATTCAATAAAAGTCTACATTTTACTTTGTGTTGCATGTCAACGCATCAATTGTCCAGTTTTTGTTTGAATTTTGACAGTCGCGGTGGCATGCACGAGCTTTATGTTTTTTTTTTTCAGTAGACTTCCTTTTACAGTTAGCATGTTCATCGCTCACGCCACGGAGCTGCTGGTTCAAAGAAGCACTTCGAAGTATCCATGACTTTGTTCATTCAGAATTTCCCATTTCAGCTTTACCATGTTTCTCGGTTTTCAGAATTATTTCAGCTACCGTGATTGCATTGTGTTCAAAAAGTGATGGTTTTTACAATTCTTGAACCAGAAAAATAAAACTTTTCTCCATCGGCGGCATTTGAGATATAAACAACAAAGGACGAAAAATATCGGGTGTTGCGTGGACACTACTGGATGCAGAAGCACACCGAATGATTATGGCAACAAGACACAAGTTTAGCAGACTTTCCCTTCGCCTAACCGCGAAAGACTCGCTTTGTATGAACACATACTCGGGGCCATAACGTGCCTAATTTATAACTAGTACTTATGTTAACCCTGATGTCCAGTTTCTCTATTCTCTCGTCCGGTTTCGACCGATCCATTCTTTATTTATTTGCTCTATTTGTTTATTTACCTATATTATAATTATTTGTCCCCAAAGCGACGATATATTCCATGTAATAAGGAATTCTATTTTTTATTATTGATTGAAATATTTCTGAAACTTGAACTAGAATCAAGAATTTTAAGGTAAAGAAGTGAAACAACCGTGTCATAGAACAAAGTCAAATTTCATTTAATCCGTGTTAAATTGTGAAATATATATATTCAACATTTCATGTGGTCTTTAGGACTTAAAAAATGCAAAAATAAAATTAAATAGAGTAGAATTTCTTGAAAGAAATTTCCGTGAATGTTTATAGTGTAAAGAAGTATATTTAAGACTGCTTCATAACTGGCTTTTCTTTTTGGGTTTTCTTTGTATTTGTTTTTGTGTTTGTTTCTGTTTTTTGTTTTAAGTCCCGGTATCTGAGCGGGAGAGCTTTAACGAGCTTTATAGAATTGACTTTGTTTGATCAAATAAACACCCGGGTGATCTGCGATCGGATTATATAATTCCCTGGGGTACTTCTTTATAATAAGCTGTACCCGTCTCAGGGAAACTCCTCTACTGAAATTACTGATAGGATCATATATTTAGGTTTATACAATGATGTGAATGCTACACGCGCTATGATTGGTCGTTGCCCATTATCTATTATAAAATAACTAAGATAGTACGCGCGCTCTGATTGGCCGAGAGGAGTGTTTGCATGAGAGTATGTAAACATGGTTGTGGCGTCAAGATGTTTTGCATTTCGCGCGCTAATCTCGCAAGCACAAATTTGAAAAAGTTTTCAAGTTCAAAACTCGACAAGTTTACTTTATTTACCCATTCCTTTGTCGGTTGAACTTGGAAAATCGTTACAAAAAAGGTGTGTCAATTTTTTTTCGCTTAAGCTGACAATTTAAGCGAGAAAATAAATTTGTATATGAGAAAATCTTGCTATATAGTCAACTCTCCCTCAACAAACACCTCTTTAAGAGCGGCCGTCCGTAAATATCACCTGGAGGTGTGCAAAATGAAAAAATCGAAAGACCCCAAACTTTGTCAGAATATAGGTCTAGGTAAACTATTTCTAGAAAAATAACTTTTGGATTTTTATTTTACGCGTACGGCGACCGAGTCGGTTCGGACGCTCTCAGATCATTTTGCTTCATTTCAATTCATTTATGGCTATCAGGAAAAGACCGGGAAAAATGTATATATGACGGCGTTTTAAAATAGCCAGCCAAGGTCAGCAATAAAGGAGATCATGCCTGCTGTTTCTCAGTTGGTCAAACATTTCTATCAATAAGCGATAAACTGGCGCCATCGTTCTGAAAAACAAAAATAGAAGGTTAATTGAACAGGCCAAAACGATAAAAGTCAGCATATATCTGTAGAAAATTTCTCTAGCCAATTTCTTCTGTTTTTCCCGCATGAAGAAGAAAGGAAGTCATATCAGAAATGTTAGCGATGGAATTGAACGTCTTATTTTAGGGTTACAGTATAACAAAGCGGTTCTAGATTTTCTGCATTGATTCTTCATTTGTGATTCAGGGCCCATTTGTTCGAAGGCCGATTAGCGCTAACCCTGGGTAAAATTTTAACACTGGTTTCTTTTTTGTTTTTGTTCAAAAGCATTTTTCAGGATAAATTTCTAGATCCTCTTTAGAGCATCAATCCATCAAATTGTCGGCAAAAAGAATAAAACTGAATTTGCTTTTTAACCTTTCATATCTGAATTGAAATTTTGCACTAACCCTGAGTTATCTTAACCCTGCTTTGAACAACCCAGCTCAGTTTCTTAAGTCATAATTTCGATGTCGACAAGAACTGGAAAGCTCATTTTGCTGTTTGCGATAACATTAACAAAAATTTGAAATTCACACTGACTCCACGCAAGCATGCGATCCGCTGAATATCAAATGACAGGCCTGCTAAACTTTCTCACAATAACTCGTATGTTTTGACAATCATCCAATCAAAATCATTTTCGGATAGTGACGTCACCGAACGGTATGAATTCCCAGTGCTTTCAGACGTCCCCCTCGGGAGTTTGCGACTGTATAACTATATCACCCTTTATTAATAAATATGAGGCTTCTCACTTCTTTATGTGGATATACTTGGAAAGTGTATGAGCTAACACAGACCCATGGGTGTTACTTCCATCCTCAGCGTTTATCGAGTGAGTGATTATCATATCGTCATTCAATATTGGGAATTAAGTGCATTTCCTGCTTGGTTAAGTACAAATATCGTTTAGGGTATCATATGCGCTTCCTCCTCCATCGCAGTCGACGCCACCGTTTTCTTTTGTGCATAAATTAATTCATCCACCTGCTACGCAGGCTTATTAAGAGATAGTGCCTAAAATAAATCCCAGGGATTTCCGTTGACGGGCTGTATTTAAACATTTTCTCGGTGATGGATATTGTTCCACGAACTTTGAACGTAAACATTATTCAATAGGGTTCACTTTATCATCTTGGCCAGACATTAGCATCTTTCATTAATACTCACAGCTCGGGACCAACACCAGCTTTTTTATCACTAAAACCCAATCGAAAATTGAGTTAGACGATACCAACGAGGTCTACTTTCCCCGCTCCTTTTGAACAATTTTAACGTAGGTTATATTACGTTTTCCTGGCATTAAAAACGGAGATGAATTATCAATTAAAGGCCTTAGCTGGCGCTCTGGCTGGCTCAAACCGCTGCAAAACTTCCTCTTAGCAGAACGGCAATAAACCAACTGAGCTAACCGGGAGATAAAAACCAGGCCAGGAATATGAATTAATATACTAAACCTGAGACAAGGAAGAATAATATTTGTTATTTCTCATAACTTATTTGCTGTCACAAGATAGCTGTCAAAAATTAATGCAAATAGTGGAGGAAATATCTTCTCAATAAAATGTTTCTGTGAGAGGGATTATTATTATATAGTTCAACTTATCCCGAAAGCGAAGATTCTGATCCTTTTTCTACTGGATAAACGAGTGAGTTTGTGGCTGCTTTCGTTCGAACTCGAATGTCTAGATTTCTATTTGCCCTTACATGTCCTTATATTTGAGTCTGAAGGATTTAAACAGTCCTTAGTTTATATCTTATAGACGATATGCGGCTGAGCTCCAAAGGCGGAACTTGCTTAGGATTAAGTTTCGTAGAACTGTAAGTAATAACAGAAACTTGCCGTTACCACAGAAGGAAAAAAATGAAAGAAAGAAAAGTAAATTCATTTCTGTATCAGTTCGTACTTACATGACACGCATAGGGTTAATAAACTATATTTTTCATTAAAACAAAAAGCATTTCGTCTCTTTGCGACCAGATTGGGAAATACTTCAATTTATGCTAATTAGGACAAGACCGGGAAAATGAACCATTAATTACAAATAGATCGATGACGTTTTAAAATGGCCAGCTATAAACGTCAGTGATAAAAAGGAGATAATGCACATGCCTGCTGTTTTTGGTCAAACGTTTTTATCACTACACGATAAACTAGCACATCAGGTGACAATTAACTGTCCTTTTTGCGTTTGAATTTGAAATTAATCTAGTTTGGGGATCCCCCTGAAATATATCGAAACATATCTCGCGTTAAACGTCACCTTTGAGTTTTAATTGCTGGGTGTATTTGTATCTTCACAGGCAACCAACTCAGACAATTTAAGAAGTGAACAGCAGAAGGCTTTTAGTTACCAAAAGTTAGGAGAGAAATACAACTGATCAAAAGAGCTAGGAAATTTGAGGTATGAAAACTATACAACTTAATAACAAGAATGATATGGAGGTGAGAGGCGATTTTTCCTTGTACATTATTTCTTAGTATTTCAGTGATATTCTTACTATGAATCATGACCAACGTGAGTACAATATTCTTGTTCATTTCGGCACCACTTTGCTGTAGGGGGCACGTCTGTTGTCTTGTCATCCACGACTACCTCCTTTCATCCTTCCTTCCTTCCTTAATTTCAGCGGTTAAAAGACCTACACAAATCCAATAACTGTTTTATTATTTATTAAAAATAATTCCTAGTTTTAGAAAATAGACTGAAGCTTACCTCAATGGATGTTAAGTTCCCGTCTTCAATTGCACATTTCTCGTCAAGTTCTGAAGATATTCTACAAATAGCAGATGTCGTCCGAAAAGAAAAACTGGCATTTAACAATGTGTTTCATTTCAGTATTTCTTCATTTTGTTTTCTTTTAATTCAATAAAAGTCTACATTTTACTTTGTGTTGCATGTCAACGCATCAATTGTCCAGTTTTTGTTTGAATTTTGACAGTCGCGGTGGCATGCACGAGCTTTATGTTTTTTTTTTTCAGTAGACTTCCTTTTACAGTTAGCATGTTCATCGCTCACGCCACGGAGCTGCTGGTTCAAAGAAGCACTTCGAAGTATCCATGACTTTGTTCATTCAGAATTTCCCATTTCAGCTTTACCATGTTTCTCGGTTTTCAGAATTATTTCAGCTACCGTGATTGCATTGTGTTCAAAAAGTGATGGTTTTTACAATTCTTGAACCAGAAAAATAAAACTTTTCTCCATCGGCGGCATTTGAGATATAAACAACAAAGGACGAAAAATATCGGGTGTTGCGTGGACACTACTGGATGCAGAAGCACACCGAATGATTATGGCAACAAGACACAAGTTTAGCAGACTTTCCCTTCGCCTAACCGCGAAAGACTCGCTTTGTATGAACACATACTCGGGGCCATAACGTGCCTAATTTATAACTAGTACTTATGTTAACCCTGATGTCCAGTTTCTCTATTCTCTCGTCCGGTTTCGACCGATCCATTCTTTATTTATTTGCTCTATTTGTTTATTTACCTATATTATAATTATTTGTCCCCAAAGCGACGATATATTCCATGTAATAAGGAATTCTATTTTTTATTATTGATTGAAATATTTCTGAAACTTGAACTAGAATCAAGAATTTTAAGGTAAAGAAGTGAAACAACCGTGTCATAGAACAAGGTCAAATTTCATTTAATCCGTGTTAAATTGTGAAATATATATATTCAACATTTCATGTGGTCTTTAGGACTTAAAAAATGCAAAAATAAAATTAAATAGAGTAGAATTTCTTGAAAGAAATTTCCGTGAATGTTTATAGTGTAAAGAAGTATATTTAAGACTGCTTCATAACTGGCTTTTCTTTTTGGGTTTTCTTTGTATTTGTTTTTGTGTTTGTTTCTGTTTTTTGTTTTAAGTCCCGGTATCTGAGCGGGAGAGCTTTAACGAGCTTTATAGAATTGACTTTGTTTGATCAAATAAACACCCGGGTGATCTGCGATCGGATTATATAATTCCCTGGGGTACTTCTTTATAATAAGCTGTCCCCGTCTCCGGGAAACTCCTCTATTGAAGTTACTGATAGGATCATATATTTAGGTTTATACAATGATGTGAATGCTATGCGCGCTATGATTGGTCGTTGCCCATTATCTATTATAAAATGGCTAAGATAGTACGCGCGCTCTGATTGGCCGAGAGGAGTGTTTGCATGAGAGTATGTAAACATGGTTGTGGCGTCAAGATGTTTTGCTTTTCGCGCGCTAATCTCGCAAGCACAAATTTGAAAAAGTTTTCAACTTCAAAACTCGACAAGTTTACTTTATTTACCCATTCCTTCGTCGGCTAAAACTTGGAAAATCGTTACAAAGAAGGTGTGTCAATTTTGTTTTCTATTAAGCTGACATTTTAAGCGAGAAAAATCCGTATTTTGGAAAGCATCTTTTTGCAAAACAAGAACTGATTACGCGCGCAAGACTTCGCGTATAAGGCTTTGCGACTGGTAAGAATTTCTCTTTTAATCAGGACCGTAACGAAGAGTTTGCGTTTTTTCTCGCGGTTCATGTGTCACTTCTTTGTTTTTACCACATTTTTACGTCATCTGTGATCTATTACTGAACAGACGCACGGCAACATGGAATCTATTTGTTAAATCTAATCCGCATAGATAATATACGTTTTTGCTTGCAAACATGGGAAAGATTTTACCCCCAGTTTTACCCTGAGCAGGGTAATGCATCTGTGGAAAAAGGGTATAGAATTTATTTCTCGTGGCATCACCGGCATTTTCCAGTAGGCTTTGATAGATTGGACTACCATAATTTTTGGCACAATTAGTCATTACGAGCATAATTTTCATCTCTAGTATTTACTGAAATAGCCGAAAAGTGCATGCAACTTATGCCAGAGAGCAAATTATGCTTTGCTATTTTTGCATTACAAAAATTGTCATTTATTAAACTTGCAATCAATTTTGTTTGGTCCGCGATTAGAATTGCAGGCAAATCAAAGAAACGAAATCCTTTTTTTGTCTGCTTATTGTCACAGTCATGGGACTTGGGTCCAACAGGAAGTGACTCAAGACTCTTTCCACAAGACTCAACGCATCGACATAACAAGCTCGGTTACCTAGGGTGGCATCCGCGGGTTAATTGTTCATTTTTTGAGTTTTATACCTGTTAGACAATGAATTAAGGACTCTTACAGTTTTTTTTGGTGTAAACAGGGCAAATGAGATTGCTATTTACTTGTAAATGAGGCAATGAGGTGTTTTTACCAAATCTAAAGTAAAAAGTAGAAGCATAATTTCTTCTTTTTTTCGCTAAAACGAGCATAATTTACAAAAACTGGCATAATTATTGGGATAACTTTAGATATATACGAGCACTGCAAGTAGCATATCATGCTACTTTTGCGACCACAATCTATCAAACCCTCCTTTCCAGGGGTACCCGTTCCTCCTCCCTCGCTTACATGTGGTTATTTAACTTTGCGTTCATAACTCTTACACCCACGAAATTCAGTGACATGCTACGAACCGTGATTATTTTGTTTTCAACAGATTCGACGATGGCTGAAATGAAAATATTAATCGTTATTTTCGTTATCATCTTCCCAATGGTGACTATAACACAGGAAGATTTAAATCATGGAGGTAACAACTAACAACTATGACATCACTGACAAAATTTAATTGCGCACGTGCGAATTGTCGCCATTTTATCTCAGCATCCTGTCTCTGCTTCATGTACAGAAATCCGCTTCAATTTTTCATTTTTATACTTTCCCTAAAACATCATTCCGAGGATTTATTCACCATAATATTCAGATCGTCCATAATACCCCGTGGTTTACCTCCAAAATTTTGCATGAGAGTCATCATAAGAGAGATTGAAGAAAATTCGCTTATGCAAAATTTTTGAGGGTAAACAAGGTGTTTTATGGGCAATGTGAAAATGGTGAATATGTTAAATAGAGGATATTACATGACCGCGCGGAGATACGAAATTTCTCTTCGAGTGTTGAAAAATATTTCACGAGTGAGCGCAGCGAACGAGTGAAACATTTTTTCAACACGAGAATATATGAGAAAATCTTGCTATACAGTCAACTCCCCCTGACCAAACAACTCTTTAAGACGGATCACCCTCGTCTGGTGTTGCCTTCCCCCCCCCCCCCTTCCCCGCCATTGTCCAGTCATTGGCTGTAACTATGCTCTCTGTAAGACTGAAACATCTCTAAGACGAATAACGAACACTTTTGAAACCGTGAACGGACCTTTGATAAGTGCTTTAGGTAATGAAAACTACCTTGGGGGAGAACGGAAATGTAGGTGCACTACATGACAGGTAACTGCAATTAGGGTAAGCAAATTACATACCCGAATACAGTACGCGTCTTCTTACAGCTCTAAACGCCACATAAAGAGAAACTCCTAACCTGTAAATCAGCTATCTTCTCGGTCTTTATCTTCTTCTTTCTTTGAACCATGGGAACTTCAAATGGCCACATAAAAAAACCAACCACTATAACGAATTAATTTTCATATGCTTAAGTACTTAAGGTAATGTACAGTAGAACTCCGGTAACTCGAACTCTAAAGGAAAAGGAAAAACAGGTCGAGTTAGCGAGGGTTCAAGTAATCGGGGTCGATTGAAAAATTCAATTTACCACGTTACAGTTACTTTTTGATCAAGGGAAAGGAATTTTAGTTCGAGATAGCGGGGAATTTGAGTTGTCCGAGTTAACGAGTTGACCGAGTAAAAATTACTGGAAAGCGGGTGAAATCAAAGGGAAATGAAACTTAGTTCGAGTTAGCGGCGAGTTTGAGTTGTCCGAGTTCGAGTTATCGGGATTCTGCTGCATTACAATTGTTTTGAACAAGTATAAACTGTTGCTCAAAAGAAGCGAATTCTGAATTTTTATTACTAATGTTCCGGTTCGCAGAGTGTATACTGTTGCGCTTCAGTAGACGCCGTGAACGTTGACGTGTAACGAACCACGTCTGATTGTACAATGAGAAAATGATTTCACCTTTCCACTACATTGTTTCAGTTATTTTATTGTTTTGCACAAGTAAAAAAGATGTGCATTTTAATATCGCGGTTAAGTTCAGCTTTATTTTCTTGTAATTACTAGTGCCATCTTACTTTGACTCTGTATTAGCGCGACAGCACCCCTTAATAGACGGAGAGTCAGGTCTGGTCCAGAAGGTATCTGTCTTAGAAAGAATTGACTGTATTGTTATTATTATTATTATTATTATTATTATTATTATTATTATTATTATTATTATTATTATTATTATTATTATTATTATTATTAGTGTCATTTTTCTATTATTGTTATTACTAACAAATAATTGTTTCTTACAGTTGTGTTGTTTTGCAGAGTTAATAAAATATCGTTAGCCTACGGATTGAAATTTACTGTTCATATATGTTGCTGCTTTGTAGTTTGTCCAGTTCTGTTGAATAAAGAAGAAGAAGAGGAGTTTATTAAAGAGCGGGAAAAGAACAGAGAATTAATGGAAAAAATCGCCAGAGAAATTGAAATGACGTGCTTAGGTAAGTTAAAAAGTGAAGAAAATAAATAACGATAATAAATCCTTGAATGAGCAAGTCCTTTTGCGCGAATTTCATGCCTTTTTGAATAGTTTAACCCTTTCGGACAGTTGGAAGTGTTCTATTTGAAACAATGTAGATTTTGCATTTCTAAAACCACTGACCCTTTCAGTTTAACCCATTCAGTTGTTAAGCAGCAAATCCCGGAAGTTATACATAAATACACTGTGTATACATGTAGTTGGCCGTTTTGACTCCTGAAGGAGTCATCTCCTTACAGGTAACCCGCCCAGCCCAGGAAAGGTTGGCCACACCACCTGGATTTACGTCCAATACTCTTTCCGAACAGTGGCGTGGGTTCTTTTAGGTCTCACAAGAACCAGATAAGACCTGTTGGACCTACGGGACCTACGGTTTTCCTTACTTATCCGGGAAAAATGCAAAGTCTAACCGTTTTTAGATGTCCATATTACAAAGGCAACACTTTCTTCTCAGTTATTTAAAGATTCTGAGTGTTGGTCGGGCCAGGGTTTGAACGCGCGACCTCCCGTTCTACTGTTGTAAAACTATTCTCTTGGCTCATGAACTATTTCAGGTTATCGAAAACAGGAGAAAAGATTATTTAATCTCTCGTTAAACGTGAATAAAAGCAAAACTTAGCCGTGAAAGTAAAACTTGCCGGCTAGTAGCAGCAGAGCTCGGGCAGACTAAACGTTCAGGGCGGAAACGAAAACGAAGCAATACCGCTCGTGGCACGAAAAATTATCCCGCGCTAACAGCGGCAGTCCAAAAGAGCGCGAAATACTAATTACCAAGGGTCAAATTTCACTTGCATAGCAACGGCGTAGCTCAGCAACACCATATATACGATAACAGGCCTTTAAATGGAACACTTTTTGTTAGCAGTATTGAGACCAACGTTTTATCGATGAATTTTAACCAAGAGATCATGATACCGGTGATACAGATACAGGTGAAAACGTTTAAGTCAAGGGGATTCTTATAACTAACTTTTACTTGCTGATTTGTAGACGAGTGTAAAACAGGACAACATAACTGCCACGAGGATGCATACTGCACCAACACGAAGCGTTCCTTCTCGTGTACTTGCAAATCAGGATATTCTGGGGATGGCGTTAACTGTGCAGGTAGCATAATATGGACATTAAACGAACAGGATTTCATCTTAAGTCATATGTTCAGTACCATGCCAAAAATAGCACAGCCAAATGGAAAGTTAGAAACCTGTTTTCATATTTAGTCCTTGGTATGTCACAGGTTGCATCTATGAAAAAGAGGTTTGGCCTTGATAAGTGTAAAGTTGTGGCCTCCAATTTCCCCACAGATCGAGAAGGCAATAGCAACGGACATAATTTTAAGGCAACAAAAGTTTATTTAAAGCCAACACTGCAATGTATGTATGTTAATACAGCAATAACACAAATAACTAATTGCAACACTTGTATTCTTGCTTTCACAAAAAAAAATAAAAATAACAGCTACAACTTAACTGGTCGAGTTCCAACTGCATCCCCAGTTAAGCACACAGACTAAGTGCCAGTAAGGCTTGGGAAACAAAAAGTGTGACCAACAGATGACTGGGACAGGAAACACTGTAGGAGCCCAAAGGCTAAGAGACAGAAAAACTTGGGATCTATCTTTGATACAACGGGATCATCTTCACTGATATACCTAACAAGGCTAGTAGGCCAATAGGCAGCTAAGGTCATAGAAACGGTTAGGGCGCAACATTTAAGGTAAACAGATGTCTAACGACCCTGGCTAGAGGTCTGTAGCATTGCCAATCATTGACTTATGTCGCCAGCTAAAGAGCAGTTCCTGGACAGCTGACCTACGCGTACGTTGAGACAAAATACATAAGTTATGGAACAGATGCAAAACTGCGCTAACCGTACAAATGCATAAAATATAAGAAACGATCAAATTCTAAAAACTAGCAAAGCTGAGCTACCAACAGAAATAAGTGCGGTCAGATGGAGGCCAGGGAAAAAAAACACCCAAAAATGCCCGAAGGGAAAAAATAAGAAAAGCAAAGAAAGGTTGTTCAAAAGCCTAGATAACGTACACGTGATTTGTATACGCAGCCTTTTATACCCCCCGTCTTCGCGGGTTTATTCTTAAGAATTAACATAACGTGCAACATGTAAAACTTTGAATAATCATTTGTCACTGATATAATCTGGCATTTTACCGTTGATATAAGTGGCATGAATTGAATTAGTGCTCATTGAAATTGCTATATTTTGGAAACTGATTAAGTTATTCATGGAATATTTCAGGGGCACTTAACGACGGTGTCCTCCTAAATGCTTTGAAAACACTTTTTAGGCTATCCAGAGTACTTTTAGATCTCTAGGAATGTATTCTAAGTGGCGCTAAAAAATTTATATCTGTTCTGTCATCCTAGGTCAACTTGAGTCTTTTCGAAATTATAAGGGCTTCAGTATTGTTTTCCCGAAAATTTTAGCTGCAATTTAAATTTATACGAAAGTGATAGTTTTTCTGATTCCGCTCTGCATCGTATTTTCGATTCCGAAAATTTTAGGTTTGCTTTCTCTACGAAAAATAGCCTAACCTGGCAGTGAAACGGGAAAAATTAAACTTTAGAAAATTGTAGGGAATTTATTAGATAAGTTTCGAAAATTGTACATGAATGGAACGGTCATCTAGAAATTTTTAGCCTTCCTCAAGCTGTAGAAAATTATAGGCAATTTTTGCTTCTCCGAACAGATATTTCCCAGAAAACAGTCGTTGGGTGCCCCTGATATTTCTACCAGTCGAAAGCATTGCATTACTATCCCTCATTCAATAGACAAAAATCGAACTGATTAAGTTAGATAATTCAACATAAACTCTTCATTTCCAGATATAGACGAGTGTGCCACAGAAGAACACAACTGTGACGTCACTAGATGGTGCTATAACACCAAAGGATCCTTCGAATGTCCTTGTAGGGAAGGGTATTCTGAAAATGGAGAAGATAAATGTACAGGTAACACTTCAGGATCTCTGAATTGAAACACTCAGATACTTCGTATCCACGTCTCTTTCACATCAATTTCTTCTGTTCGAAAGCGGTTTTCCACTAAATTCGCCTTAATTTAAGTCATGTTAATTTCCATAATACCTTTTAGTATCATATAGCATTTATATTATGCCATATAATAAGGAAGGTATATTATTGTAACTCTAATAGGCCATTTTCGACTTCACTGGAGCTTCTGTCTTAAAACGAGGCGAAGTGCGAAGCCTTTTAATTTCAAAGGAGGAAGGTGTGAGAAAGACCTCGTTTCGAAAAGAGGGTTTTTGGAATATGGAAAATAATATTAAAATATTGATAGCACGAAATGGCTATTATGGTAGGCCACAGTTACTTGCCGCGAAAGAAAAACTAAATCAGTTTATTCAGTGCCTGACTTCTTAATTGCAGATAAAAATGAGTGTGAAACAGGAAAGCACAACTGCGATGCAAACGCTACCTGCGAAAACACTGAAGGATCCTTTGTGTGCACCTGCAAGCCAGGGTATTTTGGTAATGGAGTTAACTGCACACCAAGTCAGTACCTCGGTCTTCTTTATAATACTTTTTAAATCAAATCCATTTATCTCACATTAAAGCCAAGTTCAGCCACAAGGTAGTATGCTGCTTCGTTTCTAGAATTAGTTTGTTCTTTTAAGGTGAATAATGAGTATCGAAATTCTCTTGCATACTGCTATAGTTTGTGATTTGCAGTATCTGTATGCAATTTTAGCCTTAAACATCCCTGGGATCCTTTTTTTTTTTTAATGTATTATAATTGTCCCCATGCAAGATTGTCATCTCCGCACAGTCACACATTCACGCTGGGTGAGATAACTGCTTTTAAAAATCAGACGAGTGTACACAATTCCGCCTTTTTAGCCGCACCACCTATGAGCAGTATGAGTGGAAACGTATCTTTTTTATTCCACCTTCTGTTGGTAGTTTTTCTTCACCTGGGAAGTCGTTCTGCATTCTCAAGTATCTTGCTTCCTTAGGTTTCGCTAATCCTCTATCTATAAATGTGATGTTACTTCTTAATTTCTCACTTCCTCAATATATATAGCCATAATCTTTTTGCTTCTTAGTATAGCCAGAAAGCTCTCTCTCTCTTTCGACCGTACACAATCCTAGAAAATAAAAGGATGAGTAAAGCAGTTTTGATGATTCAGTCCTGCACCTGATTTGCAGACGTAAACGAGCGTATAGCAGGAGAGAACAACTGTGACGCTAATGCCATCAAGAAACTTGACAAGCTTGCACAGAACTTAGGGGAAAAGTTGGAAAAGAAAAAAAAGTCTTCCACTCCGGGCATGTTGACCCAAAATAGTTCAACATTAAGTTTTGGCCGAAAGTGAATTTTATCCCCAATCTTACCGGAAATATTATTTTTCCTTATAGTCATTCCTGCCTCCTCTTGCAAGGAACTGTATGATAATCAAGGGTAAGTTTACTGGTCGGCTATACGATGCATGACATGCATGTTACAAGTACTTATCTTTTGCCAGTTCACCCCAAGTGTCTATTTAAAAAACCTCCGAGAGAGGAGATAAACTGAAAAGCCCAATCATGGCTGCTGGGCTAAAAGAGAGGGAAATAGAAAGATAGCAAAATATTTTAAAACAAATGTAATTTGCACGCAGCAAAAGTTTCGATAACGCGCACCTCAGCGAAGAGAGATTGGAAGACGCTTCATCCTCCTAAAATTTTAATCAGATGGTTTAAACCAAAAACAACAAAAAATAGTCAGAAGTTGGTCAAAAATGGATGATTAGGCTCGAAGCCTCTTGTCTTGCCAGGTTCAACGATAAATGGAAGAAAAGAAACTTTGCGCTATTTCTTGTACTTTTCATATAGGACAAAACCTCTATTTTTTTTAGTGAACACCTTGAATTGGTACGAGACGATTTTTCTCGCTTGACATTTATTGAAAAAGATCAAGAGGATTGTTCATTTTTGTCCCTTAAATTTTTCTCCATCAGGTTAACTACCAGCCGAGTGTATACGCTGAAGTTTGATTCACACGAGTTTTCTGTTTACTGTCACATGGGAGTCCTTGGATGCGGAGATGGAGGATGGACGCCGGTCATGAAGATTAACGGCACTAAGGTACAAGTCTTTCAGCTTATCACCTAACTGTGATATGAATATTTATTTTACGATTCTCGTTTGCAGCAAACTTTCCACTACGATTCTCATCTCTGGAGCGACAAAAATCCATACAAAATTGCAGGAGGGAGAACTGGGTTTGATTCACAAGAGACTAAGCTGCCAAGCTACTGGAAAACACCCTTCTCCAAGATCTGCCTCGGTATGAAGATCGGCCACAAGATAAGATTCGTTACCATCCACAAGCACGCCAACTCGCTGTACTCGCTAATCGCTGACGGCCAATACCGCGCCACCTCACTGGGTCGAATCACGTGGAAGTCGCTGATTGGTCTACAGGCCTCCTTACAAAGAAAGTGTAACAAGGAAGGGTTCAATGCTATCTGCAGCGATAAATACAATTCCAAGGCAAGAATTGGTATCACAAGCAATGAAGTGAACGATTGTCACTGGTGTGATTCCAGAATCGGTTTTGGTACAGGAGGACGTCATGACGACACAAACACGTGTGGAAATGAGGCTAAACATTCCTCAGACAACGGAAACAAGCACATCAAGGCCATGGGCTACATCTTGGTTCAGTAGTAAAGAACCGAAACTTTTCCATGAGCATAAAAATTTTAGTCGGTTAGTTTAGCTCAAGTTTTCTCTCAGAAGAAACAAAATCCACAGTGGGACATAGGTGCCACTCAGGTTAGATGATCTTGTAAAGATTGCCTTATATTCTAAATAAAGTGGGGAACAATTAAATTCATGGTTGTTTTAGTTTGATATGAATAAGAGATACTTCTGTTATGGTGCACTAAATCAGATCCTCGTGATGACAGATTACCTTGAGGATAAAAAGTCTAACAGAGCAGGCTTTGAAAAGGATCAAACAATTAAAGAGTTGCAAGCGATTCGGTGCTGTCGAAACCCTTGAGTTTTCTTCAAATACAGGGAAAAAGGTAAAAGTCCTTTTTTTACGTCGGTAGCTCGAAATAATTACCTGACTAACAAAGCTGAGGTGCGCTTAGTTTACCCCTCCCCCGCCTATCTGCATTACTACCGCTATTCGAAGCTACACGGAAAGGAAAGAAGTCGAAAGAAGGGTTTGTGGTCAACACCTGGGAATCAAACTCGGTGGGACCTCCCGCACAGAAGGCCGCACACCGGTCGATAAAGAAAATAAATGGAGGATATTTCCGATGACCGTTCGTAGAAGAAGAAGGAAAAAAAACAGATCACAAAAAAACTGAGAAAGCCTTGAAACTGACATGGAAGAATACACACACCATAAAAAAGCGAACCATCAATAGTTTTCCCAACACCAAGAAACACCTAATAAGGGAACCCTTTTTTCTCTCTTCCTTCCGCGAGTCGCCTTTTTTCGCGGGCGAGGTGATTTTCGCGTACGATCGCGCTCGCCTGAGGAAAATACAAGACTACTCGTAGGCTAAGCAAGACACAGCCACGATTATAGCCAAACCAGCTGATTTCCTGTGTTTACAAGGATGCCTAAAATCGATTTTGCTGAACACATACAGCATACTTCACTTTGCTAATTTTTGAAAGGACTGAAGGATAGCCTGCGTTGCAGACGTAATCTAACCCCGAACGAGAAGTTTAGTTCCGTCCGTCACGTGGCGCAGGCTAATTGAAGGAAAGTGTGGACGTACGTTTCTGTGTTTTAGCTAATTTTCTTAGATCGATATACGCTCCAGCCTCCCTTCACTTGGAGATGCGTGCAAAAGGACATAGTACTCCTCGATGATGTCTTCATAGAATGACCCAATACATGAGTTTGTGAACCTTATTGCACCCAGGCTTTAGGCTTTATAGCTAACGACGCTCGCGACGGACTAAGCACCTCTGTGCTTCACAAATTTCGGCCCCCGCACATTTCAATACCCTGTCTCGCGTTATAGGCGCGCAGTTAGTTTAGACTAAATAGACAGATTAAGATTCACGTTTACGGCAAACGGCAAACGTCAGTTGAGAATTTCTCAGAATAGAAAATGAGCAGATAAAAACAGTCCAGAACGATTCTTTTGGATAAAACTGGTATGAAACTACTTATTTTTGTGTAGAAGCAATAAACAGTAAACGAAAAATAAGGGGAAAACTTGGTCACGTGGTACAAATTCACGTTTGCCGTAAACGTGATTCTAAATCTCTCTAATGTTGTAAGTTACCGCGACAACAATCTCTGTCAAAATGGTTTTAAAAAAATATCCCGCTTGTAGTTTAGCGAGCTAGACAGTAGAGAACCGTTAATGCGACCACAGTTGGGCAATGAAACATCCTGGGAATAACAAAGAGGTGCTCGTTTTGAAAATAACAAAAATGACTCCATTTTTTTTACGTTTGGGTCGAAAGAATGTGGTCTTAATACTGAGGTGGTTGTATGAGCACAGTGGTCGTTGAGCGAGGTTCCATTGTTTTAAGAGCAGTTGTGTTTCTTATGCACCAACTCCGCTTAAGTTAACTGGGGCCCGTTTCTCGAAAGTCCCGGTAACTTAACGGGCCCGGAATCATATTTTTAAATTAAAGTCTCAAGAAAAGTAGGGTGTGTTCTGACCTCTAATGAAGTCCATTTTGTTTCGTTAGCTAATAACTCTACTGTATAATTTTCAAAACTTTTAAAACTCCCTTCTAAAATGGAAAACAAAACAGCTTAACGGTCCCGGTAATTACCGGGAGCTTCGAGAAACGGGCCCCTGGTCCCTTACTTTCCTCAGGGAAAGTAGAGTACTAGAGTGAACAAACACACGTGCGCAATCACATGAAAACTCCTCCCGAGAGGGCAGAGACGACGTGTTCGACAAAACATTTCTTAAAGACGTGTATTTAAGGCTGACTCATTTTAAAGTCACAATCGGCCGGGTTGCTCTTAACGTGATAGCCCATCTCTGGGCTTCTTTCGGTTTTTTACGGAGACGGCAGCGCCGATAAACATAATCTAGGTCATCAGGCTACAATATTAGGTAGCTTAACCAACTAGAAGTGGACTTTTTGCATTCTTAGGCTGTGTTTTAGCCAAATTTTGGGCAAACCGTCTCTGTAAGAATAAAGACACTTAGCAGTACAGATTTGGTAGCGGAATCACTTCCGATTGACGTGCTTCGCACGACAACGGCTTTGTTTAAGCTCCCTACTTGCTGAAGAGGAAGAAAATAATTGTCTTAAACAGTTGAAAAGAAGAATAAACACGACAGGTAATTCTCCAGTCGAAGATAAAACTCCCAAACAATTGTCAGAAAATATTTTGGGCCAATATTTGCTCACCCTAAGTTTGATCATTGTTAGAGCTAAAAGATCAACAGAAGACAGTTGACACATTAGAGACCTTAAGCAACTACGACGACAACGACAACGCAAAAAAAAATGGTTTTATAAGCAAAACAACAGCTCTGCACGTGCATCACGCTTTTTAGAACATTTCCTTGATGTCCACCGCACGACTACGACGTGAAACCTCCCAATGCGACGTTTTATGGAGGACGTGGACATACGACGACAAATTTTCCTTTCTCTATTTGAACATGGATAAAGCCCTTAAGAATTCAACTCCGGGAAAAGTTGCCTACATTTGACGAATCGAGCGGTTCCCAATAGACACGATAAAGTTTGAAAGGACGCAAATTCATTTTTTTTAGTGATCTTTTCACTGCCGTCCTTGTCGTAGTTGCTTAAGGTCCTTATTACATTTTTCGAACAAAATCATACACCCAACTCAAAACTAGCCGGATTTATAATTACTTCTCCATGAAGTAAATTTAACTCTGAAATTCAGCAATTATAGAATACTTTATATTTTTGTCAACAAGGAAGTGGTAGCAAAGTGAAGATGGTGTCAGTTATTCTGGCACTTTTTCCTTAGTTAAGTTTATGTTTATCAGTTCTCCACCATTCTATTCTCACATGACATTAAGATGTTAAAAACATACGAATGCAAGCTTCAAGTAGTCTGCTGCTTTTCTCAGGGAGAGTAGTAGTAGAGCAAGGGAAAAACGCATGACGCGCGTGGAGAGGATGAGTAGGAATCCCTCTGTTTTTCCCTCTCCCCTGGTAATCTTTCCCTTTTCCGCGTGTTGTTTGGAAAGGGTAGGACACTCAATTGGCAATCTAATCGAAAAATTATACTGCCACAAGTTTATTATTTTAACTGAAATCCAGTTACTTCAGACTGTGTGATCGTTAATAATGAATATTTTACGTCAAATTCGTCCGCAAATAATTACCTAAATTTACTTTGCGCCGGTGAATAACTGTTATCAAGCAGGCCTTAGTTATTTAAGACGTGGATAACGCCACTGGATGTAACTCTCTCAATCTCTATCCACTAAACAGCGCAATTGGTTTCCCTAAGCACTTATAATAGTTAGTGGATAGCGCTTCCCAACATTTTAACAACTTGGGCAAGCTGTCAAAGGTTGCTCTACATTTCTTAAGTGCTGTGACACAAAAAGAGAAATGTTTACACAGAAAACTGACGAGTTTACGAATAATTAATTAGTGAACTAGTCATGGAGTTCCAGCAAGATAATTTTCGCGTTTCACTAACAATAACTTCGGTACTGATATGATACGAGTGGAAATGAAAAACAAGTTGGCTACTAGTAATTTCTACCATCGAATCGTCACGGACACTTGAGTCAAAGTAGTCATTGGAGACGCTTTATTCAACATGCGCTCGCTGGTTTTCCTCGCATTGGCCGTAATAACATATGGCGTGAATGGCGCCAAACCGTCAAAATTGGGCCGCTACAACCAAACACCACTTCCAACAGACTGCAAAAAGCCCCCGGCTGTTTGTAACTGTAATCTGACGGTGAATCAAGATTCTCAAGTTTCTGGTGCCATGAAAACTTTAGAAGTGAAGCTGGATAAACTCGTTGCACAAAATTTGGATAAAAAAGTGGAAAACCTCGAAAAGAATTCGAAAAAACAGCTGGAAAAACTTACTGGCCTTATCAACAAATCTGCCACTCCTGGCGTTGTGACCACGACATCGTCGAACGAGACCGAAATCTGCGACAACGCCCTCAAGAAGATGGAAACGAAGCTAGAAAAACTCATCGTTAACAAGCTGGAAACAAAGCTAGATAAACTGCTCCAACAGAACTTGGAAACAAAGAGGCTGGAAAGGCTTACTACACTAATAAACAAGACCGCCGATCCAGACATTGTTCGCCAATTGTTGAACGGTACCTTCGACGCTGCTCTCAAGAAAATAGAAACGAAGCTGGAAAAAATCAGAGAACTGACCCACAAAGGTAATTTGTCAGGTAGAGTGACCTAAGTATTTCTAAAGAAAGTTTGGCATATAGGTGAATTTTGTCTAACAATCTAACTGGCGCTTTTTATATTTACACGTTTTTATTTTTTTACAGCCACTTTCTCTGCCTCCTCTTGCAAGGAACTGTTTGATTTGCACAAGTAAGTAATCATTCCAGACAAGGCTTATTTTGCTACATGTTAAAATTAGTGTGATTCAAGTTTTCATTTCAGCTTTTCATTTAAAAGACATTCGAGTATGTAGTTTTAATGCGAAAAATTGAAACATCGTAACAAAAAATGGAGACGAACAATGTAAAATTTACAAATAGAGACCAGAACATGATGAAAAAAAGATTAAATAATCCAAATCATTACACAATTATTACATCTAGTGAGAAAAATCAAACTGTGCGTGCAACTAAAAAACAAAAGGCAAAAAAAAAAAAAGAAAAACACTTTAATGGACGTTGTCAGATTATTAGAATCACACACTAAACGAACAGCCAATCGATTTTCGATTCAAATGTTGTTTGTTTTCGGTTTGCCTTTATTCTACAATTCGCCACGACTCGATGCACTTGAATGCCTTGTTTTCACGATTTATAAAGGTACTTTCAATTACTTGACAGCATTCGGGAGTAGAAAACAACTTTAAGTCTGTTCGTTCCATTTGAATGACAGAATTACATTGTTTGACGTTTATTCACAAAGATCAAGAACTCATATATTTGACCATCAACTGATTTCTTCTCCAACAGGTTAAAGACAAGTCGTGTGTATTCGCTGAAGTTTGGTTCACAAAAGATCCCCGTTTACTGTCACATGGGAGACTTTGGATGCGGAGATTGAGGATGGACGCTGGCCATGAAGATTGACGGCACTAAGGTACATGTCTTACGCGTCACCCTATGTTTGTGATATGGATATTAATTTTCTAATTTCCGTTTTCAGAGAACTTTTCATTACGATTCTCACTTCTGGAGCGACAGAAACCCACACAACATTGCAGGAGGAAAGACTGGGTTTGATTCACAAGAGACCAAGTTGCCAACCTACTGGAACACACCCTTCTCCAAGATCTGCCTCGGTATGAAGATCGGCCACAAGATAAGATTCATTACCATCTACAGGCACGCCATTTCGCTGTACTCGCTGATTGCTGACGGTCAATACCGCTTCACCTCACTGGGTCGAACCTCGTGGAAGTCGCTAATTGGTCCACGGGTATCCTTACAAAAATACTGTAACAAGGAAGGGTTCAACGCTATCTGCAGCGATAAACCACATTCCAAAGCAAGAATCGGTATCACAAGCAATGATGCGAATGATTGTGTCTGGTGTGACTCCAGAATCGGTTTTGGTACAGGAGGACTTTATGACAACACAAACACGTGTGGAAATGAGGCTAAATACTCACCAGACAACGGACACAGGCACATCAAGACCATGGGCTACATCTTGGTTCAGTAGTAGTAACCCGGAACTTTCCATGAACGTTAAAATCTTTAGTCGGTTAGTAGTTTAGCTCAAGTTTTCTCTCTGAAGGTGTCACTTATATCGGTTAGATGATCTTGGAAAGATTGCCTTGTATTTTAAAAATGAAAGTGGGGAACAATTAAATACATGGTTGTTTTAATTTGATATGAATAAGAGAGACGTCTTTTATGGTGCACTCAATCGGACCCTCATAATAACAGATTCTGAATATTCTTAAAAAATATTCCAGTTATATTCCCCTCGAAATTGCATTTGCACAATCCTCATCAGCGAAATCAAGTAAATGGTGGATATTTCCGGTGACCTTTCGTAGATGAAGAAGCAAAAAAGCAGATCAAAAAAATCTCAGAACCCGTTGGAAAGGCACGGAACAACAATACCGACACACAAAAAAGCGAACCATCAATAGTTTTCTCATCAGCAAGAAACACCAAATAAGGGAGCCTTCCTTCCGCCTGTCGCCTTTCCTCGCGGGCGGTGATTTTCGCGCACGCTCGCGCTCCTGGGCCTGACATACAGGACTACTCGTAATCTATTAGTATAGCTAAGCTATAGACTCATGTACGAGTTGAGCCAAATTAAACCAGCTAACTTCCTGTGACTGTTAAGATGCCTGAAATCGATTTTGGTGAACACTAATCCACAAAATACTTCACTTTGTTAATATTTGGATAAATTGAAGACAAACGCGCACGTTTCTGGGTAGTTAAGCGAATTCTCTTAGTTTACGTTCCATCCTTCCTCTAATTGGAGATAAGTAAACAAGGACAGGGAACACCTTGATGATGTCTTAAGAGAAAAACCCTGTACATGAGTTTAACAAGTTTGCGAACCTTACTGCCACCAGATTTTAGGCTTTGTAGCTATCGACCACTTCCGACGAACTCTGAAGCACTGGGGGCGTCACAGATTTTGGCTCCCACACATTTCCTTATCCTGACTCATGTTACAGGCCCGCAGTTTGTTTATAAATTCAACACTCAAAAAACGAGAAAGGAACTGGGCCGAGACTTCTGTGACTGTTACCTTGGACAGGGAAAAAATTGGCCAATGGCTGACGGACGCGTCCCTGGTAACGATTCCAGAAACAATTCCGGGACGCATTTCGTCTCCAGTTCTGGTTAATCGTAAGGTGAGGCTTCACTTTATAAAGAGCGGCCTTTAACTAGTCCCTTATTTTCCTCGGGGAAAGTAGAGCGATCAAAACACGTGTGCGATTGAAAACTCCTCCCGAGAGGACTGAGGCGAAGTTTTCGACAAGACTTTTTCTAAAGATGTCTATTTAACGCCTACTCATCAGTGACAATTAGGTTACTTTAAGGCAGCTTCTTTCGTGTTTTTTTTACGTAGACAGCGTGAGCTGTAAACATAGTCTAGGTAATAAGGCTAAAATAATAGGGAGCTTTAGCAAAGACGTTTTTGAGCGACTCACGTCAACCAAAAGTGGAAGTTTTGCATTCTAAGGACGTGGTTTTGCAGAAATCAGTTTTCGAGCAAATTAAAGCGAATCTATAAGAATAAAGGCACTTAGTAATAGAAATTTGCTAGCGTCAAGGCATATTTTTTTTTTTAAAAAAAAGGCTCACTTTTGGCTGAAGTGCGTCGCTCAAAAACATTGCTGCTTAAACTCCCTGCTTATTGAAGAGGAGAAGATAATTATCTTAAACAGTTGAAAAGGAGAATAAACACGGCAGACAATTCTCCCGTCGAAGATGAAACTCCCAACGGACAATTATCAGAAAATATTTTGGTCAAATATTTACTCAGCCTAAGGGAAATGTGTGCTTTTGATCGAAATCAGAGCTCAAAGATCAACAGTAGACAGTTGACATATTAAATTTTTCGGACAAAATCTTACACCCATCCCAAAAGCAGCCGGATATACATTTACTGATCTATGACGTGAATTCAACCCTGGAATTCAGCAGTTATAGAATATCTATAGCGAGACGACGTTTTGATGTTCCAGTCTCATTTAAAGCCTATTTTTGTCAACAAGGAAGTGGTAGAGAAATGACAGTGGTATAAATTATTCTGGTACTTTTTCGTTAGTAGTTTAAATATATCCGTTCTCCTGACTGCTATTTCTCACATAACAAAGATGTTGAAAACATCTGAATGCAAGCTTCAAGCAGTATTCTAGTTTCTCTCACGGAGAGAAGTAAAGTGAAGCGAGGGAGACACGCGTGTGTTCTAAAAATCTGCCACGTGCGAGTAGCATAACGAGCGTGGAGAAGCTGGGTGTGAGTCCCTCTGTTCTTCCCTCTCTTGGGGCGATATTTCCCTTTTTCGCGTGTTAGTTTGACAGAGTAAAACACTCAATTGGCTGTCTAATCGAAAAATTACACCGTGATAGGTTTAGTATTTTAACCGATATACTTAAAGCAAACTAATTACAGTGAAAAGAGTTGTTACTTTAGACTGAGTGATCGTTTATGATGAATATTTTAGCGTCAAATTCGTCCGCAAATATTTACCTAAATTCACTTCGCGCCAGTGAATAACTGTATTCAAGCAGGCCTCAGTTGTTCAAAAGGTGGATAATGCCGCTGGATTCATCACTATCCACTGGATAGGTCAACTTCTTTCCCTAATACACTTGTACTTACCAGTTGGATAGAGATTTATACGCTGGATAGCGCCTCCCAACGTTTGAACAACTGGGGCAAGCTGTCAGAGGTAACTCTACATTTCTTAAGTACTGTGACTTAGGAAGAGAAATGTGTACACAGAAAGCAGACGAGTTTACGAATAATTAGTGAATTAGTCACGAAGCTCCAGCAAGATAATTTTCTCGTTTCACTGACAATATTGCGGCACTGATATGATATGGGAAGAAATGAAAAACAAGTTGGTAACCAGCAACCAGTACCATCGAATCGTCACAGACACTTCAGTCAAAGTATTCGTTGAAGACGCTTAACGGGTTCAACATGCGCTCGTTGGTTTTCCTCGCATTTTCTGTTATAATATCATATGCCGCGAATGGCGCCAAACCGTCAAAGTTAAGCCATAACCAATCACATCTTCCAACAGACGGCAAAAAGCCTCCGGCTGTTTGTAACTGTAACCAGACGGTAAATCAAGATTCTCAAGTCTCCCGTGCTGTGAAAAATTTAGAAATGAAGCTGGATAAACTCCTTGCACAGAAATTAAAAACAAAGCTGGAAAAAATTAGTCTACTGATCAACAAAACTGCCACTACAGAATTTGAAACCACATCGTTGAACGAGACCGAAACCTGCAACCACGCCTTAAAGAAGCTCGAGACGAAGGTGGAAAAACTGCTCGCACAGAATTTGGAAACAAAGCTGGAAACACTCACTGCGCTAATAAACAAGACTACAACTCCTGGCACTGTGACCACATCGCTGAACACCAGGTGCGATAACGCCCTCAAAAAGGTGGAAACGAAGCTGGAAACAATCAGTGCAATGATCAACAAAGCTTTATTGTCAGGTAAAAACTGACCTTAGTATTTCTAAAGAAAGTTTGGCATATCGGTGAATTTTGTCTTATAATCTAACCGTCGTTTTATATATACATATATTTTGCAGTCGTTTCCTCTGCCTCCTCTTGCAAGGAACTGTACTACGTACACAAGTAGGTTCATTTCAGTCAAGGCTTATTTTGCTGTATATTAAAATTAGTCGGTGGTTAACGTTTTCATCCCAGCTTTTCATTAAGAGCCATTCTAGTTAATGGGAAAAATCGAAATATCGTCACAAAAATAGAGGCGTATAGAGTTAACCAAGTAAATTTACAGCTAGATGGTAGAACATGATGGCAAAAAGATTAAATAATCCAAATCATTACACAACTTGCAATTTTCTTTTATATCCAGTGAGAAAAATCGAACTGTGCGCGAAATGACAAAAAACAAAAACAAAAACAAAACAAGCAGTTCAATGGACATAGTGATTTTTGAATGCCTTGGTACTTAATTTCGCGGTTACTTATCTTCGAGATTTTGGCGAGACAGTATTTCGCAGGGGTTTTATTTTCGCGATTTTAACAAGTGAAACATGAAAAAAGCGCACTAAATTTCGCGACTTAAGCGTCAGTCTCAACTTCATTTTCTTTTTTTAAAAAGTCTGAACCTGTAACAAAATTACTGAGATAAACTGGAACAGAATCCTTTCACAACGGAAGATACCAGGTGGAGCTTACCAGTAAAACCAGAAAGCAATTGGTGTTTGTCGATACATATCGTTGCTATTACATGTCAATTGTTCTTTAAATTTTTTATATGGGTATTAAATTTCGCGGTTTTTTTTACGATCGCAAAAAACGCGAAATTAAGTACTAATAGGGTAATTACTTTAGAGAATTAGGGAGTAGAAAACCGACAAGTTAGTCTGCTGTGAACACGCTCCATTTGAATGACAAGATTACAATGCTTGACGTTTATTCACAAAGGCTTACGACACATATTTTTGGCTATCAACTGATTTCTTCTCCAACAGGGTAAAGACAAGTCGTGTGTATCCGCTGAAGTTTGGTTCACAAGGGATCCCCGTTTACTGTCACATGGGAGACTTTGGATGCGGAGATGGAGGATGGACGCTGGCCATGAAGATTGATGGCACAAAGGTACACGTCTTACAAGCACGTCATTCCATGTTTGTGATATGGATATTAATTTTCTGATTTCCGTTTTCAGAAAACTTTTCACTACGATTCTCACTTTTGGAGCGACAAAAAACCTCACAACTTTGCCTGGGGAAGGACTGGGTTTGATTCACACGAGACCAAGTTGCCAACCTACTGGAAAACACCCTTCTCCAAGATCTGCCTGGGTATGAAGATCGGCCACCAAATACGATTTGTTACTATCAACAAGCCCGCCAGTTCGCTGTACTCGCTGATCGCTGACGGCCAATACCGCGTCACCTCACTGGGTCGTAACACGTGGAAGAAGCTGATTGGTCCACAAGCCTCCTTACAGACCTACTGTAACAAGGAAGGGTTTAACGCCAAGTGCAGTGAAAATCCGGATTTTAAAGCAAGACTCGGTATCATCAGTAACGAATACAATAATTGTCGCTTCTGTGACTCCAGAATCGGCTTTGGTACTGGAGGAAGGCATGATGACAGAAACACGTGTGGAAATGAGGCTACATACTCACCAGACAACGGAAACAAGCACATCAAAACCATGGGCTACATCTTGGTTCAGTAGTAAAGAACCCAGAACTTTCCAATGAGCATTAAAACTTTAGTTGTTTAGTTGCTTAAGCTTTCTCACGGAAGAAAGAAAATCCATAACGGGGCATAAAGTGCCAGTAATACGTCGGTTAATTGACCATGTAAAGATGGCGTTATTTTGCCAATAAAATGGTGAACAATTAAATGCATGTTTGTTTTAATTTCATATGAACAAGAGATAAAGGGAGGGGGCACTAAATCGGATGATCAGCATCAGAAAACTCAGGTATTTCAAGCGATTCGGTGCTATCGAAATCTTAATTGCGCTGAATATGCCGGTAATTGTCTTGTACTATCCGAAGTTTTAGTCCGCCAATCACTCTCTACTTTGACCGCGAATGACAGCAACACAATTTTGCATTCGGGACTCTTATTCTAACATAAACCGCCAAAACTTCTCTTCTCGTGTTCAATTCACTAAATAAACTAAACTTAACTAACTAAAATTACGCTGAAAAATGCTTTTACAAATCAGAAAGAGGAGGGATACCTTAGTTGGTATTACCATGAGACATATATGGTTGGCTTTGCGAGAGAGAAGGATAAGGCGAATCCTGGCCGTTCTGTATTCAGTTTCCAACGCAAAAAAAAAAACTGCCTTGGCCAACATCCAGCCATCTTGAGCGACCGGCTTGGTCAAGAACGTATATGCGTAGCTATAATCTGCTCCCACCTACAGCGTAGACTACGAGTAGCAGGGATCAGCCCTGCTCAGGGATATAGTAGAGCGAGCGAAACGCGAGCGCGCGTGAAAATCACCCCCGGCGAGAAAAGCGAGACGAGGGGGAGAGAAAGAAACGCTCACCGTCGCGTCTCGCCTTTCTCGCGTGGGATGATTTTTACGCGCGCTTTACTATTCCTGAGGAAAAATGGGGACTACTCGTAGTATGCCTTCAGCGGGAATTAACCTACATCAGTTTTATCGGACAGTCCACTACAAGCACTTACATGTCCAGTACTAACTTGAAACTCTCTGACACGACTGCAGTCAAATGACAAGCAAGCTGCTCACTTGAAACTTGCACCTGAAGAAAAGTGTGTATCAGAACAACATTCACGCTATTTTTCTATCAGATTTCCAGTAAAATCTAGCTTTAGGCGCTATAGGCTGATTATCGCGAACCTCCACGCGCTTGCGTGCCAGAGATTTTTATCGCACACCGCAAGTCAGCATCTTTGATGGTGCAACGATTGCTACAGCTGAAACATACTGCTTCGCTTTTCTAGCATTGTACCAATAACGATCTCAAAGAAAACCTTCGTCGACGTTTGAAAAAGAGTACCAAACATGAATTGTTAATGTCGGAAGGTAACACGTAAAGTAGAAGGGAAGCCCATACATATGGAAAGAGACGTGGGAAAACACAGCTTAGAATAGAATAGGCTAGGAACTGTGTTTTAGGGCCTCGCACTGATTTACACAGGGATTAGGGCAGTTACTCCTCAGTGAACAATGGACTCGGATATCAGGAACGAGACTAATGGTAAAAATCTCATTCTCTCACTTTGAGCGTTGCTTCGTTAAAGTTACTTACAGTCGACTCCCGATAACTCCTACCCTCGCTAACTCGAACCAAAATCAATTTCCCCTCGATTTCTTTCATACATTTACTGTCATTTTACCTCGATAACTTGAACCTCCCGTTAACTCGCAGTAATTTTTGTTTTCCTTCAGATCATTTCTATATAATTTTACCCTCGATAATTAGAAATGTTCTGCAGTAAGTGTTGAAATTTATTTCAACACAACCGTGTATTCTTTGTCTGTACCTTTTTGTCAGTCCACTTCAAATACAATGTCCAGCCCTGATCATAAATATTCTTCAAGCTTTGTTGCTTCAATTCCTTTTTTCAAAGTATCAATTTATCCCTTGCTACCCTTGAAGTGAAGTGTGCATGATACTTGCATTCCTTCCCACCCATTCAGTGCTCACTTCCTTTTTTTCGGTTATCAGCTTCGAACTCCCGATAACTTGAACTTTTTTCGATTTCCCTAGAAGGTTCGAGTTATCGGGAGTTGACTGTTTATTATAAACAATTAGTCACCGAAGGCGACGTGACTATTCGCCAATATTCACGTCGCCTGAGGCGACTAATTGTTTGAGTATAATTACATTGATGATTCTTCGAGAAAATAAAATCATTGATCCATTTCCGACTCCGAAACATCAACACATCGGGCTGCCATTTTGAAAACTGCTAGCCTTCAATGTTATAATCACCGCGCGGTGATTATAGCGGGATGAAGCGAAGCTCCTAGCCAATCAAAGCGCTCTATTTTCGATAATCATCAATGTAATTATACTAATAGGTGGTAATGGGAAGGGATGGAATCTAATTTACTAATCATGTGGACAAGTACAGAGCATAGTATCCTCGATTACTGAGCCGAGCACTTGTGTCAAGCTGGAAGCTTTGCGACTTTAACTAAAAAAATTTTACGTATAATTGAGTGGTATGACAGGATTCACCTGAGACAGATAAGGTACTGGTCCTTCACCAGAGGGTACTGTGCAGTTCCTTATGACAATGGTCTTGGATGGTGGACAGCCAACATTAATGTGCAGCACCTGGTTAAACAGGAGACAAAGGCAATGACTTCCTTATCATCCAGCACAGTTTTGGTCACAATGAATAGGGGAACATTTTCTGTGATATTTTACCTCCTTTAAGTTTAGCCACTAGTTCTCGCACACCAGCTGATTGTCTCTTTCACAGAAAAACTCAAAGGAGAGATACGCTCCTGCCCTTTAGAAAAGTGACTACTTTGGTCGGGTTTTTTTTTTCTTAACTGAGTATGGCCACAAAAAGTATACTTAGTCTTCTTCTTCTTCTTCTTCTTCTTCTTAGCCGCAGTATTAATAATAACAACGATAGCAATGCAAAAGGTGCAGGAAAAAAAATTCCCGGGTGAGGTGGGTTAAGAGGGAGTTGGCTGTTATTACCTGTAAATCATTCTCACAAGTCAGTTCTCTAACGCTTGGAAACATCGTCACAGACACTACAGTAGACTTGTATGCACTGTAAATTGAAATGACAAGCTTGGTGTGAATTTTTTCGATGGATTTACAGACAGAAACACTCAATATCAACTATTTTACTTGCCGCTCCTTTCATCCATTTACCCCCTAACTCCCCCCCCCCCCCCCCCAACCTACCGCCACTCCCCACTTGCCTTATCACTTATCCCTTTCGGATTTGCAATTATTACTAGAATTAGCAATTAATATTCCGAGTTCAATTTCCCCAAGAAGTGTGAAAAAATTAGTTTGTGATACAGTTATACTGTTGACCAAGTAGCTGACATTATGGCCTACAACTATGGACCCAAACAAAAACTGTTAATTAAAACAACACAACTATAAGAATCCCAACTGGCCGGAGGCAAACCACGGTACTGAGGTGCTGCATTTAGGACAACCGTTTTCATTTCAGCTGGATAGAGCGGGATCTTAACCCGAGCCGATCGTCCACGCTGCCTCCTCCTTCTGATTGAGTGAGTGCTTTTCTTTCAACATGCGCTCTTAAATTAGCTGCTTACCTTCCTGGATTGAAGGTTCCATTTCTTAAGTCATTGATGAAGGTGTAGGTCTAAATTTAAACGTAAACAACTTTGATTAACAAAGGTCACAATTAACAGTTACATACTGCAAGCAGTCTCTTAAACCCAGTTAAAACGTCGAACTTTTCATAGACCTAACCTTTTCCTTTCAATTAACTTCATGAAAAGATTGACGTTTGAATCAATTACGTCCGACATATCTAATTTGGGTCGACCCTCATGGGAATTTTGACTTTGGAGAGACTTCGTGTCAAACGTCGAACTTTTTATGTGCCGAACCTAAAGCATAAATTACCTATAAAGTATTTTGACTGGTAAGCAATGTAGACCATTGTTACATCGTGAAAATGAATTGAGTCCCACTAATTAACTTCGACGTCTGAATCAACCGTCGACCTCGTGTCATTTGAGACGACCTAAATAGGTTTTAAGGTCGGTACATGAAAAGTTCGAAGTTTGAACTGGGACTTATCAATTGTTCTTCAAAGTTTGACTGGAGGGGTACGTGTAACCACAAGAAGAGAGAGAGGTGGTTGCTAGCCCGCGTGGAAGGTGCCCGAAGGAGGAATTCGGGCTCGCGTGGGTTAGCACACGCCCTTCGCGTTTTGGTGCATCCGAATTCTCCCTTCCTCTTCTATTTGTGAACGTTGTTCAGGTGAAGCCGCAAGACGCGAGGAAAAAGGAGGAGCTACAAGATTGAAGAACTCTTTAAAATATGTAGGAAAAATGTTTGAAAGGGGTTGAAAAAGTTTATCCATCAGTAAAAATACCTTGTTAAGTGTAACAATGCCAGGATAATGTTCTATGACGTCTTCAGTTTCGATTCTTAGAACATCGCTACTTGAAATTTCAAGCTGCAACAACATATAGCAGTGTTAATCAAGACAACGGCGTTTTGAAACCCCGGGAGTGAAGAGGGTGTGTGGGGAAGAGGGGGGGGGGGGGGGATCAGCACTGTTTTTTACGGGGAGGCTCCGCCCAGTTGCCAGCTAACAGGATTCGACATTGACTTCTTCTGCGATATCAACGGCGTAATGACGCGATTAAAAAGGGGGGATTAGGGACTGATAAAAGTTCGTTATGTCGAAACACTGACTTACTCTGATGTCATTTGGTGTGACCCTTTGGTGAATCAGAAGGGCCCATACCTGAAAAGAGAACCAACGATAACAGAGTCAGACAAGGCAACTGAAAACAAGGCTGTTTGCGAGCGACCGTTCATTTTTTTCCTCAGATCAATGGTAAAATAATGGAAAGGCGTGACCAATATTTTGTTACCAATTATCTTTGTTGGGTTGAAAGAAAACACAACGAAATTATACGACAGGAAAGGTAATTAAAAATCAGTACAAATTGGCGAGTGTTACATAAAGTTTGCTGTAAAAACATGTATCAAGCAGAATATGGCCTTAAGCGGCCACTAGTCCTTCCACGAGGGCTAAGCAGACAGGTTCCGTTTACAATGATTGACTGGCAATTTTGACCGTCAGCAGGAGCCCATAACCCGGAGCGTTCAACTGCCATAAATTCGTGCAACGGCGTTTTTACAAGTGAGTTTATTTTTAGATAAGCTTTTCCCGCGAAAAATAACTGTTCCACGAGGTCAATTCCTGCATTTGATCGTCGTTTAGACTGTTAGTAGCTCGCTTGGACCTTTTCACAGTCGGCTATTTTGAAGATGATTTCGATTTATTTACCTTTGCGTGAATTATGCGTTGTCGCCGATGAAGTAGACGTCCTGGCTAGGTTTTGCAAATCTTGCTCTGAACTGCTAGTTTCCGTGTAAATACTGAAATTGTCGCTTGAAGTACTGTCAGAAGACTCCTCTAAAGATTCCTCACGTGTGTCCGCCATGTTTTTTTCAATGTGAAGGAGTTGTCCTAGTTACGTATTAAAAGTTTATCATTGATGACGCAATTGCTAGTGATTGGCTTTTCGAAAGCACTTCGCGGGAAAGGCTTATCTAAAAATAGACCTACTTGTGAAAACGCCGTTACATAGGAGCACTGCCGTCAGGACATTCGACTGTGTATAAAAGTATTTGCCTTATGAAAAGCTGCAAAATGTCCACACCATTAATTCATAAAAAAACACATTTGAAATACAACACATGTCAGTATTATGTATGGCTAATCTCTTCCCCACCCCACTATAAAAAGGGATCCGTTTATGTATTCAACTTCGTCCATAATTACTCCCAAAAACTCTCTTGCAGTAAGTAGCGACGGACCAAGAAAAAAGAGAGACTGCTCGTGGTCTACATGTTGCTAGGTTTCATTATCACATTGCATGTGGACTTAAGAGCAAACCTTCAGTTCATTTCCTTTGTCGATGAAGTGCAATTCTGGTCTGGCGCTGGTCGTAAACTTTAGAAACTGCAAGAAAAATTTGAGACAGATAAATGGAAGTCGCAATCTATTGGGAAACCCTACTATAAAGTCATATTCGGCGTCGCTTCTATTTCGGATATAAACTCTTCCGTTAATAAGCCCTCCTAAAAGCCCCTACAAAGATATCAAAGCCCAGGGTTTATAAGCGGCAGTTGACGGTATTCTATGTTACTAATGGTTATAAGCCCCCTCGGTTGTAAGCCCCTCCGTTAATAAGCCCTCCTAAAAGCTCCCACGAAGATGTCTAAGCCAGGGTTTTTAAGCGGCAGTTGACGGTATTCTATTTTACTGGTGGTATAAGCCCCTCCGTTAATAAGCCCTCCTAAAAGCCCCTACGTAGATGTCTAAGCCCGGGATTTTTAAGCGGCAGTTGACGGTATTCTATGTTACTGACGGTATAAGCCCGCTCGGATATAAGCCGCTCCATTAATAAGCCCTCCTAAAAGCCCCCACGAAGATGTCTGAGCCCAGGGTTTTTAAGCGGCAGTTGCAGTATTCTATGTTACTGACGGTATAAGCCCCCTCGGATATAAGCCGCTCCATTAATAAGCCCTCCTAAAAGCCCCCACGAAGATGTCTAAGCCCAGAGTTTATAAGCGACAGTTGACGGTATTCTATGTTACTGATGGTTATAATCCCCCTCGGATATAAGACCATCCGTTAATAAGCCCTCCTAAAAGCCCCTACGAAGATGTCTAAGCCCAGGGTTTATAAGCAGCAGTTGACGGTATTCTATGTTACTGATGGTTATAATCCCCCTCGGATATAAGACCATCCGTTAATAAGCCCTCCTAAAAGCTCCTACGAAGATGTCTAAGCCCAGGGTTTATAAGCGGCAGTTGACGGTATTGTTAGAATCGTCTGCATAGCAGCTGAATGATGCATAAATGTAAATCATATATCAGTAATGGTAATAACAACAATAAAAATGTCTTCTTATTGCCAGTGCAAAAATCAACATCCGCACTAACGTCGGTTAGCTCAGGCGAATCTTTGTTCAAATTTTTTGCCTCTATAACAAGTGCTCATCATTTTCTGAAGAAGTTAATAAAATAAAAATTTGAATATTGAAAGAGCATAACAATTTCAGTTATCCCTGAAAGTTTGAGCCCGATGTACCAAAAGGTTTACGGGAAATTTTCTTTCAAAAACTCGAAGTTTTAAGATGAAAGAATGGCTTATTATTTTTTTTGCCACCCAGCAATTTCGCAGTTTTTGATGGCTGATATTTCCGTCAATATTGCTTGCTAAAAATTGTTCAAATTGCTCAAGTTAATTAGCTCTTAATTATTGAGTTTCGTCAGTATATATGGCCACAACTTCTACGAGTTAAGTCGTATGCTAATGAGGAAAAATGTAAACAATGACATCAGCAAAGATTCGCCTATGAGTACCCATATGGCTTAATAAGCTACAAAAACAAATCGTAAATCAACACTCTTGGTTAACTATCTGATAAGACCGCACACCAAAAACAATTTTCATTTGCATACAGCCGTGACTGCAACTATTGGCCATTTTCGAGTTGCTCGAAGCCTCTGTTTCAAAGCGAGGCTGAATTCGAAGCTATTGATAAGAATAGGATTTTTTTTTTCTCAAAAAAATAAAACTCATTTTCACAAGAAAGGTTTTTTACTTAGCCTCGTCTTGAAAGTGAGAGTTTCTAGAACTCGGAAATGGCTTATTATACAAAAAATTACGCAGACGACTCCTAACCGGACATGTTGTATGTGGGTAGAGAGCATTTAAGATTTCATTCCCCAAAGGTAGCTTTCTTGTGTGAACTGTTCCACTGAAATGATAAAGAAAAACAGAGCAATGTTATCATGAGATTTGTTTTACTGTAGCTCATCCTTCCCGCGGCGGGATTCACGACGCGGTCGATCTTCCAGTTGCAGTTTGTCCCCCACTCCTGAAGAAACTTTAAGTAACAGTCATGGTAATTTGTGCCAACAATCCCACTGGTAAGGTCTAAAAGTAGTTCATGTCTGTTAATGTAAGAGTTCATATAGCCTCGCTGTGGAAACTGTGAGTATGTAAAGATCCGACCAATAATCTCCATTGTTATAACCAGGTTCCTATTATTGGGGGAGGGGGGGGGGGGTCCTTATCTTGATACAATCCAAATTCCATCCAGTCCTATCTTTCCTCTATGATAACATTTCTCTTGGATCCTGATGGTAGGCATGCAGTCTGATTTCTGGCAGATTCTTCTGTTCTTAAAGCCTCGAAAATTCATTTTCACTCCTCGCACACGACTTCTAAATCAAAGCTTTCTCGAATGGTGTTCATGGTCAAAGCAAACATTGTACGTTTGGAGAGTGGGCAGTGAAAACGTACTTGTTATTGATTATAACCAGTAAGGAGCCGAAAACATCAAACATAACTGCCATCGTTGAAGAGGGATCTTCTCCAGCAAATACCTGCGTCAATTGAATAATAATAATAATAACAATTCCATTATTTATCTTCGGCAGAATTTATAGCACTAACGCTTGTGAGGCTGGGCAAATGTCTGAAACAAATAATTCAAATTGAACTTAACAGGGTTAAGAATCCCAACTAGTACTAGCCGGAGGCAAACCAGCTGGCTATTTACAAGCATGGCCTAGGATCTGAACTCGAGACTCCCGTGAACAAATCCAGCTAGCGAACTCGGGGCCTCCGAATTGCTGTCCGGCGCTCTAACCACTCGGCCACGCTGCCTCCTAAGAGAGGAGGGGAGAAGCAAGAACACTTGTTCACAAAAAATACTGGGAAAAGGCTGAAAATCACTTATTCTAAAAAGAAGAAAAGGAGAAAGACTACCTTAATGTTATACAATATCTTAACTTTAGGGCTACGAGTTCAGTTATCATCGCTAAGGTCCAGTTTTCTAGCTCGCCTCAATCAACAGCAACGGGCCTCGGGATTTTCTGGTTGATAGTTATAAATTTTGTCAGATTTACCTCAACCATATGTTGAATGAACGCTTTTCCATAAAATATCCTGTTGTTCGACAGATGAACAGCGAACTCAGCATTTCCTCCTGAGAGTCATAATAAAAAAGTTGTGATAAATGGGCGATCATACAAGCCAGGGAGAAGTCAGCTGCTTCAAAATTAATCAAAGTGGAACCACTCGATTCGGACATTTTTATTAAACTGACTCCAATCTATTATGAAAATTTGGTTTTGTCAACTGAGTTGGTTACTGAAGGATCAATTCAACACCGTAAAAAATATGAAGCTGATGTTGCCCAAGTTAGCCCTTCGCCAGAGCGAATCAAGGAATCGTGTGTTATTATTCATTCAAAATATTTCTCCATTTCTGATTGGCTCAAATCCCCCGGGCTATTTCTTCATAACTAGCTAGCGTTGACCAGACTTGCAAGACGTCTGCGATATTCGGTAAAATGAATTCAATGCGCAGGATAACGACACAGCAAACCTAGAAGCTCTGGAGACGAGGTTGCGTTAGCTCAGCTGTTTCCATCTGTTTTGCTAAAGCAAGAGAAAATGGCGTAAAATTTCACACGTTTTGCAAAGAAGTAGCCCAACTGATGTCTAAGATGGGCGATCTGCATTTATTTGAAACATTGATTGTGATTGGCTGGGAAAAACAACAGGGATTGTAACATAACAATGCCCTTATCCCTGAAAACAATAGGTAGTGCAGGTTATAGGGACCAATGAAATAAGAGGTCTAGAACGGTGCAGGTCAATCGGGGGGGGGGGGGGGGGTCTAAGACCACGGCAAGAACAGAAAAAATATAACTCGACGGATGAAAACTGCTGTATGAAAGGTAAAAAAGGTACTGTTGTAAAGCAACAATATTTTACGTCGATAACTCGTGACAGCAGTAACTTATAAACTTGAGGTCGACAGTGCGCTCATCTTAGCCCCCCCTCCCCTCCATCTCTATCAATGCTCCGATTTAAGGGTATTTAAGGGCCTGTTTACGTGGAGGTGGGGGACCCCAGGTAGGTGAGGCAACCCGCCTGTCCATATAATCTCTCATTTTAATTTGGTCACGTTTACATGATAGGGGGAGTGACCCGCCACATGTTACCTCACCTATCTGGGGTCCCCCACCTCCATGTAAACAGGCTCTAAAGCTAGTCAAAGCTACACAGAAGTTGAAAAAAGGATGCGATATCACCGGGGATCGAACTCGGGACCTCGGCCACCGAAGACAGCGCATTAACCAACGGTACCACTCTTGGTTGTTAAAGAATAAGAGTGTGCATGCGTGACCGGCTATAATAACCTGCGAGTTTTTGGCCGCTCAAGTCGCCATTCTGGTAGGACATTGGCCGTTGAACGGCCGTTACTTTGATCCCTGTGGAATCACAAAAAAGTTATCTCACCTGGTATTACAGACTTTATAGTTTCATTGTTATCAAGCGTGAAATCGGTGAGATTTCTGTGGCCTTTCATCTTGAAAAAGATGCCTGCAAATAATAAAAAAATTCTTTCTCCTGTGTGCGTCAATAGAGTTTTAATAGAGAGCTTTATAACTAGCAACAACGACGGCGACGGCGAAGGCACCGAGAAAGGCAAAAAAGCAGTAAGTTTAGATTAGCAAAACAACAACTTTGCATGTGCATCACGCTTTTTTGCAGATCTCTTTGCCGTCAACACGTAAAAGTGTCTAAATTCACGCTTTAAGGAGACGTGAACACAAGACAACAATTTTCTATTTCTTTCCTTGAACTTCGATACAGTCTCATAGAATTCAACTCCAGAAGAATTTGCCAAATTTTGATAAATTGGAATAACGCGATGAAGTTTCAGAAACAGCGCGAATTAACTTTTAAGAGACGTTTTCTCAGCCGTCACCGTCCTTGTTGCTATGTCAAATCCTACCCTTTATGAAATATTTTTCTTACGAATATACCTGTTTCGTCCAGTCTTCCAAATGCAATCGTTTTCTGGCTCCAAACAACCACAAACTGACTGCTTGGTGGAGCAAAAGTGAAAGAAACAGGCGGCCCTGTTGAAAAAGCGGGCACAATTCTTTTTAAATTTATTACTTTAGTTCGTCACATATGAAGATCGACGTTTGTCCTGGAGATGATCTTCAGACGTTCAGACGGATAGAACATGTTGGACGATCCAAACGCATTCAGACGAACTTAACTGAGTAAGACGTTAAACTTTTCATGAACTAAACTCATGAAAAGTTCGACGTTTGCCCTAGGCCTATGACTTGTTTTGAAAACGGATGGAGAGACATTGCGTAACATAGTTGCGTCGGTAATGAGAAGGTAGGATATGATTTTCTGGGTGGGCGCTGTTCTGAATAGCACAGACCTTTAGCTACTAAGACAGGGACGACTGCAAGAACGAGATTTTCCCAATACTAACTGCTCGCGCGTGAACCAGCGTCATTTTGGCGGGAAAACGTGAAAGCCGTCGACATTCTACTGGGTAGCTGTACGAAGGGCTTAAGCGAAAATGTCGTAGTCAGGGGCGGAAACTAGTTATCAAATGCTAGAAGTTTTATCATTCGGCGATCGGGAGAGGGCTCAATATCCTTCAATAACCGTGTTGTATGTTCTGGTAAAAAAAAGTAAAAAAAAGCTTTCCTAGGTGTCTATTTGTTAAGAATAGGCTAAAAAGCCCTTTGCATGGCAGTTTTGTATCACGTGAATGACTAGCTGCAGGAGGAGAGTGAGGGAAGTAGTATAGAGTGCACTGAATTAACCACATTTTCAAAATAAATCTTATTACTATCTAGCACAGACGTCATGTGGTGGAATCCCATTAAAATAAGATGATGTGCTATGTTTAAGTGATTTTAACGGTTTGACAGGTTTTAGATAGATGACGTCACAGCCACTGTCTTTAATTCATGAACAAAATGCCGTGGAATCTCATTAAGATAAGATGATGTGCTATTTCTACTCATCAGAAGTGATGTCTTCCATCTCAGACTAATGTGATTCCACATCAAAAAGGGGTTCATTCCATGCGCCCTATACTACTAAGGGACACGCTGGGACAAGACAGACAAAAGACAAATCATTTCAAATGGTTATTTCCTTTGTTTGTCTTGTTCCCGTGCGGCTCTTGCGCTCGAGCAGGGCGAATTTATGCCACGTGAATGTCTCAATTCAAAGGGCACATTAAGTCGACATGTTTTTGACGTCACTCAAAGTAAGGTCTGAGGAGAAGATACTGCAGAGAATAGGTTTGTTACCATCGTTCAGCGGAGCACTGAGGTGCAAGTCGATTAAAAAACTTTGTATTTCAAAAGAGCTGCCTTCATTGCGTTTTTGGTTAGTTATGGGGCTTAAAACCAGGAACAGCTCTGATATCATGTCATGGTTCCTTTCACAAAGAAAAGAATTAGTTAACAGAGTAACTTGGAAGCATCCATCACATAAACCGATCTTGTGTAAAGAAATATTGGTTTTGAAATGTAAATGACGAAAATATGAATTTCACTTACGTAAACCAACCCAAAGAAGAAATAAATGAAAAGAGGACCATCGCAGTGAAATACGCAACTTGTACAGTTGCGAGAAGAAAAGCCTGAATAAAAGAATGTATTGAATTCGTAGAAAAAAATGGGCGATGGCAGGTATCGAACCTTTGCTCAGAAGGTTACGCATTAACACCGTGTGCTACGAGGACAATGGCAATTATGGTTAGAGCACTACACCGGTATCGCAGAGCTCAGGGTTCGAATTCTGGCAAGCCTAAACAGCTTTTTCAGGCTTTCCTTTCGTAAATGCATAAGTTGCGTATTTCACTGCGATGATCTTCACTTGACTTCGGTATTGATTCTACTGCTGCCCAATTAAAACAAGCCATATGACCTGAATATTTTGTCGCTCACATACCATGAATAAAATCAGACAGTTGAAACCCCTTTTCCTCCCATGCATCATCTAAAAAAGAATACTGAATAAACAACATCTGCAAGAAACAAAAGAAACAAGTATTAAATAAATTACTTCACAAGTATAAACACGTTTCGAGAAGCGTAAAGGACCTCTTTCTCAGAGTCTTGTCACCTTTTCAGGCTTGAGAAGCTATTTTTTGCCTTCAATGTTTATGTTAACCCTTTCACTACTACAGTACCGTAACTAAGGAGGTTCATTTCCTTAACTCTTATGATCTGTTATTGCTGGTACACATATTCACACAGTAAGAAAATGCTAATGTATGGCTCTCTGGAAGCTTCAGCGACAAGCAAATATCGTTGTCTTGTCATTTTCGAAGCGCTGGAAAGTGTTTCAGGGTCCCCTAAAACTAACATTTTCCAGGGAATGGCCCGACGGAAAAGAGGCGTATCCCATCCCCTACAAAAAGGCAAAAAGGCGCTCGTCTTTAGATCTAACCCATTGCAACCTGCTTACTTTTTTGCTCCTTCTACTTCTAAAGGTGGTGGAGAACCCTGTACTATTCAGAAGTCAAACCACAATGCGGCTGTGCTTATTATCTTTACCTTATGTTGGTTGCTGTAGGTTGTTGCATTGACAAGAAAGGTTACAATCGGAAACAAGCAATGTATTTCAACATGTGCTACCTAACTGAGAGAAGAAATAAACAAGTTACCGGAAATTTCCGAAAATAAGCCCCTCCAAATATAAGCCCCCCAAAATCGTAACGCAGAAAACCCTCCGTTAAATCGCCCCTCCGAAAATAAGCCCCCGGGGGACTTGTACTTGGAATTTGCCCTCGAATGCAAGGTAAAACAAAGCAAAAATGTTAAATTTCCTTTTCACTACAAGCTAGCCCAACCGATTTTATAACCCACATTTCCCTCCGTACATAATCCCCTCCGAATATAGGCCCCTCCAAAAATAAGCCCCTCAAAAAGGGCCTTTGAAAAATATAAGCCCCGGGGCTTATTTTCGGAATTGTACGGTATGTTCTAAGAGACTATGAACTCTATAAGTAACAAACTAAAGAAAGAAGTAAAAGGCTCATGTCCTCCCAGATCCTTGATGTAGGGTACTTGTCCAAACAGTTTCACATTTAGCCTCAACATAAAAGACAACGCTAAAGAAAAAAAAAACGATTTTCTTTTATAACTTTTGCATTTCCCTGCACTTTGCTGATTTTTTTTCTGGTCTGACAATCTGCGTGGTGTGAAGTACAGTTTAAGTAAACAATATTCTTCGTAGAGATCCTAAGAAAAAACCAGTTGCTGGTTTTTTTATCAAAAGGTGAAAACTGTTTAATGTACTCGGATTCAAATTTGGTAAATAACGCCAAATAAGTAAGGTGAATCTGACGCTTTTCTGAGCGAATTACCAGATGAATATTTTTCTCAAGAAACGTAAGTTAAAAATGCAGAAAGATTAAAACTGGTTACATACAGATGTGACAGTGACACTCAGGCCATGGATTGGAAGATACTGGAATGATAATCCACTGTCTTTTGAGATGTAAATCACAAAGTCAGCACTCTGTAAATAAGAATAATAAGATAAATAAATGGGAAAAGAGAAAGAGAAGTGAAGAAGAAACAAATGGGATGCTTTAGTCCTGCATAGCAAGCGTCTCTAACTGAGTTATTGGGCGAACAGAAGTTTGAAAACTAGCTTGGCAGATCGTCCCTGACATGTGGTTGAAGACGAGATATACAATACGATAAGCAGTTAGAGGGAGAGATAATACCTCATCTGTCCACCCTAAAACAACACCAGTCATAATCTGTAAAATAAGAGAAAACTAATTACCATTTTGCTTGTTACCTCTACACTTAAAAACAACAACAATTGTGTTACCACGTTCTTTGAATCTTCCAAGCATTTTTTCTGTGATGCCACTCCACTGAGGCCCCTCTGAGGTAAACCTGGGTAGAAATGGAATAGCAAAAGTAATAAACTTGCATGGAAATATAAATGCATTTACGCAAAGCTAAACTTATGATACCAAGCAATGGTCACACTAACAGGATTTTGTTTACAGACTGAGAATTCAGAACCTGTTTACGCAGCTAATTGATAGTACCAAGCGAAAGTAACCATACGTAAGATAAGATTTCATTTGAATGGTCACACTACAGGATTTCATCCATGCCCTCGAAACTCAGAACTTGTTTGTAAAGTATAATAAAACGCACAGTGTGAGACTGACTAATGTAAGGTTTTATTTGAACAGCAACACCAGAGGATTTCATCCACAGACTCAAAAGTTAAAGTGGAAGGGGAAAAAACTGTCTTCCAGTAAGCACCAGTTAACAGAACTCACCAGATGGATTTCCCCAAGTTTGTGTTGTTCCATTAAACACGAAGACCCTGCCTGATTCCAAGAGGACAACAAGGTTTGATGCAGAAAATACCACAGACTTCACAAATGCTTCAGATTGCTAAGGAAGAAAAGGTTGCAAACATGTTTTGTTAACAGTTTAAGATATCAGGCAGGATTGTGGTAGCTTGGGGAAGTAAAAGAGTAAACTAGTGATATGAACTTTAGTCACTGTATTGTTTTAATTTTCTATTAGGGTAGCAAAGGCTTATTCTTCTAAGAACCAGGCCCCAGTTGTTCAAAAGGTGGATAGTGCTATCCACTGGATAAATCTCTATCCAGTGGATAGCGCAATTGGTTTCCCAAATACTTATCCACTGGATGGTGATTTATCCGTTAAGAAGTGCTATCCAACGTTTCAACTACTGGGGCCTGGACTCAGTTGTTTAAACGTTGGATAGCGCTATCCACTGGATAAATCTCTATCCAATGGATAACGCAATTGGTTTCCCTAATGCTTATCTACTGGATAGTGATTTATCCAGTGGATAGTACTATCCAATGTTTGAACAACTGGGCCCAGTAAAATATTTCAGAGTGTTTTATTTACAGGTGTATAGGTGTGACCAAAGATTCTGTAACTTGAACCCCATGAACCCTGATTCTAACACCTTTAGGGGGCATTCCATTGGGATGATCTTGTATCAGATGGTTCATTAAAGGAACTGGCATGATGAATCCACCCTAGCTTGGGAAAAGATTCGTTTGCTCATTTGATGTAAAATGATCTGGGTGATCTCAGATCACTTATCCTGATCCAGATCATCCCAATGGAAAGCACCCTTAAACGTACCAGCACCTGCACATTCAACTCTGGGAGGAGGGTGGGGAATCCTATTCTCCAGACCTAAAGTCAGCTCTGATATCTCTAAGTTAATGTCATGTAATTTCAGCAGTATGGAGTTCAAACATTACACTGATTGACATACCTTCTGTAAACTAAATATAATCAATTCAGATCTTTTACAAATGCTTACCATAAGCAAGTTTGAGGGCATTTTCAGCTCTTGAGCACTTGCAAAATTGTCTTGAGTAAACACACAGATTGAGCTAAAAAGAACATTGAAATTTACTGGGCAAAAAGTATGTACAAGATCATATTGTTAATAATCGAAGTTCTGAAAGAGGCTATAAATGTTTACTGTACTTTAATAAGTTTAAGGTGAAACAAAATCAACAGCATAACACCGTTTTTCAGAACTCACCTTTTGTTTATATTGCTTCAACATATAGTTTCAACATTTCATTTCCCTTAAAATTTGGGATCATCCTTTGCTATGTTTTAAGTTGTGAGGTACCCTCGACTAGCATAAATATATTATCTTATACCAATATATTTAATTAACCATGTACTAAAAACCATGCTATACATCAATGAAAAGCAGCTTAATAGCTACCTTATGAGAACTGCAACATGGGAAGCACAAGGATCCTATTAGAGAAAGGAAATTTTATGAGTCAATTTTGCACCAGAAACACAACAGTAAAAGTAATAAAAAATTTAGGTAATGCAAACATATTTTATGTCAATAACTCGTGACAGTAATTCAACTGAAAATTTAAGGTCGGCAGTGCACTCATTTTACCCCTTCTCTCCATCACTGCTCCATGTTAAGGGTATTTAAAAGTTAGTTAAAGCATAAAACACAATACGGAAAGGAGAGAAGTTGAAACAAGCATGTGATGTCACCAGAGATCTAAATGGGGACCTCTCGCACTGAAGGCCACGTACACACTAACCAACTGTACTATATGCTTGCTCCTTGGTCCAAGTTGGGTACATATTATTCAGTCAAACTTGTAGACAAACCAGGTCAGTGGCTTGGCTTATATTGTTTATCTCTTCAAAATGTTTGTTAAAAATCCTTAAGTCAAACAAAGATTGCTGACATCTTGGTATTATATTTCAGGAAAGAAGACAATATTGAAAACGACAGCTGTTAACAGGGTTACCTGTTACAAAAGGCATTGTATTTTATGTCAAGAAATATTCCATTTTAAGGAAATCAAATCAATAATTTAATTCTTATACCTGAAAAATTACTCTCTGTTTTGGATAAGTACCTTTCAACACCACCTGAAAAATAAGTGTCGCGATAACAGTTTTTATTTACACTAAAACGATAATCTCATTGGCATAATTTAGGCCTGCACATTCCTTCCACAACATTTTAATATCCTTGATCTGCAACTCTTTTTTGGTTAACTGATGCCAACCATTAATACATTTATGCTCAACCACATTATGGCGTAGCAGGGTACACAGCCCTTAACCCATTTGCTCTGGGTTTTTGCCGGAAGGTTCGGGGAAGAATGGATTAATGACTTAGTCATGAGTATTATAATGTAAAATCATGAGTTAAGTGTAGAATATAATATGAAAGGCTCAAAGCAAAAACGTCTCCTGGCCCACTCATTTCCTTTTTGAAGGGTTATTCAAGAGAATGTAACGAAGTTCCAGTATAAAAGGAGGCAATATCAAACCTCAGTCAGCTAACACAACAAAATAGAGTAAATAACATATTTTAGCAGGGGTTTTAACACAGTATCTGTACCTGCTCTAGTTGATTGGTAAACAAGTAAGGAAACTTTATTTTCAATAAGTGAAATGCGCTTTTCCTGAAAAACAAAACAAATAACTTATACACTACTTCTGGCAAGCGAAAAATTTTTATTAACCAGTAAATCAAATGAATTGAACTCATACCAAAATGTTGCATGGTCACACCTGATAAACTGATCGTGGAGGGCAACTGATTGCCCATCTATCCACACAGTCAGCTGGTAATTAGGTACGCTGGTAACAGAAAATTGCCAGTAGCTAGGGGAAACAAAAAAGCACGTCAAGTGATCTATAGATGAAAACCACTATCACATAATATGGACAGATGCACATCAAACCTTATCTATGAGACCAAAATGGCATGAATTCTATTATTACTATGCTAAATACTAATTTATATCAACTCTATGTTTACTGGAAGTATTCCTATAAAATATCAACGTGGATATCACCAGGGTAGGATCATTTGTTGAAATATCTAGAAAAATCAAAACTAACGCAAAGATGACAACTCAGGGTTTGCAGCAAAGTTTAAAGCCCGGTGCAAACAGACACAACATTGTTGGCCAACAACTCCCAACATTTGCACATAGCTAAAAATTTGACCAGTTTCAAACTTTGCACAACAACTCCCAACAACACACAACAACATGCAACAGGGTGTGCAAACATCCAACAATGTGTCCATTGCCACGGGGCTTAAGACTGCAGCAGCATGTCCAGGACTGAGGGGGAAGGGATGGGCAAAACATTTCAAGCCCTTTCAGCAGTTATTTACTGCCAACAACAAGATTCAGAAAGCCTTCCAAATTGCCACCAACCAGGTGAGAGAGAGAGTGTGGCCATGTAAAGCTGTTAGTAGTGACAGACAACAGCTGAAAAGCACACAGTTCTTATATTCAAATTAAACTACCTTTCACTATTAATGGTGACCAAAGAAAAACTACAAGAAAGTTCACATTTCTTTTTCCTTTAAACCCCTAACAAAATAAACAGCCCTACTCGAAGGGTCTGCCGATGAAAGTTTCATTGAAAAGGTACTACCACTAGGATTTCATCCACAAATTTAGTATTCAAACTAACACATGACATTGCCATAAGTTGGTGTGGTGGCAAGAAAATAGGATAAAACCGGCAATATTGATGATTGTGGTCTCTAATGTATTAATGTGAAATGTCCTGTGTAGTCTCTCACCCTTCATTTGTGATATAGGATTTATTGAAGATCTTCCACTCATCCCAGCTAACAAATCTGTGGCCCACTTTCACTTTTAAAACCGGGCTTTGTCCCATTTGAACAAAAACACCAGTCAGTTCTTTTGAAAACTACAAAACAAAAACAAAAATAAGAGAACAAATTATGAGCCAAAGATAGCAAAGAGCGTCCCACAGCATTCACTTTACAGATAAGAAGGGATTTCATCAGCTTAGCTAAAAGTCTACAAAGCCGATTGGGAATTCCTTATTCAGCCTCTTCATTTCCTTTATCACATGGCACAGAGATAGCATGTGGGAAATTGTAAACCGCCCTTTGCTGAAACCACTTTGGTTATTGCTTAGCATGCGATCCACAGCAGGCATGTGGTGGTTCAGGAGAAGCTTATTGTAGATTTTATTTGTTTTGGGTGGATCTAAATTTTACCATCCACCTTTCCATAGGTTGATTCAGACAGTGTGACAGATTTTTACAAAAATACATCAATTGATCTGATAGAAAACCCACCTGAGATGGGACAGAAGCAGTCCTGTTCCTTTCAGATTCTGACACATGCTTTGGATCCATTATCCATAACCTGAATTCCTCAAGACTTTGACTGGTAAATAGTACACATAAATGTCACTGATAATGCTACTCTGAGTGCTATTCACTAGCCTGAATTTCAGCTGCCTCCGCTGCTTGCTGAGTAATGCAGGGTCAGGAGAAAGGGTGTTTGAAATTTAAGCTAGCTGTTCACTAAAATCATATGCTAAACCCTTCAAAGCCCAGTACATACATGGCTTTGAACTGAAAACATCACATGTGAATGTGTCCTTCAGTTAAAACAGCATGCTATCACTATCATAACATCTGCACCAACTTTTTAATTTTACAGCCAAATTGCGACTTGCCACTGCCACTATTATTAATGTCCAGACTAAGTTTTTTCTCTTGTTTCAAGAAAGCCACCAATAAAACATACAAATTACAGAACCTAAATTGTAAAATTGATCGAGATGTTTACAGCTCCAGCTTTTAAGTGATATGTGACTATCAAGACCCATAATCCCTGCTGGAAGTCCTTCCACTCAGAAATTCGCGACATCTCACGACTTTTTGCCTATTTCTCACTACTTTTCCCAGCTCTAGGCTAGCTCACATTTTTTGCCTTTTGGGGATTGGCATGTCTGGTTTTGGCAGTGAGCACTTATACACAACTCAGTGTAGTTGCTATTGTAAGTGGTAATTAAAGTTAATTGATCATGAAGTACAAAAGGGATAGTCAAACACAAAGTGAAACCTTAAGAGCAAGTTACTCACACACACGACTGTTTTAAAAGGTGTTAATTACTATACTTTCTCTCATAAATGACTGTCAGATTGCTTACTTTCTCAGTTCCTGGTCATAAGCAAGGTACCATTCATAGTAAAATGGGCTGTGGACAACTTGAATGTACCTTACATTCTGAAAGAGCATCAAACAGAGAGTTTACTGACTTAAATGGTAGAAAATTGTATAAAGGACATATAGGCCTTCTGGCCATTTTAAATGATCAATTTTGACAGTGCTTATAAAAAAAGTAGTTTGGATTAGAAAGTTAAATCATGATCAAAATCTAAGTTGATGGAAATCTTAGGCTAAAACCACTCTGTGGGAGTTCTCTGTTTTGGAAAACAACTTTGATGAAACTTTTAGGAAAATGGGTCTCAAAGAGATTCACTGAATAAGGAGAAACCAAAGTCATCAATGAAACATCTTTCAGCAAGTTTTTCTGCTGTCTTTAGGAAAAATCTTTAACACTTGTAACACTCTACAACAAAAAAAACCCCACTCTTTTGAAATGGAAAATATGTTGTAGAGATGCAATATATGTAACAGAGAAGCATCAAAAACACCAACCCAGACATCTGAGTCATTCCTTATGGAAGCAACAGGGTGAAATCCTGGCTTTGAACAATGTAAGATCGCATTGGTGAAGCTATGAGAAAAGAGAATTACCAAGTCATATCACACCCTAAGACACTTTATACAAGACTGAAAATTTGATGATAAACTTGCCTCTTATTCTTGAGAGAACAGACATTTGGATAACACCACTCCACAGTCTCATTCACCCCTAAATGCTCCAAAACTATCTGTGAAGACATGGTCAGATGATATAAACTTGTTAGTTGGACTAAAACAAGACATTCTTGTTAGTTTCATTAGATGATCACTCAAAGACATAGAGCGTTTAAATTGCATGTGTACAGGTGTAACCAAAGCTGCTGTAACTTCAACATTTTACAAGACAAGATACTCTACAAGAGGTAACAGTTGAAGGTCAAGTACTTCTTTGTGAATGATGCTAGCAAGAAGTCAATATGAATTTAAGACACATATAGATAAGGATAGATCAAGATTATTTCCAAAGTATATTTCACAGGGATGTAACTAACAGTATATTTTGGCTACCAAAAGATAGCTTACCACCAGCTCAAATTCAGGGCTATCAACCCCCCTCATCTTCAAATATTGAGAATTGATAGAAAAGGGATGATAGATGGTGTCATTTCGCATGGCACATGATGTCATTTGTGTAGAAAATACCCATTCACTCCGATTGTCACGAATTTGCAATGACATAAAACGTGCCAAAAAGATGTTGTTGTCATTGTAACATTTGTCCTGATTGGTTTACTTCCCACCAATCACATGACACCAGTTACAGGAGCTAGTGAGTAAACGTTTGATGTTAATATTAAAATAACTCAAACAATGTAAAATAGTTGAAACTTTATTGCCAGAAGTCGAAGAAGTGGCAAACTTCAGCAATTATCTGGGAGATGTCATACTCTAATCTGGAGACTAGGAGATACTGTCCAAAATCTGGAGTCTCCTGGATTATCCAGAAAGAGTTGACAGCACTGCAAATCACGGTGGAAAATAAGGACTTCGGGTAATTTTGACGGTGTAGTTGATGGGCAGTTTCATAGCAAGACAAGGTTGCGTGCAATAGTTTATAAATACTAGTAAACAAGCTCGACTCTATTAATAGTGAGTTAATTATATGACAACCTCACACTGACTGCAAGTTGACGGAAATGCAAAACTTACGGAATTTTGTGTAGAAAACAATGTTCCGTCGCCTTCTTGACTCCTGTACCTTTAAGTAAAATGATGCAGCATATACTTTTATAGGCAGATTCACTTTAACAACAAATCGAGCGACGGTCCTGGTCCACTTTTTATATCGTTGGACAAATAAAACGACTTACCGCCACATGTCTCTGCCAAAAGCGTTGTGGAAAGAGAACAAAACGTTGAAAACGAACAGGAGGAAATAATTTCCAGCCACCATTTTCAATTTCACGGTTAAAATTTCAAGGAAAAAATGATTCTAAAGTTCTAAAATGAGTCGTAAACGCCAGCGATCGCCGCCACTTTGAAACGTACGTTTCCAGACTCTCTCGGCCGCAGAACACCACCTAGGAAACCACCTAGGTAGCCTGTGCAAAGTCGCTTCTGGGAAAAAAAACTTCGAAGAAACTTCAAACCGGCAAAAAAGATATGGTGCTTGAAACACAAATGAAAAGGTGGAAAGCTTGATTAAACATTCTCTTGCACTTGTGTGGCACCCATTTTAAGGATCGAGAGACCAATAGGAAGAATCAAGTAAGAATAATTCAAAAATCACTCCCATCAGATGTCAAGCCGTCGCTGCGCGTCTCGTTCAAAATTTCATTTTTAATAACACCTGTAATTTATGTGCGCAATGCAAAGCCATTTTAATAGCATTATATGAACAAAACTCCCTGGTTCCATTTCGTCCTCAATTCTTGAATAAATCCTGGTTTAAGATCAAAGAACGCTGACGGTAATTTGCACAGGAAAAAGGAAGGATTGTAGTCAAGTACAACATCTAAAGGTATTTTAGTGACAACGACTATCTAATATTAAGCATCAAGAAAATGCAGTCACCAGGTCACAATACGTCTCTTTAATTCACATACTTAATTATTAATAAATTTCTATTATTTAGAAAATTCATTATTACTATTATCGTTATGTACACATGTACACCTTTCATTTTCACTAAAACTCAACAAAAACAACGATATGAACTAGTCGAAAACCGCGTGGCTCCTTTTCTTCATCGATTTATTTCTTGGAGGCTACCATTTCAGGGTCAAACTTGAGTCGAAGGTATTTATAGATCTCTGCAGCACGGGGCCTGGACAGGCTGGGAGTTCTTCTCTCCAACTCAGCCGCAGTGCTGCAAATCCAAAATGTATACTTCGAATTATCGCTCTAGTATGTTAAGCCAGGTTGTTATTACTTCATTACATACACAAACGAGTTTTAGCCAGTCAGAGGAGTGAACGATGTTTTTCACACGCGAAAAAGAAGTGGTACGTCCAATCAGTCAGCACAATAAGCGCAAACAAAAAACACAACGAGCAAATTCTTTTAAGCTTGTACTTTTGTTATGCTTGAACCTCTTGGCAGCGCCCATTTCGAGCCAACGACGTCATTCAGGTCTTCTGTCATTTTTTACATGCTTCACCCAACAAAAGTGAACTCAGTGAACTTCAAACAATCCTTTTTGTGTAAACAAATGACTGGAATATTGCTGGTTTGCGCGTGACGTCACGGCGGCCATGTTGGTGGCCAAGAACAAAAGCATTTCTCTCCTCTGGGAACTAAACTCTATTTTCATTTAAATTCTTCGAGAAAAAACTCTATTGTATTGACTGCAGACCCCCAGCATGAGAATTTAAGTTTTTCTCTGCGTTATGAGCTAGAACATCAACGCGTGTTGAAAAAACCTTACCTGTTGATGATTTCATGGAGGGTTTTGAAAGAGGAACACAGGTTGAGAGCTGTGATATAACTCACATGCGGAAAACTGAGGACAACACGGAAAACCTGAAAAAGAAAAAATAATCACACAAAAAAAAGTACAAATGCACAAACTTTCGAAGTTGCGCTTCATAAATCATGAAAACAGGGGTAATCATTTTTCTGACCCCCTCTACCATCAACAAAAATAGAGTGTTTTCACATGACGTCACGGCGGCCATATTGGTGTCCCAAAACAACGAAACGGCGGCCATGTTGGTGTCCCAAACCAGTCCTCTGGAAGTTCAACTCTTTTCTCATGCAAACGCTTTCTTTTGTTCCAATAAATTTGCATAGATGCTGGCCACGTAAGTGAAAACACTCTACAGGGGAGTTTAAGCAACGACGTTTTCAAGCCACGCACGTCAACCGGAAGTCAACTTTTTGAAATCTTCGGCCGTTATTTTGAAAATAATATTCGGCAAATCGCCTTTACATCAGTAACGACATTTAGTGATACAAATTTGGTAGCCTTACGACATATTAAAAGAGAAAAACCCACACTTCCGGTTGACGTTCGTCGCTCAAAACTTAATCGCGTCAAGACTTTGAAGTCACCAAAGCGAGCACTTGTTAAAATGGTAAAATACCACAAAAATTAAACAATTACAAAGAAGGTCGGCAATTGAAGGAGACTCATTCGTACCTGTTCACGTTCTTTGCTGAGAGAGGTGGATGCTGTAATAGTCATTCCCTTTTTGGTCTCGACGGCGGCTAGCTCCGATAAGAGTGTAGCTGTTTGCTCTGAGAAAAAAACAATGATTTAAAAAAAATGATGTTCACAGTTGACTTTATTTTTGCCGTTAGTAACTCGAAAACAGGGTTCAGTTACAGTCCATCTCTCGTTCAGATCTCATGCGCTCTACTCACCTCTTGCACATTGTAATTCGAAGATTAGAAAAAACGCAGAACATAGGGCTGTTTCGGTTTGCAAAATAAATGCAGTACACCATAAGGGGCCTAATTTGGTTGTCTTAATTAGCGTCCATATGGTTCACTTTTCTAGGGATGATTTGGACCCACTGTCTGCAATGAGTCCTAGAGTAGGCTGGAATAGTTATGTTTATAGGGCTGGTTTGGTTCAAATTATGCTAGAGATAAGCCAGGAAATGGCACTTTTGCGATCACAAACGCTTCCTAAATTAACCGGGCGTGACAGGTAATGGTGAGGTAAAATTTGCCAATTCCGGAGCTACAAACCAGGCTAGAGCACAAAACCCTTCTAAGTTAAGAAATATTCTAAATAAAATCATCTGTCTCCGGTACGAAAACCTTTTGGATCGGCTCTAATACTAAGGGCCTGTTTACATGGAGGTGGGCGACCCCAGGTAGGTGGGGTAACCCGCCTGTCCATATAATCTCTCATTTTAATTTGATCATGTTTATATGATAGGTGGGGTGACCCACCATATGTTACCTCACCTATCTGGGTTCTCCCACCTCCATGTAAACAAGCCCAAAAGAATTGATCTCTAAAAATAGCACATTGTTAAGACTGATTAGTTACGATACCCGTGAAAGTCTTAACTAAGCAGGGCTTTGCATATCGTGCCCGAGGACAGAAATAAATTGGCGGCTTCCTGGACACACAAGTAATAAGTGTCCATTATTCGTGCATCTTTTCACGCAAAAGCGCTGTGTTGAATGTTATACTACCATTTTCAGCGACCAGCAACGTAAAAATAGTTCCGTGAGAGCGCAGTACACGTGAAGGGATCAATAAAAACACATACTTTTAGTGCCACATTTTTGCGCGACAACTTGCACGAAAAACACGCTGCTAGCCAAACAGAACCATCCAAAACACTACATAAAACTTTGGTATATTCCCTAATTTTGTTTCTAGCCATAGGCTTCATACCGTGGGAGTCACTAAACAGAATCTTCACATGAGTCTGAGCGATGCATGCCAGAGTAAATATATAAGCTTTGGTCTTGATACTGAAAATAAAAAAGCGAAACTTTATTAACACATATTCTTATCACGTAAGACCAGGAACTAACCTTTGAAGGTCACTGAAGCCACTTCACGCATAGTTAAGTGATGTCATATTAACGATATACTCACAATTTTTTTTCTGTCTCTCCTGGTCTCACACGATCTTTCTCGATGATTAAGCACGGCCTGTCGTACAGATCACACATTCTGCGCATGCACTCTACCAGCTTGGGACTGTTTGCTCCATTTGCCACATCTAAAAGCGAATAAAAGACTATTCTAAGGGAGTCGATTTTATGCCAAACTAGATAAGAACTAGATAATGCCAAAAATTTTTTTAGGCATTTTTTTTGCGCGGGGAGATGTGCCAAAATTCGTCATCCATAAAAAAAACAAAGTGGAAATCGACACAACACTGACCCAGTGTCACGAGTACAGGAGCAAGGATTGGCAAATTTGGATACCAAAATTATACAATTCCAACCCCTACAATACAAACACCCCTGTAATGCAGACACTTGGCTATGTCTCTGGTGGCCATATTAAGGAGACTTCACTGTAAAATAACAACGTTTTCGAGTAGGAAGCACTCCATGCCACCCAGACAAAAAAATAGTTAAACAGGAGAAAATACAGCGCCAAGGTTCTCAGATAAACTCTCTCGTACAACATCTGATTGCCTCTGGAATAGATAAGACGTGCCCTGCGCCTAGGTTTCACAAATTTTTTTTGCACAAATTTTTTTCGCAACTTTTCACAAAGTCTCAGAGCCGTTACTCTTCTCAAGTGGTTTTCACAGAACGCAGAGACAACAAACAAATTACCGGAAGCTGTTTTCCTCTTAACAGCCATTCTGTTACTGACAATGTAGTCACAACCGGTCAGCTGACACACTTCCGCCTTCATGTTATGCTTTAACCGTAATAAGGAAACTACCTGAGAGGGAAGGATAGCGATGATTGTATCAGTAAACATCAAACTGAAAATTATTGACATCAAGCTTGCCACATTCTATAGTGTTATTTAAGACTACTTGGTTCAAGTAAAATTCTTAAATTTCTTGACTTACACGCTCCTCATCGAACAAGAGGCAGAATTATCCGCGCTTGACTGGCTGAGTGTGTTTTTCTGCAAATTGGCGTTAGCGTTTTTTTGTAAGCCAAATTGTAACTTCAAAATAATCAGATTCGTTCATTTTTCAAAGCGACTGAAAGTAATGCAAAGCGATTTTCACTTTTCTACAGAAAACCCCAAAAAGAATTTGTTACTTAAACATCGCAAGGGAAAGAAACAGAATATGGTTAGAAAAGAACTCACCTGAGAACTTGAGATTTCGCGAGTATCGACCAAGATTATTGTTTTTCCTTTGTCTTTGTCCGATGACTGGAATAAAAAAAACACTTATTACAATAAAATAAGGCAATGTCCACAACTTTTAATCTTCGTAAACTTTAACGAAAACACATAGATAGCTACCCCTGCACGCAACAGTTAGTAGTATAGTAAGAATGGATTAGGCCTTTTTTTAGGTGGAATCTTGCTTACTTGAAAAGAAATACATAAACGTCGATGAGTCGACGATGTCCCAAGAAAGGTAAATTAAAGTATTTTTTGGTTTCCCTCTACCAAAACCACCATGGCATTTTCTTGCTGTTGTTGTCGTTTTTCCCTCATCACCACCTCATTTCTACTGTTAGAATCCTCCTCCTCATTCCTACTGTTCTCGTTGTCCTCCTCATTTGTTTTGTTTTCCCTGCGTCGTTAAATGAATGAGATTCTAACAAAAAAAAGCGTAACCCAGGCACTACACTTTTCATAATTTCAGCGTTTTCGCATCGCCTCAAACAGTCCATGCAAAGCCATCGAAAGCGCTCATAAATCATACGCTTTCATTTCCAGTCTATTCTAGGCGCAAACCTCTGGTATACCCATCCACGTTCGCCTCCTTGCTCCAAATAGTCAATGGAGAGAACAAACGAAATCTCTAACTTGAACGAGGTTTGGAAATCGGATCGGAATAAGCAAATCACACTACATTTTTGTTAAACATTCGCCTTGAATTACGGACCATTTGTGAAGCAGGCTAGAACAGGAATCATCGAACAAATGGAAATTCATATCAGACACTTGATGTCGTCTCTTCTTACGTAATTATTCCGCTGGCTTCATACTTACCGTTAGAAGAGGACTATTCGCAGGCCTGGTACCCAGAGGAGTGGGACGACATGAGGGTGTTACCACCTGCAACTTCGCATGCGCTTCAGAAACAGACCGCTGAGTGTTATGAGTATCCATGGTCGACAAATTCTTGGAACCAGGTCTATGATTTGAAGTAAGAGAGCTACTGTTCGAGATAATTGGTTTTACAACATTCTGAGGAGCAACTCTTGTTGATTGAGAAACCTTGCTTAAAACAGGCTTAGCACTTATCTTGTTTTCTGTTTGTGGGTTATTATCCGGTACCTGGTAAGAACTTTCCAGGGAATGTTTAGAACTCTGAACTATCTTTGTAAACTTTTCCGCTTTCCGAGAAATACCATCGTCTTTGTTGGATGAGCTTAACGTCCTATTTGAAACCGTAAAAGGGCTCCTTTCGTTGCTGAATTCATTAGAAAAACTGTACTTTATGGTATTCTCACAGTTTTCACTCTGCCGTTCTGTCAGAGTCACTGAATTGATTTTTGAAGAATTCCAGTCTCCAGTACTTGCATTGTCCGTGAGAAAAGTCTCCGACAAAAAGTCAAAACCGAGTGAGAACGTTGGTAGGTCCTTTAGTTCCATTACAACGTCGTCATCTGTCATTTCCATAGCCACCGCGATTTCTTTCATATCTTGATATTGGAAAATGTTGATTCCTGGTGTTTTCCTGGAAGGTAAAATAAATTTCCAAAAAAGGCCACAAACAGATGTAAATTATTCCCCACTCGCACATTAAGGTAGATAAACTTGGACAGACGTTTTTCACGATTACCCGAATGCAATCCGTTTTTAACTTCTTCATTTTTGCCCGTCTGTGCTTATTCTCTTGGTCCCAAGATGAGCTAATCAACGCGAAATGTTTACCGGCCAAATCGTTGCAGACAAAGTTTACAAGACGAACGAAAAACTCCCTGAGTGCTTACTCATACCGAAATAGCTCCACACTGAAAATTACATAAGATCTATAAAGTAATTAAGAAATTAAAAGTCAACAAAATCTGCGACCAAAAACATTTCTGATTTGTGCAACTGAAATGGTTACATGGCCAAACATATGGCCTTACCGAAAAAAAGAACTATTTGCAGCCCTGGATAGGAGAAGAAAATAAGCACAAATAATGGCAGAGAACAAGAAAAAAGAGCAGAAACGTTTTCAGAAATCCAACGAGTTCAAATAAATTTATTTCGATCACTTACTTTATTGAAGAGTTTTCTCCTTCACTTTCAAGGGCATTGAGCAATTCACTGTCACTAATATCATTGTTCCACTCACTAACGAAAGAACCCGTATTGCGCATACTCTCTTTGTTACTTGCTGACCGCTGAAGGGACGTGTGGTTGTCATGGAAATTTCTTTTGTCAGCTAAAACGTCAGTGGACTTGACAAAGTCGTTGTTAAGTTTATTTCCAGTAATCTTGGATTTAGCTGGGAAGTTTCCAAACGCATTAGTTTGACGCTGTGGTGGTGGTGGAGGTCTCAGTGGCGGCCGCAGTTCAACAGCGTTCTCTTTGTCACAAGTTCCTGGCATATTGCTCGGTTTGCTTAACTTCGGCGAAATTTCCTCTTCAAGGGTATCATCCAAAATTCGCTTTCTCTTCATACGCTTAACTGGTCGTCCAATTTGACTTTCTTCAAAGGATTTGTCCACGCGAGAATCGCCTTCACTTTGGGGCCTAGGCGTAACCTCGTTTTGAGAACGAGTATCTGCCTCGTTTTCGTGGAAATTGTCATGTCGATATCCATCTATTTCGTCCTCATCCTCAATCTCGTTTTCAAACACGCTCTCTGACCCGTAAGTCTCCTCTGCTTCGGACGGAGATTCACTGCCCTCATCAACTGCTTTATACACCATTTTGTACCTGTTTCGCTGTTTATGAAACAAAGGTGTTTTAAAGTTCAGTGAACCGCAAAGAGGGCTGCGAAGAGACTGTCTATAAACCGCCATCATGTCCATGGGTGAGCTGGCATGGCGTGGTCTTGCAGCAGAAGGTGTTCTCTGTATCATTTGAGTGGAGTCGTCTATAAAGCTATCCAGTTCCTCCACGTTTTCCTCCTCTTCTTCGTCAGAAGAGAAATCATTGATATCGCTGCCGGACAGCTCTGCTTCGTCGTCGAGGAAATGGTTTCTCCGAGGCTTACTTTTGTTTTTCTGGGGAGATAACAACTCAAATTGTCACTGATATAATACTTGAACCACTTCGGGTCTTTTTGCTACATAGCTAGGAATTTTCCCCAACGGCGTGTTCTTCCACTGGCTACATAAAGGTGCTATGCCACGCAATTTGCTATCTTTTTAAAAAGTTAAAACGTGTCTCCGCATAATTCCAAAAATAATGACCCAGTTTTATTATTATTTTAGACTATATTTAGGCATTGAAACTGTTTCCAGTCATCTGTTGCTATGGATGGAAAGAATAGACATGGAACACGAAAAACTTTGGCCAACTTTTAATGCTCGGCCTGCAAAAATCACCACCCCGCCCCCTCCCTAAAAAAAATACGGTCTGTGCTCCCTGGTAAAATTTGTTTGAGATCTTGATCATAACGCTACAGGAACATTTTGTGTATAGGTAAAAGTACTAAGTAATGACTTCAGAAAATAATTTAATCAAGAAAGCAATATCCTCGCGACATGGCCCCTTTAAAAGTCACATTACATCATAACTGACAAGAAACTGTTTTACGTAGCTGAGCGGGCAAGATTGCAAAATCCATAAGGTCAGAGGGTAACCGTGTTACCCGAAAATGTTGACACCTACATGATGGTCTCATGTTTGATCTACCAAAATGTTCGTTAAGGTAACAAAGCAACAACTGAAATATCAACAGGCACATTCTCCACTCTGTACTCTACACTTGCACCACACGTTCATACCAGTAGAAACCGCAAAAGCGTTTTTGAGTCACGCACGTCAAACAGAAGTGAGGCTTTTTCCCTTCTAACATACCTTGACGCTACTAAATTTGTATCGCTGAGTGCCTTTACCCTAATGGAGACAAATCGCCAGAGAATTTGGGTAAAACCAGTGCCAAAGAATTCAAGCAGTCCACTTTCGATTGACAAGCGTCACTCGAAAACGTCGTTTCTTAAGTTCTCTTCTTCTGTCTTGGGTTAGCCTTGAGTTTGAGTCCAGAATTTAGTTTTGTGGAACAATGGAAAGTCCACGAAATTTAACCATGATGCATCTACTTAGAGGCAAACATGAAAAACTACAAATAACGATCGGGTACGCAACTGGTTAAGAAACGACAGTAGTGGCAATAATCTACTAACCTTTCTTAATGAATCGACTGACTTCCGTGTGCCGTGTTTACCACCAATGCCAAGAGATTTTCTTTTCTCCTTTCCAGGTTTGTTTGGGCAAGCTCTGGATGATTCGGGCCGGCTTCGCTCTGGTTATGAAAATTAGACTTAATAACTTTGCTTAAACTGGTTATCATTTTCACGCTCATGCAGAAGACACAATTAGCCTGAATTAACTGGGGCCACTTTAATATAAGAGCCTATTGGGCAGCACAAAGCTTGGTGTAGCACTACTGTCTAAATTTTTGCCATCATGGGAAATTTCAAGGCAATCCAAAGGAACTAGAATTTTTCTGAGGGAACAACAGAGTAGGAGAACAAAACTTTTTCACACAGTATGCACAGTATAGGACAATTGCATGATGACGTCATTGCATTACAGATACCAGAATCCTTCAGTCTGTTTCTTTTTTATATACACAAATTAAGTCAAAGCTTTTGGTTTTAATCCTCAGCAGGATTGATAAATTTAAATTAGGAAGCAAAAACGAAATGAATCCCGGAGGTTGTAGTCAAATGTCGTCATCGTGAAATGGCCTAATGATTTCAATTCAAAGAGATAGACGGCTAATTGTTGTTGCTCGAAGTATCTAGAACATCAAGCCCCTGATTCCTTCCCAGCGTCTTTTCGGGTATGAATATGGAGCGTAGTTTGATGGGATTAATTGACCGCTCCCTTATCTTACCTCGCCTCTGATCCACTCTAGATTCTTTAAAGTAGCTATGTCAAGCTATTCCATGTCAAGCTTTTTAGAAAGTTAAAGCTCTTTCCGCATGAATTGAATTACAAAAATAATGGTCCAGTTTTGTTGTTTTTAATACTAGATTTAGGCCGATTGACACTGTTTGCTGCCGTCTGTTGCTGCGGATGGACATGGATTGAAACTTAAAATAGCTGGGCCAACTTTTAAAAGTTTTAAAGCTATGCCTGCAAAAATCACGGAAAACATTTTTATGGCCAGTGTTCCCTGATGAAATTTGTTTGATATCTGCTTTATAACTCTCCAGGAGCATTTTGTGTACGGGTAAAGGCACTAGGTAATGACTTCAGCACAGAATTGACTTCAAAAACTCATTAATAATTCATAAAGAAAAAAAACGAAAAGAAATTAATATCAAATGCGTGTCTTGAAATCTGATGAGGATACGGCTAAACTTTTCGTACATTCTTTTTTTACCAAAATAACCCCAAATCGAAATATTAGTGCAAGAATGAGTTGATCTACATCAGAGATTTTGAAGCCGTTCAAAAGACTCCTAGTGGTGTATCATCGGGTTTAAAAACTCTCGGCTTCCGTCCGAGTTCTTGAACCTGGTAATACACTCCTGCTCGTTTCTTAAACAGTACCTAAAACAGCCATATCCTGGTGACATAGCCCCTTTAAGACTCAAACAATGGACTGGGGACGTATCACTATCACTGTACACTACACTGACCTGATTTGTGGACTTCAAATTCCTCGTCACTCTCTGACCCCAATCGAACAATGCGAGATGACAAACTATGAGGTTGATTCTCGCATCGCTTATCGGGGGGCCTTTTAAACCCTTCCTGGGAGCACGGACTTGATAAAGCCTGCCTTCTTAGTGAAATGGCTTTCCTAACGGGACGAATAACATCTTCTTCGTCATCCTCTTTGTCATTTTCATCTTCGCTTTCCATAACCGCTACAACAGTGCCGTTATGAGTTCGTAAATTCGACAGATTGGCTGCACAGTCTTTGGCTAACGATACGTCACAAACCATGTCTGTGGAAGAGGGCTCTCTTGCCACCGTTTCGGAATTCATGCGTTCAGTTGGCCTTGATGAACAATTCATTGAAGTCCCATGTAACTTTACAACACGGAGTTCTTCGTTGGAATTCATTTTCAACGAGTTCGTCGATCCAAAATTCATAGGCTTGGCTTGTGGACCCTCCGATTTCTTTGCAAGGATCAGTTTGTCTTTAGGCGAAGTACGTTTTCTGCTCAGTTTAAGCTTTTTAGGCAGCGGCGATCTACAAATATTATCTACATCATCTTTTTCATTACTGTTAATATTGCTAGTAGTAGTACCAGCCGCATTGGTGCTAGCACTACTACTAGCACTGCCAACAACATCGTGACCAACTCTGATACCAGAATCAATGTTTCCATTCGTCACCATTCCACTACTTCGCACTAGAGTTATATTCGTTTCTTTCTCGGGCATTTCTTGGCCTTTTACCCGAGTGGGCAGCCCAGCCAGAGGGGTTTCTGTAAAACGATTGGCCTTTAATTTGAATTTGCTTGACGCTTGTTTGAGTGGAAGTGTTGACGAAACAGGTGGAGCTGCTACCAAGTTCCTACGGTCATCTAGCACTCCTGTATCACTAGCAGTAGCACTGGAGTGCTCGCCTCTAGAGACGACTTCAGGAAAAGTTTGTCCGACATCTACTGGTAAAGCCCCTTCGTCAAGACAATCCTTGATCTTTTTGCCGTCTTTACTCTTCATACTTAATTCAGACCCTGTGGCTTTAGAAGAGTCACTGAGTAATTTCGACGAATATTTTCTGTCTGCATAGCTTCGCTGAAAAGCACTTAGCTTGCTAATGGACGCCTGCAGATCAGTTCCAGCTGAAACTTTAGAATTCGCAGAAGGCTTTACTTTTATCTCTTTGTCAAGAACTTTGGAGCTTTGCAACTCGGCTTTAGTTTCACGTTCATTCGAGGTTTTTGACGCACATAGCAAACTATTTGACCCGTCTCTTGTGGTTAACTCTTGTTCGCCAACAGGTCTCTGTTGACTGTTTTCAGTGGTAACACCTTCAGGCAAAGTCAAATCAGTGAAGGCGTCGTCATCGGTTTCATCCATGAAAAAAGCCTCAGCAAAGCCTGGATTATCTTGAGGAAAACAATTTTCATCCACATGCTCATTAAACTCGTTCATTGGACTGCCACACCACACACCAAATCCAAAACCACTCTCTGCGTCATCGTTAGGACATACAACTTTCGAGTCCTCATCTCCACTCTTTAGAATTCTGGACACGTTATTATCCATTCCACTAGGAACATCACATGAGGTAAGCACCTCACATTGGTTAAATACAGAGCTATCAACATTGTGCGCGGAACTCAAACTATTATATGAGCGATTCCCTTGATTCTTTATCACTTTTTGATCAGCTTCACTCACAAAGGTCTCAGATGTAGCGACAGTGCATGTTTCGGCAATTCGACCTTCTTTCTCTAGGCAAGTATTTTTCAACACGTTTTCTTTATTAAGCTCTTTGCCAGCTTTGGTGTCATCCTCCTCTAGAAAATCACCCATCAAAAACGGTTCTGTCAGTGAGTCACCCCCAAAGCAAGCTTTAGGTGACACAGCCGACAAAGCCTTTTCCGAAGAAGACAACTTGTCTACGTTTCCACCTAGATCATTTCTACACGATTTCTGAGATTCCTCGTCGGGTTTTATTGGAAACTCGTCAAGTTCTACACTTGAAGGCGATAGGCTTATCTTATCTAAAGCATCTAAAGACGGAGGAGTGGGGACTGGGTCCATTGCGGAGTCAAAACGTGTCCGATGGAGCTTAAAACCCTCATTAAAACCATGAAAATCAGGCGTTGCAGTGGGCAGAAGATTGGACAGTTCATCAGAAGCAGTATCAGAAACACAGCCGTCCTCAGGCTCGTGAGCACGTCCTGCTCCCTTCAGCATCACTGGTTCGTCGTTAGCTTCATTGCAGCCTTTTCGTAACATTATTTTATCAGCCTCGGCCTCTGAAGTTTTGTCGGTTTGTTCATAGAGATCTCCTACGTCAGGTAGGTCACTCTCCTGTACTGCATCATCCCGGTTTCGTAATTCATCTTCCACTGACAAGTCTTCGCTTGGTCCTGCGCCTGCACTTGTTCCATCAGATTCGAAATCTTCGTCTTTGTTTTCAAACTGTTTCAGGTACTCCTTCCAAAGCGCTCTATTCTCGGGCGATCGCCTCTTCGCTCCTTTAACATTCCTCTTCCCTCCACCAACCCCATGTTCCTTACTTAAGTCTTGGCCGCCATCTCCGGTATCAGCCTCACCCTCCATTTGCAATTTCTTTCGAGTCTTCTTTGCTTTCTTTACATTTTTCCTTGTGACCTCGTTCTCCTGGCAACCACCATCGTCATCAGCAACACGAACCTCAGCAACAGCGCAATCTGTTTGCCCAGGTTTCAAAATGTCATCCTCGTTCAAAAAAGATAACATTTCCAGATCGTAGCTTTCATCGCCGTCTGGCCCGTGACCGCCATGAAGCTCCGTAAACTCTAAGAGCTCTACTAAATGTTGCGTGCGGCGAGAGTGTGTGACAGCCTTAACAGGTTGTAACGTTGTTTGCCAGGGAAGCCACTCTACTAGTGAAGGTTGCGTGACAGGTTTCTTAGCCTCTGATAACGAGCGTCTTGACCTCTTTGTGACTGACAGTTGAGGTGACAGACCTGCCTCGTGATCTGGAAGTTTAAAATGTTCCTGCCAGTAAACTAGCTCTTCGTACGTCAAGAAGCCATCGGTTTTCTTTGAAGTTGCTGTCGCCGATTTAGTAGCAAAGCTTTTGATGTCAGCTCCGTCGGAAGACCGCCCCTTCTTTTTGCCTTTGCTGCAAGCAACAGAATTGTCTACAACTTAATTCAAATCTTCTAATTGATAGAAAAAATAGTTGACTAACTAGCCATCTGATTAATAAATAAAATCCACTGAAGTAACAGAATCGCGAGACATATTTATTCAATTAAGGAATTGTTAAGCAACGTCTCCTGCATCTTCCAACGCATCGGCACAAACGAATTGCGAGACAAGTTGGAAGAAAACTGCCCTGTTTAAAATGGCGTTTGGTTGAGATAAAAGACGCGTAGAGCTTCCAACAGCGAAAAAATAAACAATTAGCGGAATCTCATCATGGGGAGATGTAACAAACCTTTGAGCTTGAAATTTTCCAACAGTCATTTCCATTTTTAGCACTGTAGGCACAAGCTGCCGCGGAACCATGCGAGGGTTATCCGTGTAAAGATCAAACGACTTGGCAGCCTGTTTCACAGCTTTGTGAATTGACTTTTTACTTCTTTGACTCTTCTGATAAACCTGTAAGCAACAAAACAGTTCTCAGCAAGACTCTCAGCAGTCTGCTAGCAGGCTCTCTTGTAAAGGAGTGTTGGGCGAGTGGCAGAGTCGCAAGAGTTTTGCGCGCGTGGTGTAGCCGCGAGAGGTTAGGGACTTTAAGATCCAACGAGGCGGACGACAACGAGAACGTCCAAAAAACATATAGGTTTAATTAGCAAAGCAACAACTTCGCACGTGCATCACACTTTTTTGTACATTTCTTTCCCGTTTTTGCACGACTACGACGTGAAAATGCCTCATTTCGCGTTTTATGGAGGACGTAAACAAGCAACGACGAAATTTTTTTCTCTTTCTGAGCTTGAATATTGTCGCTTGAAATTCAGCTTCAGGAGGGTTCGCCTACAATTGACAAAGTAAGTGGATAGGAATAATCGCTGAAAGAACGCAAATTCACTTTTTAAGCGACATTCTTGTCGCCGTCCCGTCGTTGGATCCTTAAGTCCCTGTTTGCTCGAGTGTCGCAGCCGCGAGAGATTTGCGCGAGAGGCGTGACCACGAGGACAGCCGGTGCGTAACTCCTCCGACGAAGCAGATGCCAAACTTGGCACGAAATCCCAACTCGAGAGTCTGTCCACAAGATAAAATCACAGCTTCAGGTTACTTTTTTCAGACTACATTTATTTTGCAGAGCGGAAGGTCGCAGGGTCATAATATAACTGGGGGAGTGAAGACGACACTGGTTCTGCCCTGCAAGCGGCTAGACCTTCGCATGGCTCGGACTATCGCTCGAAAAGTGAGAATTGTTTCCCTTCAGCTATAATTACAAGGAAACAAATTAATCACTATTTAGTACCTGCTCTTCCTTGCCTTCAGTAACGAGTATCACTATTCGTCCGTCTCTCTTTCGACCTGTTCGCCCCATTCTCTGCACCAGGCGGATAGGAGACGCATGCGCATCAAAGCAAACAATGAGGTCAACTTCGCCAATGTCCAGACCCTCCTCGCCAACACATGTGGCCACCAATGTATTATAACCGCCTTGACGAAACCGCTGTACAACCTAACGAAGTAACATTTATGTTAATAGTGGTTGTCATAGCTTGTTCCGTCATATAACATGGCATACTAAGTGGTGGCTGAGTCAAACTTAGTTATTTTGTGCAGGGCTTGCTTGCCCTACCTAAAACTTAGCTTCCGCAAAAATTAGCATCGATATTACCAATCCAGTGGAAGTGAGCGTCAAAGGTGAGCTGAAGCAGCGAATTAGGGGGGGGGGGCGTAAGGGGGCAGCTGCCCCCCCCCCCCGGACCTGTTGAGCCAGACACATCAAATCTGTGGATGGATTTGTTTTCTTTAGACTCAGTTATCTTGATTATAGTGACTTGCAACTGTTTGCCATTTTCATATTCGAGGTCGATATTTCGGAGACTTATCTCATGAGAAGTGCTGAAAATAGCGTTTTAGAGCTTCCAAATTTGAAAATGTTCTGGTGGAGGATACCCCCAGACCCCCCACAAGGTTCTTGCCCTCGGCACTCGCGATAATGCCCCCCCCCCCACCCCCCTGTTACAAAAAACGTCGCTTCGGCCCTGCAGAAGCTCTAAGTCTGTGTGGCAAACGTCGGAAGGGGTTGAGGGAAGGAGGGGGAAAGGAGGAGAGTTAGGGCGCTCTCTTTTCCTTTTCCATTTCACATTTTTCTCAGTGAATGAAATTCGACAATGAGCTAAAACAAGAAAAACAAGATCTCGAACAAGGTGGAAAGAGGAAGGATTTACGGTCGTTTCGCCAACGTATTTGGGACTTTAAGATTCAGCGACGCGACGGCAACGAGAATGTCGGTTAAAAAGTGAATTCGCGTTCTTTCAGTCTTTATAGCAATTATTCCTTCCCACTTACTTTATCAAATGCAGGCGAACCCTCCTGGAGTTAAATTCCTAGGAACCATATCCAAGACCAGAAAGAGAAATAACATTTCGTCGTTGCTCGTTTACGTATTCTATAAAACGCGAACTTAGGCATTTTCACGTCGTAGTCGTGAAAACACGGGGAAAGAAATGTACAAACGAGCGTGAAGCACGTGCTAAGTTGTTGTTTCGCTTATGAAACCTACTGTTTTTTTGACATCCTCGTTGCCGTGCGCGTCGTTGAATCTTAAAGTCCCTATTAAGTCGTTTCGCCAACAACCAAGGTCAGTTTCCCAACTTGGTAGGGAGTGACCTTGATGGAAAATCTCATTAGGCTTTAAGTTAAGAGATGCTAGCCACACCTGAAGTTGCTCCTTCTGTGAAAGTCCTCTAGAACTCTTCCCTGTCGACTGCTGTCCAATAAAACTCATGACACGCACTAAAGGCTTGTGTTGAGCTAACAAAGCCGCAATCTCGTTAACGCTGTCTCTGTACTGCGAGAAAATCATCACACGCGTGGTCACACTCTTGGAATCAGCCCCACTTTTATCCTGAAACGTTTCAAAATGCTCCAGAACAATTTCCTTAAGTTTCATCAACTTGGGATGACTCTTAAACGTTGCGCTTGGTTTTGGCACGTTCATGAGTGCGCGTCTCCTGGGAGAAAACTGCGAAAACAGAAGACTTTCATTGGCGTTGCTCTCCATCGGTGGCTCAATTTCTTCTCGCAGTTCATCCATGAGCTGCGAAAATTCGCAGTTCTTGGTCATTTCTGTTTTGGCTCGTGGCATACCCTTTGTGCCGTCCATGATGCTCTTGATGAAGTTGAAGAAGGACAGGATTCCATGCTGTAGCAGGAGTTCATAGGCGTGGTACAGACTGATGCACATGGCAAAGTCCGCTTCAATCCGACTCTGTTGGTTACGGTCCTGAAAGAAACAAGAACGTTAAAGTTATAAAAGAAGCTATCCTTGATAAGTGGTCAGATGAAGCTTCCACATTCCGTGTACTTGGCGCTGCAACCGTAATGGTACTGATGAGGAAACATTTAAAAATAAATCATCTCCTAAAAGTTTTTATTACAATTATAGAATTAAGGGCACCGATGGCCAGCCAGATACATGGTCATCTCAAAGTCAGACATCTGACGAACGTCTGACTTTCAGCCTAGAGGAAACCTTTAATTTAAAGCCAGACGTTAACAGTTACTGACTTACAGCTCTTTCCCCTTCAAGCATTACATATCCAACACCGAAGAAAAAAATGCCAAAAAAAAAAAACACATGTTCATTCAAGTAAACAACCTTAAAAATTTGAACATCTCTTGGGTCTTTCCACAAGAAGTATCAACGAAATAGATAGTTTTTCTCACCAATCCTCCTTGCTCGTTCATCCTTTTTCTGAACTGGTCTCGTGCACTCAACAGAAGAAACTTAGTAACTCGCTGAGGATCTCTCTGCCACAGAGCTCGCTGACAAAACAGCCGACTCACCACACCCTCCAAAACCTGAAGTAACGTAATGACACAGTTTTTGGTAAGAGAAAAGAGGAGAGTAAGAGTAAGAATTTTTGGTACAGAAATAACAAAATGTAGGTTAAGATGACAATCTGCACATCCCTTAAAGCATACCTTCAGATATGAAGCCTTAATTTTAGATATATCTTCTCCAAGAGAGACGACCACCTTCTCCACCTTTCGACTGTGTGTATACGGCTGAATATCAGGTGATTCTTCGGAACGAAGCTCCATGTGAGAGATCAGCAGATTGGTGATGACTTGCTGTACAGCCTACATGAAAAAAAAGAACACCCAAAAATTTATAAAGAAAAGTTAGGCTTGTTTAAAATTTGCTTTGTGATAGTCACTTTGATATTGATTGCAATGTTTTGACCGTTTTGACCGTGTACCTCTGTTCTTCATCAGGCGGTCAAAATGTCATGATCACACAAGCCTATCTTACATCATCATATGGCAGTACCATTGCTTGGTCCTTGAAAAAAGCTGAAAAAAGAGCCTATATGGAAATTACACACGAATGCTGCCAATGGTGAAAATATATGTCCTGGACTTACAAAGCAAAAAAATTTAATAGTGAGCTGTGTGGTAGCTTAGAAAAGGTGACCACAACCATATGGAACATAAGAATTGCACTATCTGGACTAGTTTTTCATGATGAGTGCTCTCCAGCACAACAACTGATAGCATGGGTGCCTACTCATGGGAGGCCTGCAAAAGAAAGTCCAACATATACATACATTAACACATTGGTGAGGGATAGTGGTCTGGAGAATGTTAAAGATCTAGAAAGTTGTATGAGATATTGAGCCTTAAAGAGTCAGTTTTCATCCAGTCATATTCTAGGCATCGACCAGAAATAAGAAGCAAGTTATCATACACAAAATCTTTTTATACGCAGAAAGGAAGTACATGTACATTTACTTTCATAATTTAGTACCTCAAGATCATCTCCAGGTGTTGCACTGAGAGCTAGGACTCGAAAATTCCTGGTGTAACCAGAGATTTCACGAACAACCTAAATAATTTGAAACAAACAGAATTTTTAGATGAACTCAGTTTCTTTCTTATTATTTCCAAGTTTGAACATTACCAGAAAGAAGAGCGAACATTTCAGTCTTTTTCTTACTTGACAGTATGCATGGTTCCCAAGTGCCTTGTGTGCTTCATCTGCCACAAGGAGGACAACTTCTTCTGGTCTACAAGAACCTCGGTTTAAATCATTCTGTAAAACTTGGGGTGTGAGAAAGAAAACACGCCGACGCTGCCACAGGGATTGTCGTTTATTAGGGGCCATGTTTCCTGACAGGAATGAAGAAAAAGAGAACAATTAAATCTTTGCCATGCATTTAGTGTCCTTCATGCAAGGAGCTCTGTTCAATACCTCTTGACAGAAATACACTGTAAGCTTATATTTGTCACTATACCCACAAAGCCTATACCACTCACGATACAATAAACACCAGAGCAGCCTATTTACAACCCCATCATTAACCTTTCAGAACTGTCAAGCAATCAGGATCCAAAATTTAGTGTAGAAATACAGTGGTCTAGGTTGGCTTATTTTTTAATCACTCTCACATTTTAAAGAATCCAGGACATAGGAGAGCTGGTTCTTAAATAATTTAATTGCTTTAATTTCTCAGGGCCATTCCATATACAACAGCAAATTTCAGTCACTTCCAAGTATAGTTTGCAAGTGAACAAGAAAAACATTTGGAGTGAATATTTTTCATTCTTTAAGCCAAGTAGGTGAAACTATTTACACCTTGAAAACTTGGATCAAAATGACCTGTATCAAAACGACTTGTATACAAATGGTGACAAAATTGTTGAGACATGGCACTCGAATAGGGTAACTTCAGAGAACAAAAGAATCAGCACCCCTTCCCTGTCCCTTCCAGTCAAAGTTGGGGTGCTTGTTGTTTTCTATAGGTAGCTCGAACATCGGCACATCATTGCATGAAGCAGATGGGGGAGGAAAAGCTACATTTCCTCCTTTTGAAGTTAGTAAAACGTAAAAAAGCCCAGTTTTGAGCGGAGTGTCTCAACGCATTTTGTCACCGATAGTAGAAACGTCTTTGTGTGGCCCTCACCTGTCATCTCAGCTGTATCAGATTGTGGAATCCCCATGATATTAAAACAAGCTTCAATTTGCTGTGCAACCAAAGGTTTTGTGGGTGCCATAAAAATCACCTTCCCCTGAGGGTACCACCTGTAGAAATTGTACATCACAACTGCTGCAATAAAAGTTTTTCCCAAGCCAGTTGGCAAAGTCACTAAAGTGTTCTTATAAAGAGCCTGTTGTACAATATCGTATTGATAATTCCTAATGGGGTAATTTGTAGGGTAAATCCAAACATTTCCAGCTTCAAGATCGAAACCAGGAATGACTTCAACTTCGTCATGATTCGTTAAGATGTTTTTTGAAGCAATTGCCTGCCGAGCGGTGGTTGGAAAATTGGCGGTGTCGTTGAAAGGTGCGATTTCTTCCGCAGCAGCTAGTAATTCATCATCATCATCCTCTCCCAGGTCTACGATATTATTTGGATCAAAGCCGCTGTAAACTCCGTTTTGAGGCTGCAAAACCCTGTTTGAATTCGCATTTCGTGAAGAGGAATTCGAAGGTGCCTGGGCAGCTGCCGAATGTCCCCAACTCTGAAACAGCGTCGCCTGTCCCGCTTTGGATTTCTTCATTCTGCATTCTTCAGTAAAAGCCCTCAAAGAGATAGCAAGTTTATCTTGACTGGAGCAAAGAATTTATAAACGTTTCTTTCTTCATATTGTCTCACATTATGGTAGACAAGAACAAACGTAATGTGGCACATAAATTCCTGGAGGCCGCCATGTTGATTTGTGTACAAAAAATTGCGCGCTACAGCCATGTGATCAAGATTGACCAATCACTGGTAAGAAAAGCTCGTAACCAGTCTACCTCGTTTAAACTATTCATTTGTTGACACTGACCGACCAAAAACAGCGAGACAGTAGTCGTCCGTGAAAAATCGAAATGAAAGCTTTCTAGAGTTGAAAGCCCACTGAAAAGAAATATTTCAGAATGTATGAGTAACAAAAAAGTTGATATCGAAGACCTCGAAAGTGATTGGATGACACCAGGGAGGATTATGAGGTGTCAGGTTTCAGTTTACGCGCGGCCAGTTCCATGGCCTGATGCTTGCGCTTACAGCCATGGTAAACGTGATTTCTGTTTGACTTGAGTTGATCATCTAATTTGTTATCCCTTGATTGCTTTCTACCGGCCTTCTTCCAACTAAATGTGGATGGACATCCTTAGTTTCGGTGCAAATTGAGGAGATTACAGTGACTACAGCAATCTTTCGGCTTTTGATCAGCGCTTCTCGAACCACTGCAAGCTAAGGTAGAACCATTGGAAGCTAAGCTTGTTTTGAGAAATCGTGCGGTTAAAACTCGGTTGCAGGCACTTACTAAAGTGGTACGTATTCTTGGATTACTGCTGAGCTTGTTTATGGTAAACAGGTTGCAATAAGTTCACATAAATGATGGATAAGAATACATATGTACACTGTAACAACATGATTTTATATTTCACATGTGTACATGATAATCAGAAAAATCTCAATGGAGTCCTTAGAAAATCCTTGATTTTTTTGTGCATCTTGTACTTGAAATTTTACAATAGGCCTAAATCTAAATCTAAATGTCTGATCTGCAAAGGGCAGTGCAGCCCCAGTGCAGCCCATTTTCAGGTCCCTCTCCGTTTAGCAAATTCCCTTATTTGAGAGCAGTATTCATGTGTCCTTCTTCAAATATGCCATTTTAAACGGCCACTCTCTGTTACGTACTGTTGTGTGTTTTTAGAAAAGAGAATCTGATTCTTGATCAAACAAGATTTAGGTTCATCGATGGTAAGAAAGACAACAAAGCTACGCGTACACAATGTGTAGAAAATGGTTTACAAATTTAGCAGTTTGCATTTTTGTGTTGAATATTGATAATATTGAGCTCTATAGATAACCTGTCCTAAGGAAAAGCCTTTGAATGTAATAAATAATTTTTTCTGGCATTTACAGTATAGGATCAGATGGGTGTAAATGATCTCTGGAAGATACTGGAACCAGTTAAAAGAAATGAAGACCTCTCTTCACTTCGAAGCAAAAAACTTTGTGTGGATTTAAGTTGCTGGATCTGTGAATTTCAGAGTGCAAAGGCGCTGCAAGAAAATGTCCCCAGTCCTCATCTCCGAAATCTTTTATTCCGAGTTCTCTATTTATCAACAAGATTAGGTGTGAAGCTGGTGTTTGTCATAGATGGAGAACCTCCTGAACTAAAATGGGATGCTATAGTAAAGCGAATTCAAGCCAGAAATGGGGAGCAAAGTAGACATTTAAGCCCACCAGGTGGGCGAAGAATTGGGCGATCACACTTTGCACAATGGGTCAATGAGGTAAGTTCCCCCAAGGCTGGGTCGTAACAGTTATCATATATACAGTGACAGTTGGTGGTGTGGGTTGGATGTATAAGAGACTTAAAAGCTGACAATTTGAGTGTAAGCTTTTCATTAGAGAATGGTATGATGGTAAGTTTTGCAGCAGTACAACATCAGTACTACAAACTCTGGGTTGAAAAAAAGACACATTTCAAAGACACTGTTATGTACTTACTTGACACTTTTGCAATGTTTTTAGTGCTGCACTCTCTTAAAGCTCTTGGGAATACCTTATATCGAAAGTCCTGGAGAAGGAGAGGCTCTCTGTGCCTGGCTTGATCTCCTCGAGGTGCGTATCCAAAAAACACCAAGCCTTTTCTTTCCATGTAGACTACCAGTTATAGTACAAAAAAATCAGAGAAATATTGTATTTAACATAACAGAGCAGTTTCTTGTACACTGACTGACCAAGGGCTAATGGTTGATAAGAGTACTGTCCATGGAAATGATGCGATGATGGTACAATAATTTATTTCTTTTTCTTTTGCTCACATGCATAATAGCCTTAGAAACTTCAATGAAAATGGACATCAAAACCTGTGAGTGTTATTGTAAAAACTATTCAGAACAATTTTCGATGGTCTATACTCTTATCCACCATGGAAATGGCGTAAAAATGTTCCAAACTTTGCAGTGAAACCACTTGCCCGTGGCTCTTGGTTCCTTTTGAGTTTTGACCCTTTTTAATGTTATTTCTTTGGTCGACAAGAATACAGACCATGGAAAATTGTTGTTGATTTGTTAATTACTCAATGCAACATTATTTTATGTTTTTTAGATTGTTGATGGCTGTATTACCAGTGATGGGGATGCATTTCTCTATGGAGCCAGAACTGTTTATAGAGATCTTCCTGTCTCTGGGAAATCGAAGGTGGGTCTTTTTTGCCATTTTTTTAAGTGGGAGAGAGTTTAAATTTTTACATTGCTGTTTGTGGGGTCCATTTTCTGTTACACTGTTACACCTTTTTGTTTTATGTGGTATGATTCTCAGTGCTTGACTCTCAGAAAAAAATCTTGGGGCCAGGGCCCCCAAGTTTTAATTTTTTGTTGCCAGAACAAGTATTCTGGTCGCCAAAATTATATTAATGGATTTAGTTTTGTGAAGGATAACGGAAAATCGTTAGTGTACATTTTCCCAACGAAGAATGTCATCTATCTTGGGGGCCAAGTTGGTGACCAGGCGTGAAAATTTGGTCGCCACTGGGTAAACTGATCGCATTGGCAACCCCACGGGTCGCAACGTCGAGCCCTGATTCTACGAAGAGTTACCAGAAACCTTTAGATTCCAGGACAAGATTTGACTTAAAGATTTTTTGGGTATTCTCAAAAAATTAAACACCACAGAAAGCTTCATTTTACTTCTTTTCCCCACAAAATTTAACACAGTTATTTGTATTGAAGGTCAGGTTTAGCCCTCTACATGCTGAGTACTAACAGAGATCACCATATATACAATCTCAGTACAAAATCTTTTTTAATCAAATCTAAAACTACTGATCAGTGAACAGAAACATGATACATATGATAAACTTACTTGAAGTTTGATTGACATATTGTAACACTCTCCCTATAGCAAAATGATGAATATTCTAACATTTGATTCCTTGTTTCCATCGCAGCAACATTCTCTAAAACACGTAGTAGAATGAGAACGGCTATCACATTTGCCCACCAATATGATGCTGGTTCATATCATATGCATGCAATACTTAACTACTGGTAGTACTGAGAAAATCTTGTTCTCCTAGTCATCCTCACAAATCAGTCTGACAAATGTGGTTCATGTAGGTAGCACTGTAAGCCAGTAAAAATATTGCATTTCAACTTTGCTTATTCTTTGTTTTAAGGGGTCATCAGTAGACTGTTATAGGCTAGAGGAACTCAAGTCCCAGCTAAGTAGGTACCTTTCCTAAGCAGTTACACAACTATGATAATTATAAGTCTTGTTATTACTGTAATCCACCACCATGGGAACTGCATGTAAAGCTCATGATAACCACTTAACGATGCAATGAGAATTATCTGAGGTTGACCCAAAGAATGGCTTTGGATAAAATAGCTTTGACCTTAAAATAAATTCAACCTGCTACATTATATATTGCTTATCACAGGAGAGCCCAGGAGGTTCTCTGAAGACTGTTATCTCAGGATTGCAGCTGGTTGATGTTCCAAATACTTTGCCCAGGCTACGAGCCTCCTTCTGGATAACAGCCTTAATTGGAGAATTATGGTTAAGTTGATATTAGTATATGGAATTATATACCTCCCCTCACCTACCTTGCATTATTTTGAACTTCACCCTCTTCATGCTGTCACATAATCAAGGTGATCCTCATTCATGTACATGTAGCTTAGACATAAACACAATGAACTTGCCCACATGTATTATATTTATGTTTACAACTTTTTGTCTTCCTAATTTATGTAGATCTCAGCCGAGAGAATTTAGTGGGGCTTGCTGTGCTTCTTGGTTGTGATTATCTTCCTCAAGGAGTGCCTCAAGTTGGAAAAATAAAAGCAATGGAACTGATTCAAAATATCAAACCTGACAACTTAATTCAAAGGTACTATTTGCATTCTGTTAACAAGGCTGCAAATAACAGTCGGTCGTCGGACAATTGTCCAGTAAATTTGATGTTTTGACCGGCAAAATATTAGTCTGGTCTGTCACTCTGACCGGGCACTTTTGATCCAAATTAAACTTTTAATCATCATACTTAAATGACGCTTGTGGCAAAACATTGTTCCGCTACACACATTGACAATCCAAAAATAATAATCTGCTATCGAAGAGTGAATCAGAATTAAATTTTTGTTTAATTGTACTGGTAAAGAATTCGGCTTAATGTTCTTGGCAATGAATTGTAGACGCGCTGGTTCGGGCGCTCTGGTTTCTGTGAAGTCACATTTCTGAAAAACTATCAAGACTCCAAATTTATGAACTTCATTAAACGAAACCCGACTCAGGTTTAATATTCTTATTTATTTTATTTCATTTTGTTCCTTTGACTAATAAGACCCATTCAGAGCGATAATCAGCAAGTTTTTTTCGGAATTTATTGCATTTGCGAATCAGTCCTTTACATAATGTGTATATAAAGAGGCCCAATGTTGCAGATTTCTAAGACAAAAAGATTATAAAAGATTCCAAAGTATTATTTTAACCTAAACAGCACTTCAGTGCATTCAGGAGGCTTTGAAATAATATTGCCTCCAAATAAACAGACAATCATTTTTGTCAAACACGAATGACAAGTAGTCACTCTTCGTGGTCACGATTGCATCACCGTTCACTTCTGTTGCAAGTTTACAGTTTCAATTGTAAAACAGTGACAAATCTGCATGATCTATCTAATCTGTCGGTTTTTTCTCGGCCTATCCGATTATAGCTGTTTGTTCCACTGTGCGGGAAAACAGAGAGTGTGAGAGAAAATTGTGTCGGTGGTCGCGTATGAGTCGATTGTTTGCTTGATCATATTACTTGGTTGTTTGAGTTTCAGTTCGAGTTCGACAGCAAAAATGGATTTTTTGCTGTTACAGTGCGACCCACGAACTGATTTAATATCTCTGAAGAAACATCTTGACCAAGGTTTCGGCGAGGAAAAACAAAGCAGTGGGACAGGGCTAAAAGAAGACGGCCAAATCTGAAAAGAAGGAAAGCCTACAAAAAAAGGGTTGCAACAAAACGCAGTGCGAAGTCAGTGAAGAGTGATCAGTGAACTGATACAACTGTTAAAGCTCCTGTCTGTGATTAATATTATTGTGCAATTAAAGCAGTGAAATGGGTTGTTTTCTTGAATTCTTACTTTTGCTCTTTCACTTGGAATTTTTTTGTCCGACCAGACTGTTTCCTTGTCAGGTCAGGTCTGGTCTATGACCTGACAAATGACCTGCTTATAAAAAAAATTATTTGCAGCCTTGTGTTAAGTGTATAAATGTGCCAAAAACAATAATGATGAGCCACGTACAGCTAGTATTTCATTTGCTTACACTAAGCATGTCAACTCGTACAACAATCTGAACAAATTTTGAAAGAACAGTCAGATTACCATCAAGACCAACTTCAACGTCTTTAAGTCCAGTATTATCTCAGGGTTGTTGTACATGCATGGGTGTGAAACCTGAAGGACTAAAGCACCTGACACCTTTATTATTGATATTTTAAGGCGCATATTAAGACTTATCTTTTTAGAACTTTATATTGGTGAGCAATTTTACATTCAGTTCTTACTTGCATGCATATATATTCTTTTTATTTTTTATTTTTTATTTAAAAATGCATCATCTTTTATTTGTTTCTTGTAAAGTAATGCAGTTGTAATGCGCTGCTGATCATTCCCATGTTAAGCTGCACACAATAAGTTCATAAATTATTATTATTATTATTATATCATTAATAACATCCTTAAAAGTTCCTTTTTTGATGAAGGTTTCATAAATGGACTGCAATGGGAAAATTCTCCGATCAAGATCTTTCACGCATAGAGAAATCTATAAAATGGTAAGAGAATAGCAAATTGGCATGATTGAGGCATGAAGTGTTTATCTCTTGTAAGGCAGAATTAAATTCAGGTGAAAAGTTTTTAACCGAAGTTGATACTCAGTTTCCTTTGTCTCGTAGCCCTTATTTATGAATTTTTAGGGTGGGTGGGGGGAGGGGGTGGGGAGACAAAGAAGAGTCCACCTAAGTGTAGTTTAAAACTTTTTGACCTGAATTTAATGTGGATTTATATCATATATCCATTGTTTTTATTTTCCGTATGCAAATTTTCTACTACTCAGAGGTAACTTGCATGTACATGTGAAGACAATAAACAACAACTCACTCATAACTTTCACACATGTCCAATACCCTCGACCAGATTCCAGTGGACAAAACCTGGAGTCCGACGGAGTCTAAAACCGGAAGTACAGTAGAGTCCACTTGAGTTACCGGAAGTTTAGTCATGAGTGAAACCGGAAGTGTAAACAATACTTAGAGGAGGGTTGGAAAGTCGTCCGATGGAGTCCATCGGTTCCATTGGAAACACATCGATTCCGATGGAATCTCAGGAAGTCTAGTCGTGCCATGAGTCAAAACAAGCACACTGCACGTGTAACATAACTGGTTCTTTAAGCCCTAAGTCGAGAATGGCAATCCTAACAGGAAGTTTAGTCATGAGTGAAACCGGAAGTGTAAACAATACTTAGAGGAGGGTTGGAAAGTTGTCCGATGGAGTCCATCGGATCCATTGGAAACACATCGATTCCGATGGAATCTCAGGAAGTCTAGTCGTGCCATGAGTCAAAACAAGCACACTGCACGTGTAACATAACTCGTTCTTTAAGCCCTAAGTCGAGAATGGCAAGCCTAACAGGCAACAGAACTCGTTCTTAAAGCCATGAGTCGAATCAAGCACGGACGTCGGTACACATAAGTCGTTCTTAAAGCGATGAGTCAAAACAAGCACGCTACACAAAAAATATAACTCGTTCTTAAAGCAATGAGCCGAAACGAGCACGCTACGCGAATGGCATAACTCGTTCTTAAAGCCAAGAGTCGAAACAAGCACGGTACCCACGTAACATAACTCGTTCTTTAAACCCTAAGTCCCCCGGGCCCTTATTCGAGACGGACTGGCACGCTTAAAGCCACGAGTCAAAACAAGCACGGTAAAGCTATGAAACGGGGCAAAAGCCCCGCGAAACGAGGACAGTACACAAGTATATGCTTCGTTCTTTAATGGTAACTATAATATGAGCTACACTTGAGTAGAATTATTAAAAGAAACATACTGGTAGGGGGTAGGCATAACATTGAAATTGACATTACATGGATACAAAATGTACTAAGTTATTGAACTTTTACGCGCGCTCGCGTTTCGCTCGCTCTACTATCCCTGAGGAAAAATGGGGGACTACTCGTAGTCTACTTTGCATGTGAAAAGATCACCATTGCTATGGTACATGACACCTCACACCTTTTACAGAAAAAAAAATATTCATTTAATAAGTGAAGTTAAGTATTTCAGTGGTATAAAATAAATGGAACATATTGCATGGCCGCTCGGAGATAAGAAATTTCTCTTCTCATGTTGAAACAATATTTCACTGCTTCCAGCAAGGTTTACCCTTCCTTCTCTGTTGGATTGCTGTTAATCATACCTTTGTTGAGAAAAGCATGGACAAAATTCTTATAACAAGTTAGAGTTAATTTGTGTTTTTCATGTAAAATCATGCATGCCCAACCCTATTCTGCACCCTACAGGAAATAATTACGTTGGATATATGCACGCAATTTCAATATGTAAAGGGTGTGGGGAAACAGTGATAGATTTAGTACAGGGTATTTTTCAAAAGGGTAGCACCTGGCTATGAGCCAGGGCACAAATAAATTACAAATACTCAATCATTGTTCCAAAGACTTTCAATGCAGGATTGTAGCTTTTATCCTGAATATTAGACAGTGGTATTACATCTTAAGAAGAGACAGTAAATTCCTTTTAGCTTGTGTTTTGCTTTCCCCAGTGTGAATGAAGAGCTGTTCTCGCAACAGTTTACCCATCAGAACCTTAAAATTTATATAGGTCTTGTGTCCAAAAATTATTGACGTGACTTATACACAATATTAAAGAAAGCATTCTTTGGAGCACTATCACATGGCTAGGCTTTATTTCCATGCCCTAAATGTTGTCACACATGACCTACATTGGGGAAACATAGCATCTGCGGTAAAAACCACAAGCTAGTAAAGGTCTTTACTATTACTTCTCCTCTCATAACTGTACTTAACAAAAAATTTTCTTTGGCATTGTATCATGCACTGTATTTTATTAGCTTTATAGCCACTGCACTGCTTTCATCCCATTCTCAATGCCCTTGTCAAAGACAACTTTGAAGAAGAGGAAGAGTGAGCACAAATATTCAGTAAAGGGGCCAGAGGAAAAGACAAAAAAACCATGTAACATTGCTTTAAAAATTGCAAAAATAATTATGTTCCAATTAACCAATCACTTCCTCCTGTCCTACTATTTAAAAGCTTTCCCAATATTTCCCCACCCAAATGAAGCCAGTAACAGTGTCCATTGAAAGAAAAAAAGGGTAGCAATAAAAGCAAATAAAGAAGGGAAAGCGAAATTTGTGACTGCAGCTGAGTTCCTTTAAAACCACGAAACCATCTCATGATTTCTATGCATGCCCCAACTTTTGAAAATAATATTTTCAATTTGCATCTGTAACTGAACGCTGTGAACTACACGGCTTTTAAATAGTCTTCTGGTAAGATTTAGCTCATAAGCCAGACAGTGACTAGAAAACGAAGCCACTAGCTTCAAAACAAGTTTCTCAGCAAAATTCCCACGAGAGGAATGGGATAAAAAACAAAACAAAAACAACAAAACAACGATGAGCTGAACTAAAAGGATAACTATTACAAAGGGGACTCAGGAATGAAAAAAAGTTTATCAGACTGCTTTGAAGGGGCTGGTCTCACTTGTCCGTTTTCATCAGCCAGCTCTAGGAACTCCTGCACCTGGAGCTGACTGATGCCTGGCCTTTCCAAAGCTCCCAGCAAGGCCTGTCCCTATGCCCTTCTTTCACCTGTCACCATCTGTGCCTTCTTCAGGAATAGCCGCCTTCTGCAAATAAGACCTGAATTGTTATCTTCATTGTCAGAATTGAGAGGTGGGATAACAGCTTTAGTAGGTACAGGGGAGATTTCTGATCGTTTTTTGAGATATCCTCCTTGTTCCTAATGTCATTGGGGGAACCAGACCTGATAGGTTTCTTCACTTCCTCATCTCTCTTTACCTATGAAAGATTGCAAGAAAAAGGTATGACAGAGAAAACAAAATTAAATAAGGTGGCTTGACTGGATTTTTTAGGGGGGATACCTTCCAAGTTTTAAAGCATTAACTACATCAGCATGAGTAAAGATATGGGAAAAAGGCTACCAAACATTACTATATTATATATACATAAAAATTTCTTATTATCTAGGTTTTATTGCAAATGGAGTCGCCATGGCAACCTAATGAAACCAATATGTTTTTTATGTATGTCTGTGTTTCTCTGTACCAGGAGTGTTTTTTAGAAATGGCTTAAGGGAGTATGTACCTGCCATAACTGCTTCAATTATGCAAAGTTTGAACAAATTCTGTGAGAGCATTTTCGAAATATTTTGAAACAAGTTTTTAGAATCATAAAAACAGTGAAATAGCATGTTATATATCCACACAATTAGCTAATATGTTAAGAAAATGTTAAGCTTTCGAAGCACGGTTTCATCTCATAATGATTTGATTCCGTTGAAAACTGTGTAAAAAAAAAAGGAGGGGAATTGCTCTGGGCGATCGCTAGTGAGAAGAATTTTATTAACCTACATTCAGCTGCTTTTGTTACAGTTTTTGCACATAATTTGGTCCATGCCTACAAATTTCACATTATTCAAAAAACCACTTAATAAATTTTTTCAGAAACTTACCAATCTCAAGGTCAATTGTTAATAAATATACCCTGCAAGTTTCAAGAACATTGAAAACAGTGAAGGCTTTTAAAAAGGGCCTCCAATATAACCAGGGTTGTCAGAAAGTTTTGAAGTAGATGACTGAGTTGTCAAAGTAAGCAGCCAGCTTAGGGATACTTTATTTAAAAAACGTCATCTGCAAAGAAATGCTAAGCAGAGTAGGCGGCCAATACTAACCAAGTAGGCGGCACTTTTCACTGGCAGCCTGCTACTTTTGACAACCGTGTATAACCAAATTTTCCCTTAGTGAGTGTCCTCATTATTCAGTGGCATTGTTTTCAAGTTTCATATGCACATGTACAATTTTTTTTTAGCAAAAGAAATACATTTACATTTAAAAGAACTCTAAATTACTTTCCAAAGAAATATCCGGAAAATGCTAATAATTGTCTTGTGCCATGGATAGCAGTGAGAATCGAAACGGTGAACATCACGGCTCATCATGTAGGATGTAATACAACTAACTACATGTACGAGAGAACTACTGGAGAACTGACAATTTGACTAACAATAGACGACTGTTTAACTGTGACAATAGACGGATCAAAACGCACCAATTACTGATTACGAGTCTTCATAGCCAATACCATCACGGCTTAACTGACAGACGACCAATAACATTGCAACGTAATTGACCAATCAGATCAATAGCCAGATATAATACCATCGACTAACGTGATACAACTCACTTTGACTCTGAAGATGACTACCGCACAGGTTGTCGAAACTTCAGTCACTGTCAACAACAACAGTCCTATTCAGGACTACGTTCACCCGGACGATCAAACTCAACCTGCTTTTGAAATGACTCCTGGGTTCAAACCTTTCACAATTAATTATCTTACTTGGGTTACAACATCACAGCAACTTTTAGAAAGAGTTGCTGCGATTTTCTTAAAAGATTAGCTAGTTGTGTGGATAGCATACTATTTCACTGCTTTTATGATTCTTAAAACTTTGTTTGAAAATACACTGTATTTCCAAAATGCCTTAATTGAGGCAATTATGGCAGGTACATAATCTCTTAAGCGTTTTCTTAAAAACACTCCTGGTACAGAGAAACACAAAGATAAAGAAAAAATGTAATGGTGTCATTACATTGCCATGGTGACTCCGATAATTGCAATAAAACCCAGATCATAAGAAATTTTCATCTTTATATAATACAGTTGGGGTAACCTTTTTCCCATGGATATCTTTACTCATGCTGACATAGTTAATGCTCAAACTTGGGGGCTACCCCCCTAAATCCAGTCACGTCACCTTAATTCTGGCTCTGTTCAACAAAAAATAAAATAAAATTTTTAACAATTCCAAAGTCAACAGTTACATGTATTACAGTACCTCACTGTAGCTATTTTCTTTCTCTCTTTTTCTCTTGAGGGCATGACAAGTCATAAGAGGCCCAGTAGAGGTCAAATATCTGACATAAAGAGGACATAGCTTGATCCTCTTGTTTTAGCTTGAATGTGTTTTCTAAAATAACATAGAAGAATTCCTCACATCAGATGTTGCCAGAGAGTTTCTTTTTCTATCTGCTTTTACTCACTGCCATAAGAGTTTCTGAGTTGCAAAACACACCCTAATACCAGACTCAATTTGATTGGAGGGGGAGGGTGATATTCTGCAGATTAATTTTGTTGGAAAAAAGTTTTGTAAGAAAATCTCTCTCTGATCATGAGCAAAAATATAGTATCAAGGTCATTTCATGCCAACATAATTACTGAAATTTGTTTAACACCTTCTGGTAGTTTATTATTCAAAATCAAGACAAACTTGCAGAAATTATATTCTATACCTGATGCTATATGTGGTGTATGTGCTGTAGCTGAAATGCATTCTTGTCTTAAATCAGAGCTTTCTTTAGACCAATTTTTCTGTGCTGGAGACTTTCATTCTATTCCTCTAAACTACAATGTACAAGTTATTACTAGTGTTATTGGAATAATAAACTTTTAAGAGTATTGTTTCACTAAAATCTGTTATATTTGATTGTTGCATTGTCAAATAGAAGTCCATGACCGAAAATAGCATTTAAGTTGCAGATTGGGTTCTCCCCACTTTGTTCAGGTATAGCAGATAACAAAAAGTAAATACTTTATGGAAAATGGAGTAAGTTTCAGGGCATAAGATCATTATTTTCGATTCAACATATTTTGCTTTTTTTGATTGGTTGCCCATGGGAAAATTTAACCTGAGATCAGGTCCAATTTTAGTGGTTCTCAGAGCATGATCTCTGGTTAGGGAAAATTGGAATTTTAGGTGACAGCTTTATTGCCTCTAGAAATATTACATGGCCATGGTTATATTTCCACTCGAGGGGTGTAATTTGCAGGTTGCAGGTCAGAATTTGGAAAAAAAATGTCCTGAAAAGTTTACAGATCTTCCCAAGCTCTTAAAAACAGAACATTACAATGATGTTTTGGTGATATCATATTCTTCACAGGGTCACGCAAAACCGGAAATATCAGATCTCAGTTCTATAAATTGATTCTTTAGTCCCAGGTCTTTCAAGGCAAGAAGGAAGGTTTTAAAATTGTCAGATCAGCTGATCTCATCACTCCTGCCAAAGCTAGCATATATAGTTAAAGAAAAGACTGGTTCCTCGTCGCTATAATTGTCTGCCGTACCTATGATAGAAAAGGAAATTACACAGCCAAGGTGACCCAATTTATAAGTGCACTCGACTAAACGCACAATAAAGTTTCATCTGAGTTTAAAAGCAAAAACAAATTTCACTGAAATCCATGTTGGATGGACGTTGTGGATAGCCAGCACCATTCGTTATTCTTTTTTTTTTTAAAGTGTAACATACAGTATTCAGGAATTCATCATATGCCACCCAGGTTACCACGATGCAATGCCCTTTCCTTACATAAAAGCTACTCACTATCAGGCTCCCAAAGCAAGACACCGATGTCTATTAGGATACCATCAGCTCTAATTTTCATGTGGCGGCTTTTTTGTTGGCAGTGCAAGTGTTTCAAAGTGGAAAAAGACCTTTCTAGTAGTGCTACATATTTCAAGTACTACGTAACTTAGCCTGCGTAGCAGGCGCCTGGAAGTAGTGAGCGCAAGAAAGAATGGGTGCGCGAGAAGGAGACACGCGAAGGGTCTTCCTCTCCCCTTGCGTGTCTCCTTCTCGCGCGCCCGTCCTTTCTTGCGTCCACTACTTCCAAGCACCTGCTACGCAGGCTATACATTATTACGAATTACATCAGCAGAACATGAGCGACAGCTTAGCCCATTGCACAGACTTAAAAGGTAATTGGCGACGACCATGACTGAATCGAGAGTCTGCTACTCTTACTATGATGAACATTGCATTATGGACATGTACCCTGAGGCTAACAATCGACACCTTTGCACCGAAGCGTCCATGATGTTTCCTTCTTGCTAATACCCTAACTGAGTAAACAGCAAATCACAGGACTACAGTGTGTGTTTTTATGTATTCAACGATAATGAACATATATGTTGTAGTTACATTTCTATACCAAAAACAAAAGAAAAACAAAAATTACCTGAGATAAAAAATTAACGATCTACAACATAAACACTATCTCTTCACTGGAAGCGAAAAAAAGCTAGCTTCATATGGCACTGTTATTGGAAATTTGTGCTCAGAATCACAAAACGAAATTTCAGACGACCTAAAGTATTAAAACTTTCCAGGAAACCCACTGAAGATTTATCGTCAATCTAGACAAAAATACCACATTAGGAACCCCTCTATGCAAAAATGCTGGCTACACCCCTGCTGATGTTTCGACAACCTGTACAATAGTCATCTTCAGAGTCAAATACTTTTTGTATTACTGAATTAGCAAAAAAAAATCGTACTTTTAGCTTGTAAAGTCCTTGTTACGTAAGCCGTTCCTTTACAAAAGATGTGCCTTTACCTTTAAACTCCTCCATCTACGTTGTCAGCCAGACGATGACAACATAAAAAAATGTAAAATTGACATTTGACATACCCAAGCAAAGGTCAAATTCACAATTTACCACAAAATAGTGTGTCAAATACCCGGGGTGGGGGGCAGGGGGGATGTTGAAATTTTCAATTGATCAGCACATAAGGTTTATACTTCATTAATATGCTTTTATTATGAAAAGATTCGTCATTTTTAAGGAACTGAGGAGTTCCAAACCATTTCATAAACGAACCTAGACTTTTATAATTATCATCACTCGGATAAGTAAATGTTAAAAACTACACTTCAAAACCAGCTCTAACACATTATAATGAATTGCCAACTGGTCTACTTGCATGTACTTGCATGCAGTGGTGCGCAACTGTAAGTACATGCAGATAATAAATAGTGGTATTTTCCTGGCTACTTACTTTTGAATCAAAATCTCAGGCAAGAGACATCTCTTTCTGAGGGATGCCAAAGTCCTTCTGAGGGATTCCATTTGCAACACACCTCCTTCTAAGGATACCAAACTCCTTCTGAAACGTCTCCTTCGGAGGGATGCCAAAATCCTAGTGAGAGATTCCATTTACCAGTTTCAAAATAGATAACTCCGTCGATTCTTCCCTCGGAGGAATTCCAAATTCGCACTTCAGGTTACGTTTTTGCTTTCTTATGCCCTGGTTTAATATCGAAAGATTCCACAATTTCAAGGAACAGTGGAATTTAAGATAATTCCATATGCCTTTTCCTTGCCGTTCGAATTCTTTACTCGTAAATTCTTTTAGAAAGTCAATGATCGAAAGATGCGCCATCTTGGCCATTTTGTTGATCAGGCAACTCTTGTTTCTAGTCCCCCTCGATCGCATCCTTCGTGTTCCCAACAGTTCGCGTTACCTGATCCTGTAGCACGCTCACTTTGTCAAATGTAATTGACTTTTTTCACTTCTCCTGGAGTATAACAACGAACTAACATATCGCAGTTCGGGAGCTGGACGAATAGAGAACGCATATCGCTACCGCCATTCGCTACACAGAAATTGTTATACAGAATTGTCTCAAATACGAGTTCGCTTTTAAAAAGAAATTACCTCATGAAGCGATGCAGTTTTTGATCGATGATCGGACTTCACTAGCTAACCAAATAATTAAGATTACATACCACATTTTCCCGACCTCTTATACACCTCTCCACTGCGAAAGACTGATGCAGTGGACTCCGTTTCACACTTTTCCATCTCGTTCAACATGATGACAATTTTTGACCTGGCGTTACGAATAGAAAATGTTCTTCTCCAGGCAATCGAATCTATTCGAATCTAATGGATACAATGGATTCCATTGGAACGCCTTTTCATCCCCTTATACAACAGGAGTGGAATTTCCTAAGTCTCTCACGAATAGAAAAATGTACTTTTCCATCGGAATCTATTCGTTTCCAACGGATCCGATGGACTCCATCGGAACGACTTTCCACCCCCTCATGTAACATGAGTGGAATTTTTCTAAGTCTCTAACGAATACAAAATGAACTTTTCCATCGGAATCTATTCGTGTCCGATGGATCCAATGGACTCCATCGGAACGACTTTCCACCTCCTCATCCATCATAAGTGAGACTTTTGTAAGTCTCTCACGAATAGAAAAATGAACTTTTCCATCGGAATCTATTCGTGTCCAATGGATCCGATGGACTCCATCGGAATGACTTTCCACCCCCTCATCCAACATGAGCGGAATTTTTCTAAGTCTCTAACGAATAGAAAATGTACTTTTCCACCGGAATCTATTCGTGTCCAATGGATCCGATGGACTCCATCGGAATGACTTTCTACCCCCTCATCCAACATGAGCGGAATTTTTCTAAGTCTCTCACGAATAGAAAATGAACTTTTCCATCGGAATCTATTCGTGTCCAATGGATCCGATGGACTCCATCGGAATGACTTTCCACCCTCTCATCCAACATGAGCGGAATTTTTCTAAGTCTCTCACGAATAGAAAATGAACTTTTCCATCGGAATCTATTCGTGTCCAATGGATCCGATGGACTCCATCGGAATGACTTTCCACCCCCTCATCCAACATGAGCGGAATTTTTCTAAGTCTCTCACGAATAGAAAATGAACTTTTCCATCGGAATCTATTCGTGTCCAATGGATCCGATGGACTCCATCGGAACGACTTTCCACCCTCTCATCCAACATGAGCGGAATTTTTCTAAGTCTCTCACGAATAGAAAATGAACTTTTCCATCGGAATCTATTCGTGTCCAATGGATCCGATGGACTCCATCGGAATGACTTTCCACCCCCTCATCCAACATGAGTAAGATTTTTGTAAGTCTCTAACGAATAGAAAAATGTGCTTTTCCATCGGAATCTATTCGTGTCCAATGGATCCGATGGACTCCATCGGAATGACTTTCTACCCCCTCATCCAACATGAGCGGAATTTTTCTAAGTCTCTCACGAATAGAAAATAAACTTTTCCATCGGAATCTATTCGTGTCCAATGGATCCGATGGACTCCATCGGAACGACTTTCCACCCTCTCATCCAACATGAGCGGAATTTTTCTAAGTCTCTCACGAATAGAAAATGAACTTTTCCATCGGAATCTATTCGTGTCCAATGGATCCGATGGACTCCATCGGAATGACTTTCCACCCCCTCATCCAACATGAGTAAGATTTTTGTAAGTCTCTAACGAATAGAAAAATGTGCTTTTCCATCGGAATCTATTCGTGTCCAATGGATCCGATGGACTCCATCGGAATGACTTTCTACCCCCTCATCCAACATGAGCGGAATTTTTCTAAGTCTCTCACGAATAGAAAATAAACTTTTCCATCGGAATCTATTCGTGTCCAATGGATCCGATGGACTCCATCGGAATGACTTTCCACCCCCTCATCCAACATGAGCGGAATTTTTCTAAGTCTCTCACGAATAGAAAATGAACTTTTCCATCGGAATCTATTCGTGTCCAATGGATCCGATGGACTCCATCGGAACGACTTTCCACCCTCTCATCCAACATGAGCGGAATTTTTCTAAGTCTCTCACGAATAGAAAATGAACTTTTCCATCGGAATCTATTCGTGTCCAATGGATCCGATGGACTCTTTCGGAACGACTTTCCACCCCCTCATCCAACATGAGCGGAATTTTTCTAAGTCTCTCACGAAAAGAAAATGAACTTTTCCATCGGAATCTATTCGTGTCCAATGGATCCGATGGACTCCATCGGAACGACTTTCCACCCCCTCATCCAACATGAGCGGAATTTTTCTAAGTCTCTCACGAATAGAAAGTAAACTTTTCCGTCGGAATCTATTCGTGTCCAATGCATCTAATACACTTGGTAGGACTTTACACCACTAGACTTCCGGTTTTCCGATGGAAAGCAAGGGGATACGACTGGATTCTGGTCGACAGTATTGGACAACCCTCATAACTTTTGCTCTACATGTAGATTAAAGTAAGGACTTTTCTCCTAAACCAGTTCTACCAATCAAGATATCTTTCATGAAATCATAGTGATTAAAAGCACTCATCAATTTGTCGCACTTTAAACCTTTAATGTCAGCTTGTACAGTTATTGTACAGTTTGTGCTTAAAATACAACTTACACATGGTGGAAGACCTGAATACAATTTATTCTGTGTGAGAAAGAAATGTATGTTTCAATAGTTAAACATTACTGTAATATTATTTTTTCAGCAAAGCCTTAAAGGACAAGAGTTTCCCACATCCTAAGGTAAATCAGAGGATGAAATTAAATAAAATACCTAACTGTGTCTGCTATACATGTCTAACAGTGTTCATATAACATTGCTTGGTCCACTTATTCTAAATTTACTATTAATATCTATTTTTTTATTTTAATTTATTATTTTAATTTAATATTTTTAATTTTTATTTTTGTTTATTTATTTTTGCTATTTATCCTCGGAGACATTAGCATCTTATTGCTATCTTTTAATGCAAGAATAAATAAAAATTATTGATTGATTGATTTTAGTCATTTTTTAGAGTAAGAAAGGATATTAACTGTAAGGTACCTGAAGCAAACTATATAAGAAAATAAGGAAAATTTACACTACATGGTATTTTCACTGCTACCTAGTAACCTACATTTGTATGAAGTTAAAATTGCTGTGAAATAAATTTTAGTCAATAAAAGGATGAAAACAGTGCTTGCAACTCATGATGTGTATCATGGAAATGGGGCTGCCAATTTAAATCACGGCTTTATATTTACATTGACCATGCTTTGTAATCTATCATAAAGAGCTTTCTTAAGAAATCCTGCCCAATGCATTTCTGTAATAAATTATTTTACTAGTATAATTTTATTCATAGGTGATACAGGAGTATCTGCAGGATCCTAAAGTTCCGCAGCAATTTTCTTTCAAAACATTTTGTCCAGATATCCAGAAACTGCAGGTGACTACTTAATTCACAGAGTGTAGTAGATAAGTTTGAGGAAATAATAAATAATGAATTTAAAACAAAAAGACTGAAATTATAAATATAACCACCCAAGATGATTTTATGTGCCATTATTAGTGGTTGGAGGGAAAATAATCTCCATAAAGTTTTATCATGTGATAAAGCTTCATTTAGGTTAAAGGACATGAATTAAAAAAGTAAGGGAGAGGTTAATTATCCACAAAATGTGTGGACTTAAAAAAAACTTTCCAGGCCCTTGCAATCTGACGTCTCACTAAAGCACTAAGGAAAGCCATTGAAAATCGATAACAAAAATTTTTTTTAGATTGGCCTTATAATTTTCTTCAGAATCAATCTACGGTAAAATTGTTGAACCTCACACAACCTGCAATCCCTTGATTTGGTCTCACTAAGGGCTATCACTTTGACCGTCAGTTCTTTAATCTTTGATGCGGTTCATTTAAATATGAATAGGGCGGAAAAAATAAAGTCTGGCCACTTTTCGTAGAATCTCCAGATTCTTTCCACGAGTCTCCAGATTTTCCTTTATCAGGGGTTGGCAGGTCTGCCTAATGACAATCTTAGAATCGCTAAATGTTGTGATCCTGGTTCCTGATCCTTGTCTTTTTTGAATTTGTTGTTGTTGTTTTGTTTTGTTTTTGTTGCTGAATATATACGTCTAATGTCATCGTTCAAATATATTTATATTATTATATTACTGGTATATACTTTGTAATGTATATGTTGCGTGTGATTTTTTTCTGTTCCCTCATGTTTGAAAGGAATTTTGTCTAAAGAGTTTAAAGTGGAATGAAGAAAAAACAACAGAAAAGGTATGAATATGGAAAAATGAATGATAGCATACAACTAATACGATAATCTCTGTTTTGTAATTAGTTTTTATTCATCTCTCCCTTGCAGATTCAACCATTGATTACATACTGGCAAATGACATCATTGCTTGAAAAAAACATAACAACCTTTGTCCAGCCTGAAAAGTAAGTCAATAAACTCTAACTAATGGTTAAAAGATTAGAAATGTTGTGGTCCAATTTTATCCTTGGTTTAAATTTTTTTTTCTTTTGTTTCAAACTCAAAAACAAAAGAAAATAAAATTTTAAACCATACGGATAAAATTAATCCACAGAATATGTATGAAATCAGGGCTAGGACACAAAGGAAATTGAGAATCAACCTGAAATCAAATTCGACCTGCAACATGTATGTTGTAGTTCAATTTCATGTTGTGGAAGCTCTCCTAACGGACACTCTCGTAAGCGGACAGCTCTACTTATGGCCACCTTGACAAACCCCGTTTTACTCAACTACCATATGAACTCCGTATTTTTTCTTTCTCGTAAGCTTCTACTATATGTTATAAGCTAATGCACAGTACTTTTAAGCAGTTGACAGACTTCAACATTTTATGCTTAATATAAGCTTATAATCATTTTTGGTGTATTTGTTTTTTTGCCAGGATAGTGAAAGCTCGAGTCCAGCAAAAAGTAGAATGTTATGAAGTTAAGTGGAAAAACTTAGAACTAGGTGAAGCATGTCCAGCATATTTTGTGACTGTTGAGCCCAGAGAGGTGAATGTGATATTTAACTGTTAAACAAATAAACTTATTGGTTGTTAATTCACCAAAATAATATCACAAGGCTGTGCTCTACGAAAAATTGAAGAGAGCCCAATGCTCTGAACTTGTAAAATCCAGGGAGCCCAGGATATGATTTGCATGAAAAAGGTAAGATTTTCTAGTCGCCCAAGAGCAAACGTAAGGTGCCACAGGCCACTTGGTGCTGCTAGAGTACAGCTAGCCCTGTATCATCTATGGGAGCAGAACCAAGGCTTAGCAGTGATGCAATTTTGCATCTCTTTTTTGAGGTTCTGTAGAATTGGTACACGGTTTTACTAGACCAAACGGTTTTGTATCATAAAAATTTTGGTAAATTTTGATGCAATATTGTATATTCTATAGTTAGTAATTTTTTTCTGTGCATTTTTCTGTGAAATTTTTCACTTTTGGACTCCCCTTATACAGTTATACCGGCCTTGTCTTTTGTTCTGCTGGGGTTTCTTACATGTATATAGGAGTCCTTTATATTGGGATTTCACTGTGACCATTGATACTTGCCAATTATCACACTTTAGGCATCTTTTATTGAGAACAAAAATATAACCCTGATCTCAGAAGCTTGTGGACCAATTTCTCTCGCTTGGTAGAAACATTTGACTTATAATGACAACATTGGAACATTTTTGAAACATAATTAAGTAACACGAACTAGAATCAAAGTAAGAAAGCAAAACTTCACGTGAATATAATTCGTACTTATACCAGGGGTAAATTCGAGACTTTGCGAGACCCTGGATACAAAATTCGAGACTGAAACTTCAAAATGTTCTAGCCTCCAGGACACAAAATACCGTAAAATTCCGAAAATAAGCCCCTCCATGTATGGGCCCCTCCAAATATAAGCCCCCCCAAACCGGTAAGGCAAAAAACCCTCTGTTAAATCGCCCCTCCGAATATAAGCCCCTGGGGGCTTGTACTTGGAAAACTGCCCTCAAATACAAAGTAAAACAAAGTAAAAACGGCAAATTTACTTTAAACTATAAGGCTAGTCCAATCGATTTTGAAACGCAAATTTTCCTCCGTAGATAAGCCCCTCCGAATATAAGCCCCTCCAAAAATAAGCTCCTCAAAAAGGGCCTTTGAAAAATTTAAGCCCCGGGGCTTATTTTCGGAATTTTACGGTAACCTGAAAATGAGACTTTACGACCCACCACAAAAGCTTCCGGGATTTCAAGATTGGGCAAAAATTTTCCGAGACCCACATTTTTCGAGACCTGACATTCTATGCCCTTTATAACAAAATCTCTAATTTTAGAAGTCTTGAGAACTTTGGGTCTCTTTGGAATGCCTTCAAAAGTCTTTGGGCATCTTTCCTCTATGAAAAATCCTGGCACTCACGCTGGTAGCGAAACAAGAAAATGTATTTTCTTTGTCTACTTTTCTCATGATGCCTTCTTATGAATGTACCTTATTTTGCATATTGTTGTATTTTTTAGCTTTTTGCTCAGGTATATCCTGATCCTGTGAAAAAATTTAATGAAGAACAAGCTGAACAAAATTCTAAAAAACAGAGTGAGTATAAGAAGAGTTTCAGGTTTTTGTTTTTGTTTTTTTTTTTCACTTATATCACGTGTTGCCAACAAGCACTAGATGTTCTTTTTTTCCCAATCAATTTTAAATTTGATACCATTGCATGCTAGGCCTGCCGGTGTAATTTTTGGCCAAAACAGGTCTAAACGGCCATCCTGTCCCAGGCTTCAGCCTATGCAGAAGTTAGTTCCCAGAGGAGAGAAATGCTTTTGTTCTTGACGTAGGAAGGGGAGGGGGTGTTCGAAATCACGGAAAACTTTGCTAATCAAATGAATTAGTATCCTGAGCTCAGAAGCGCTTTCCTTCTGGTAGGGATCTTTTTGGTCCGATTATAGAACAATTGTTAACATAATTTAAACCTTGGTTAGCAAAAGTTCCGGGCTTAGTTATTGCTTTTGGGTTTTCTAACATACTTTAATGAACAAATAACTCACTCAGGTTTAATAATTAGATTAGCGAAACTTGCGCTTAATATGAATGCACTGACCAATACTTCCAAGGAGAAAGGACGGGAAAACTTCAACTCCCGTGACCTCACTCGCTGTACATTTGCTTGGTTAAACTGCTCGTATTCCTACTGACATCTTCGTCAGGTTTCAATCATATTTAGTGCACAAAGATCAAAATACCGAAAATCTTAATAACGCTAATAAAACGTACAGAACAGATGATGTCGTCCAGGTTCCTAACTTATAATTACCTCCAGCCTTGATTCTGTTTTACAATATGGATTCAGACTTTTTTGCAGGCAGTACTCTTCGAGGCCGGCTCTCGACTATTAATGAGCGAGACTGAGCATTTTGAGCGTTGGCCAGCGACAAATCCGATACCAAGTTCTTTTTGACCAATATGCGGATAACTGCCGATCTAAATCTTCTGTATTTAATAGAATATATAATTGGATTGCAGCAACTGTTTGTAAATCCAACGAACATTGCCAAGGTACCGTATGGTCCCCTTACTTTTTCTCCTGTTCCAATCTCAATAAAAAGCAAAATGCAGAACGGAGACCAACAGATGAAGTACAGCAGAGTCACTGTTATTAAGGTTACCAATCCCTTGTGTCGGTTCATTTTGTTAGCAAATTTAGTTTGCCTTGTTTTATGAAACAAACCAAACTGTTCGAGTGCATTTCTTGATTTCTGATCCTTACCACTTGCAACTTCTTGGGTACGCTGGAGCTGATTTCGGATAACGCGCCCGATCTTGAAATAGACGAAAACCATAGACAACAAAGCTATTCCATATGTGCCCGACACAACGGAGATCGCGAACGCAAAGTTCAAACCAAATTTGGACCAATCCTTTTCCTCACAAGTGCCGATATAACTGATGAAACATTCGTATGAACTCACTCCAAATAATGGCAAAAATGCCCATAAGGCTGAATACAGCCACATAACTAAACAAAAAAAAAGAGCCCGCGATTTTGTCATCTCCATCGGATAATACAGTGGCCGGGCAATAGCCATATAACGGTCAACTGAGAGCATCATAAGATGCATTATAGAGGATATGCAAAACAAAAAGTTTCCAAATCCATTAAGCCTGCCCCATACATGTCCACATCTCCACTTGCCTGTGTTAACAGCGTCCAGCGCACAAGGCATCACCAGCGCGGCTACGAGAAAGTCCGCTATAGATAGAGAAATCAAGAAATGCGAGTTCGCAACGGATCTAAACACGCTTGAATACTTTAGAACGACGACCACCACGACGTTCCCAATGACTGTTAATACAAGGACGATGCTCATGAAAACCACGATGAGAATTTTCCATGCTTGCGGAATGTTGACTAACTTGTTGTCGTCTTCGGTCTGCGAAGTTCCTTCCGTCAGTGGAAGTGTTGTGTTCATTAACGTTTTCTGTTGAAAGTAGAAAAACAAAACTCGCTGTTTAGTTGTTGTATTGCTTTACTGAGTTATGTGCTCTCGTTTCATTATTATTCTATGAGTTCGCTCTCATGTTACCTTTTTAAAAGCCGAAGTAATGCGAAGCTATTTGCATATAAACACCTGAAGGGTGGCAAATTACAGAGTCATTACAAAGGAGTAATACACCTGATTAATCAACACAGTTTATTAGTCAGGATAAATCATAAACATTCATTTTTAAAAGAGAGCAGTGAGGGTTTAATGATCTGCCGTGTTTTCTTTGCCCAATATTGTTCAATATTTCCTTTCGTTGTAACTTGCGACACAAATTCAGTGAGTCTCATTTTATCGGCAACATTTTTGCAGCTGTCGAGGAAAACCCTATAATATAAAAACCTTTCAGTGAGACCCTTTCGTAAAAGTTGCATATTTGTTTAATAATATCGACCATCCTAACATAATATCCGAACTTTGTTTCAATTTTAATGTCGGGTACTAATGGGAGAGGGGGCAGCATGAGTAAAACTGAGAAAGAACTAGCGTCTCTAAAGTTAGTCGAGCGATGTTACTTTAAAGTACTTGGGGTGCTTTTACTGAAATTCTTTTGGATAAGGAATTCTTATAAACGTAGAAACCCGTCTGCTAAAACACAGATGGTCAACCCTACCGAAGTTTGGCGAGAAGGATTTTTACATATATTCACTATTTACTTCACAAGTTAGTTCAAAAAAGCTATTTTTTCTCAAGGCAGCGGCGGGGTGCGCCTGTCTTGCATCGGGAGAAATGGTCGGACATTTACGCATATCAATGAGCCATTGAAGTGGGCTAATCAGGCATGAATGTGCCAAGAAAGCGGCATAATAATAGAGAAAACAGGCGATTTTGGCGCAGCAGAGTGACTTAAATTGTCATTTCGGTAGTTAAAAAGATGAATTCTTTAACATTATAGAAAGCGGCATAATAATAGAGAAAACGGGCGGTTTTGGCGCAGCAGAGTGACTAAAATTGTCATTTCGGTAGTTAAAAAGATGAATTCTTTAACATTATAGAGCGGATTAAAGGATTAATCTATCATTCCAGCTAAATTTTAAGTAAAATAAATGAGAATTGGGTGCACACTTTTAACATTGAAAATCAGGCGTTTTACAGTATTTTCAGTATGGAGAACGACCCTTGTCCAAGTTAAACATCGAATTTCTTCAAAAATAATCACAAATCTTCAGATTATAGAGCGGATTATTTAAAACAACGGCCTTACCTACACGTGAAAATTTGACTCGATTAAGTTACAGACTTTAAAGTTTGAAAATGTAAAGTGTAAAGTTAGCGCGCAATGTTATAAATCAGTCAAATAACAAAGGCCGTTTCGTTTCTCTCATAATGGACTATACATTAAACTAAACAAGAGACGAGAGTCTTATGAATACAGTTCAGTTTCCAAGTTAACCTTGCATGTAAAATCTCTTTTTTTTGCCTATCATTATCGTCACGAACCACTCACGTTATGTTTTACAGTGTATCTTCGGAAAGTCAGTCACTCAGATCAGTCACTCGAGCCTAGCCATGAATATGGCCCCTTACTTTTCGCTTCTTTCTTCTTTTTTTTTTTCTGTAAAGTCTTCGGCTGGTGACAACTTTTTAACATCTCTCGTTTCAAGCTGATTGTTCTGTAAACTGCGTTGACAGTGTAAATCTAAGAGTTGAGCTTAGAAGAAATCTTCCCTGCTGATGGAGTGTTGAAGTTATTCTCAAGATCGAATAAAATGTTAAGAATTATTTATCAACCTTTGTCACTTGAAATCCCGCACTTGACAACTCCAGAGTCTTGTTCAGCGCCTGATTACATGAACCAGGCTGGCTTGGCTGGCTAGCCTCGTTTATTGGGATCACGGGCCCTCAGGTACAGCTAACACAACTAACTTTGTTATTTCTTGACCACTAAACCAGCTTGCCAACTTGACAAAAAATCCCAGCCCTGCAAACAGAGTGAGCCGGCACTCCGGGTTCAGGTAATGAGTCCTTAGTTGTGCCACGCTTTGTTTAGACAAGTTCTCCACGTGATTCTAATCAGTTACACGGTTTGTAGCCAAGTAAACAACGATGCAGGTGACGATGATCTTGGATATGTTCAGTCGTTAGGCGTTATCAACTGTAGTTCTCTTCCATAAAAAGGTTATTGGAGGGTGTGAATGGGGTTAACCGACTAGCGACAAAGGGCAAAAAATATTACCGACTACCGACAAAACGCGAAAAAAATTACCGACTACCGACATCGACCGACATTATCTATATTTTTTTCAGAAAGAAGAGTATATTGTATTTGTTCTACTTTTCTAGGAAGTAACCAAAGATACCACGTCACAAGTCTTTTTACAAGTCACTACCACAAAACGAGGATATTGAAATCGGTTTGCAGAGTGTATGCCAAAAATTTCTACAACCCTCCTAGTCCTAAACATTGTATGCGACAAATGCTTAGATTAATCCTCAAAGAAAATTCTTTCCAGTTCAACGGAAAGCTCTACCTCCAAACCCACCGTACCGCGATGGGCACAAAGACAGCAGTTTCCTCTGCCAACATTTTCATGTCATATATTGAAACACAAAGTCTATAAGCAGCTAAACCGTCTTTAAACTAGACATCGTAACTTTCTTCGAAGAAGCAAACTTACATGATCCTACTATTAAATTCACCACCGAAATTCACTGAGACAATGTTTTTAGACACAGTTGTATACAAGGCACAAGATTAAACGAAAAAGTTATCCTTGATGTAAAGACTACGGAAACCTTCCAGCACACATTTTGCGGCTTGTCACCCACCGATTTGTCAAAAGAGTTTGAGGAAAGTGTTTCAAAATTCAAAAGAACGCTTGATGGTTGATGATGGACAGAGGCTACCAACACAATTTGAAAGACAAATTGCAATGAGAAATAAATGAAACTCACGGAAACCGAAGTCCGCGCTCCTAAAACAAAACCGAGCAAGGAAGGAAAAGAAATGTTACCTTTAGTGGCACAATAGGGAACTTAAAGAACCACGGCGAAGTTCACGACGACGACATCTGTTGACTGGGAAAAGACTGGAACGAGAACGTCAGTTTCGGCAGGAAAAAGGAAACTTAAGATCCAATCGGTCGGTCGACGACGACGACACTGTATGTAAACACAAATGAAAACTGTGATGTTCGTTCGCAACAAAGTTTTTCGCAATGATCTAATTTTTAAGCCGTATGTCTAATTTCCTTGACGATGGTGAATTTTTTGTGTTGTCTGACCTTGTCGAGTGGAAAAACACCTGCTTTCCACACAAAGATTATTCAACTTTCAACCTGAATGAGATGACCGAGTCCGAGTGTCTGTCAGGTTTAGATTTGGAAAAAGAGACATTCTGATGTGATAGCTGTTTTCCATATAAAGTTTATTTCCTCTATATTATATAATTATATATTATTAAGATATGTGATTTGCCTTACCTAAATACGTACAAATAAATTTCTCACTTACGAGTTCACACGCTCGGCCTCCCCAGCTGTTGTCATTCTTCGAAGTAAAAACAATTCACTTTTAGTCTACATAGCCAATAACATTACGGTGTAACTGACAGACGACTAATAACATCGCGACGTAACTGACCAATCAGATCAATAACCAGAGTATAATAAGATCAACTGACGTAATACAACTCACTTTGACTCTGAAGATGACTACCGCACAGGTTGTCGAAACGTCAGTCACTGTCAACGAAACTGACTTTTTTTGTACCCTTTACTAAGAACGGTATATTTAAACTTACAAAATGTGGACTTTCTCCTAAAGGTTTATGTATTCTACGCAGTGTAACACGGATTATGGTTAACACGTATAATTGCAGCTGTAACAGGAACATGTATCTTTGGTGATACAGCGACGTTTATAAAAGATTGCAGAGTTTTATTTGGAGATATTTTTTTTGTGCCTTTCTTGGGTTCTGCCTTGGGATTGACAGCAATGTGCAGCCTAGCGTGGGGAAATTTGGTTGCATTTGACTGTAATGATTTGCTCGTGGGCAAGGAATTTGATTGCAAATTTTTGAAAAAAGTCAAATCTCCACCCTACGATCTGCCTCCCTCACCGCCGGCATTACATTGATAGATGCATTATACCTGCTGAAGCTTGTGGATTGCAGGACGACGTGATTGTACTTTGTTTGGCGTCGTCGACGACACCACGACGACGAAATTTACTGGTCGCGCTTTCGCAGTACACTGTAACTCACTTCTGGTCGTCGTCGTGGTTCTTAAGTTCCCTAATACCAGCCCTTAGTGTCTACTGTAAAAGAAGCTTTAATGGAAAAGTGGAATCTCATACAAAACCAACCGCTACTTTGCTAATTTTTTAAAGAACCACCCCTTTTTTCCTAAAAGAAAGGAAAACCATGGTAAAGAACATACTTGTTAGAGCCAAAATATTAAAGGTCAACACACGGTTTCAAGCCGGTATAGATGTGCAACCTGTCACCCCTTGCATATTTTCACCAAAAATAATTTACGTATCCAAAAGAAGATTTCCCTCTGTGTCCAACTAAACCCTCTTGATTACTTTTTATGGTGCCCTGTAATCAACAGGGGAACCAAGTTCGCATTTGCAATAAAAGCTTTGGTGAATACACTATCATGTTGCATAATGAAGTTTAAGTTCAATCAAATGATGCATTTTTACAAGTTTTACATGTTTTATAGGGATCAAAGTCTTGAAACTGATTGAACCACATAACAAATATTAATAATTAACATGCATTTTTAATTATTTACTGAGATTAACCGACAACCGACAAAGATCGAAAATTTTAACCGACTACCGACAAAGTAACTAAATTTTAACCGACAAGTGGACCCCCCCCCCCCCCCCCCCCATTCAGACCCACTTATTGATATGCAGGTGAGGTCCGATTTTCGCTGAATTACACATACTTCAAAACGATATTCTAATTGAATCTGCCCAGGGCCCTAAAGAGATGTGGCGTTCTCTGAATTCAGTTTTGGGTAATAAGAAAGAAAACTTGGCATATCAAGGGCAAGAGGGGGAACGTATCATATCACAACCAAAGACCGTCGCCTCTAAATTCAGGGGCACCCAACGACAATTTTCGGAAAATATCTGTTCGGAAGACGATTTGAGATCTAGCATTTTCGGAACATTTGTGGTAAAATTTCTTGCTTGCCTGCCTCTCCTAGTATTTTCGAACATCTAAAAAATGGTATAACTGCCCATTTTAAACGGATTTTTTACTCTTAAAAGGTCACCTAGAATTTTCGGGAGCCTTTTTTCTGGCTAAAATTTTCGAAAAGGTAACTTTTGATCCCTATAATTTTCTTATCACTAGACTTTCAGCTAGGAAATCCGAACAGATAAAACATTTCTAGGGGATTAAAATATGCCCATATCTACCGTTTAAATACTAAAATACATTTAACAATGCTATGTTTAAGTGGTTTTGAATTATATTCTCGTTGGGTGCCCCTGTAAATTTAACAAGTTCTTTGCAACCACTGGATGTCGCATCGCCCAAGAATTGGGCTCTACATCGAGGGAAGAACTACGAATCTGTTATCCAAGCCGATGGTGAATGTCTATACGACCTACAATGCGCGTCAGTTCTAAGGTTGTTTCGAAGATCTGGCATTCGTTGAAAGTCAAGAAGGGAGCTGGACTGTTCAAAATACCAGCCGCCGGTATTTTTCTTGTTTAGGCCTAAAAACAAAGATTTATATTTTAAAAACTTAAAAATGGTCCGACCTCCCGTGCAGTAAAGTGGGTACTTACCAGGGACACCCAACGAGAATATAGTTCAAAACCACTTAAACATAGCATTGGTGAATGTATTTTAGTATTTAAACGGTAGATATTACCTTTTCGAAAATTTTAGCCAGAAAATAGTCTCCCGAAAATTCTAGGTGAACATAGGAGAGGTATGCAAGCAAGAAATTTTACAACAAATGTTCCGAAAATTCTAGATCTCAAATCGTCTTCCGAACAGATATTTTTCCGAAAATTGTCGTTGGGTGCCCCTGAATTACCGAGAGATAATCAAATTTACACTTTAGCATGTTCCAGACCGAGAGACAAGTGAGTGGAACCTGTAAGCATTATTTTCAATACGTCATTCCGGTATACCCGGTTCTTGGTATACCCTATGATTGATCAATTTTGACCATTCATGTCAACCGTGTCAATAGCTTGACTCAAAGAAAAAACACTGTAGCAAGCGTGTGAAAATCTCCTACTCAGCACTTTTTGACATTTTAAATTTTGTCATTTTGACATGAGAAAAGGTTTTTTCTGTTAGATTGGGGACTGTGATATTTGTAAAGATGCTCAGGCTTTTCGCTTCTCTCTTCCTACCTTTGTTCCCTTGCTCGTTTTCTCGCGGCCTGGCACAGGCTAATTTACACAATTCAGCTATTATTTTGGGACAGGATGGCAGTTAAGAACTGTTTTGGTCAATATTGGACAAGGTGGTGGAGTTTTTCTTTAAAAAGGTTGCATGTATGTACAGTACCTGCTTCTCTTTTGTCATCGGGTATCTATCTTTTGACAATTTTTTTTTTCACTTCTTCGGTCACAGAAAAATCCAACTGTACCTCCAGAACAAAGAATTCAAAACCTGAAGGTTAGTGACTGTAAATTCCCGATACAACCCTTGTTTTATACAGTGAATAGTTTAAACCTTGCCTAGTTCTTGCATGGCATCTTCCTAGCCGTTCTCGGTCAATGCACTTCATAGAAGGTTAGACCACGTGATCCAAAACACATAGGCCGCGTGGAGTAATGAGGCCTAGAGACTGAGGCAAGTTTGAACCCAAAAGTAGTGTGATACGCCACGTCCACATGTCCCATAATGCACCTTATTTGCTCCTAAGAATTTTGCATAAGCATTGTTTTTAATTTCTCTTGGGACAGCTGTAATACCCAGGAGAAATGAAAAACAAAGATTTTGCAAAATTGGGGGTGGGGGTGGGAAGGGGCAAATATGGTGCATTATGGGAAATATGGAAGTGGCCTATAAGTGGGTGGAGCATGATCATCCGGGTGAGTGTAGTTCTGAATAGGACTGTTCTTGAGTTTGACTGACGTTTCAACAACCTGTGCGGTAGTTAGCTTCAGAACTGTAATGTTATAAAGAACACAGGAATTTGAATAATTGATAATATTATATGACACACCTTACCATTGATCCGCTGATACTTCTGGAATGCTGCTGAAGATTTGTAAGTGACAGTTTGGCATTGAGAGGACCATTCATTCACTTATTTTAGTGTGACACGGAGATATTCATCCATTCATTCATTCATTCTTTCATTCATTCACTCATCCTTTTGTTCTGTTTTTTCCTTTGTTGTTGTTGTTTTTGTTGTTTTTTTTTTCGTTCATTCAGGGTTGGATTCGGTCCGTCCACTACTGAAATTATCATCTTTAAGAATGACCTAAAAAAACTAGAAAAGTTTGTGCTGTGTAACTGTTATTTTAAAACCATCATAGAGTAATGTCAGGTTGTCTTTTTTTCTTTTTCTAGGAACGCAGAGCACTCCTAGAATTGATTCCTTTTTCAAAAATGTGTAAGTAGATCTTAAAATCACTTTCTTTGTAACTTATAATTGTTATTTTTTCTCCAGTGCAGATTGATTAGTGAGTACGTAATTATTGTACTTCAAGAAAAGAAAATATTTTGTTTATTTTTTGCACGTTCAATTTAGAAAACGGAAGAAAGAATCAAAGCAACAAGAAGTTGAGCAAGGAGTTCCTGTAAGTGTTATCATGAAACAAGAAATTCTTTCTTGTTTGGTGTTTTTCACGTAAAAACGAAAAAGAAACTGCGTCGAGTTACCTTTCGCAAAGACTTCTGGGATCGTTACTGGAGACGTGCTTTTCAGCTATTTGGGGAATTTTTAGATCCAACGACTTGACCGCAACCAGAAGGTTAAAGAAAAAAAACAACAGGTTTAATGACCAAAACAATTTTGCACGTGCATCATACTTTTTTGTACATTTCTTCGCCGTTTTTGCACGACTACGACGTGGAAATGGCTAATTTCGCGTTCTACAAGCAACGACGAAATTTTATTTCTCTTTCTGAACTTGGATATGGTCCCTTGGAATTCAACTTCAGGAGGGTTCGCCTACATTTGACAAAGTAAATGGGTAGGAATAATCGCGATAAACTAGACTAAAAGAATGCAAATTTTCTTTTTAAGCGAGGTTCTCGTTGTCGTCGCGTCGTTGGATCCCTATTGGCCAATTTAGTGGCGAATTCTAACCTTAACCGCCCATGTTGAACCACGTCCTCTGTACCACTTGTCATAAAATTTAACGATCGCAGGCAACTTTGTCACCTCGCATTTTCAGGGGAAACCTGGATAGAGATTTTTTAAACCACATCCAAATGAACTCGGTCCAGTCAAGCAAACAACGAAAATTGCAAACATTTACGTAATTCGAAGGGGGCAGACGGTGAATTGTTGTTACTGGAAATATTTATACGTCGTAACTGTTTGTTTGTAGGATGGGTAAAATGTGTGCAATTCCACAATGCGTTCCCAAAAAATCTCTTTTTACTGCACACTAGTACTTCCTTGAAAATAATAGGCCACTTCCGAGTCCCAAAAACTCTCATTTTCAAAATGATGCCAAGTGCACAGCCTTTCTTGTGAAAATGAGTTTTATTTGCGTGAGAATGAAAAATAATTTCCATATCAAAGGCTGAGCACTTAACCTCGTTTTGATACAGAGCCCGGGGGAACTCAGAAATGATCTATTTCACTATTAACGGGTTTCGTTAACAATTTCACCACCGAAATGAACCATAGTACAGTGTAAATGCCGGTCAAAAGCATAATCGGGAGGAGCAAATTAATCGAAAGAAGTGGCTTCTGTGCATCACCAGAACAAAAAAACGCAAGTCAGCGTAAAATGACTTGACTAGCTCAAAACAACATTTTTCGGTAGAATCTCCCGGGACAGGTTACATGAATGAATCTGCTAAAAGCGAAAAAACAAACAAGTAATTTTAATATGTATTATTTTAGAGTGAAGAACAAAGCGAAGTTATTTTAGAGAAGCCAAGTGTCAAAAAATTGAGGCTGACCGCTAATGGAACAAAAACGGTAAGTTAGACATTAGTTTACTATTTGTTTAGGTGCCGATCGAGTCCGGACCGAAAAGAGATCGGAGGAGCCTGAGCACGAGCTTATTTCCCAAACAGCGGCTACCCACGGTTTAATATTGAGCGCTTGTTACATACTCTGAAGAAATTCAATTCAAATTCGTGTTCTGCGCGAAATTTTGGAAGCTCATCTGCTAGTGGTAGTGTGTCGTTGGCCTCTAACGGACGACTGCCATGTTTCAACAGCTTGTTCCAACCGTTTTAGTTCCGTTCTGACATGGAAATATGGTTATCTTTCAGAGTGCGCTGCAGCCAACAGAAGAAGTCATTGTGATTACAGATGACTGACTGGATCGTTAATGGTGCCATTCCACCACAAAAGGAGTGCCCTAGAGGAAGTTAGGGATGATAAGGGCCGGGTGTATAGAGCCAGTTCACGTGACTTCACCGCGGCCAAGTTGGTGTCTCTCCTAAACAGTAAAACGGCGGCCATGTTGGTGCCCAAACCAGTCCTATGAGAGTAAACGCTTTCTTTTGTCGAAATAATCAATATAAATTTTATCAAAGTCTGCCTCTGAGGAAACACAAACAATGTCGTTAGTCATTTTCTAAAACCGCCGCTCGGTAAGCTCAGCTAGATGAGCGCTGGTTTGCGGTTTGCCGGTTTCGTTTTTACCGAGAGAACCACCTAAAACGCTCAAAACGGGTTCTTAACACTGAAATATGCAACGGCTTGTAAAATAATGACTCCACAAAATAAGAAAAGTAGTTACTTAAGTTTTATTCATACTTGAATATATAAGTATTGTAAGGTTTTATTCAGATTTTATTTATGTTTTATTATTGATTTCGAATTTTGACTGAATGTCATAAGGTGGTGGTTCATAGGAAGTGGGGTTGCCGGACAACTGGTTCGGCTTCCTCATCACTTAAGTTGTGTTTGCGTTGTGCTAGCCCTTCTCCTGCGTAGCAAGCGTTTCTCCGCGAGTTCATCGAGAAAGCTTGGAAGAGAGTAAAAAAGAGAAATGAAGGGGGAGGGGAGCGGAGGAAACTGTTTCCTTTTCTCCCCTCCCCTCTCCCTTCCCCTCCCCTCTCCCTTCCCCTTGTTTTTTTCCTTTTTTTTTTTTTGGATATCTCGCTCCACTTTGGCGCAATAACTCGACTGGAAAGGCTTGCTACGAAAATACGCTAAGTGATTATTCACAAGCAACTTGATAGTTACATCGTATAAGAAATAAAAAAGCCAAAATGAACACTACTTTGTGTTTTTGATCAGTATTCTTTTAATTAACGGCGATTTCTCAGGTGTCCTAATGAACCCGAAAGTGAATACTGAGAGAGCGCGTATTTTCAGAAAACAAGCGCCTGTGGAAAGAATGGACACGCTGATGTTCTTCGAAGATCCCTTGTGTATTCCTTTTGAAGGTTTAAGTCAGCTCAAGGGTGCTTTCAGTTGTCCTGTTTGGATTAAGTCGCGTCTGTGCTTAATTCAGACAATCCTTTCTTAATACGGAAGCTTCTGTTAGGGGTCTTTGTGAATGAAGTTAGTGACTTTTAATTTCGAGTTTTATTATCATCTTTTTTTTTTTCGCTATAATTTTTATACCGAGCGAGCAAGTAGTATGGTGCTAATCCGATAGTGGCTAGAAATGAATTGGTGGTAATAGAACTTCCTAAAATGTCCTTGATCTTTAATTTCGACCATAGTTTATTAGTAGAGGAAAGCCGGCAAACATCAAAGCTGAAAACAACGCTGCTTCCTAGACCGTACTTAATCCCTTGTTTTTTGTTCACAAATTGTGACTGAATGGATTAGTGCGACGTTTCTATCAGTCAGTAAGTTCATAGCCTGTGAACAGGCTCTCTGTTTGGGGAAAAAAATTGCAACCAAAGGCCTGTTCAGAGGCTAGTAAGTTCAAAATGATAGGAATGCCATTGAACGTTGTGCACAGTCAGGTGCAAAAGAGGCAACAAAAACATATAACAAAAGAGTCTGACGGGTTTCACAAAGTCACCCTTTTAGCCGAGGCAGCACTTTTTGTTTCTCAGGTGAACGGTGCGCCACTTTTTGTAAGGAAATGTTTGAAAAGATGGCTCCCCCAGGGGAGCTCGTGGGCGCGTGAGCCCTCAACCCGGGACAACTTTTCTCCATGTAATAAATGTATAAGCCAGTTAAATCAGCAGACTGTTTACCAGTTCTCTTTGTCCACCTCAATCGCTGGCCGAAGGGTACAAATTCCCCGATCGAGGGTACGGAGACCCCTACTCATACCATGTTCCACCCCTGTTTCTTACACTCTTCTAACTAGTTGAGTTTTCGAAATGTGAGCTAAAAACCAAGTTAGCGACCTCTGAAACATGAAGATTGACATCGACTGATCATGATCCCAAGGAAGAATGGCGGACTTTGAACAGTCTATCAATTGCGCCACTTCAGTGTACAATTGTCTCATACCTTTAGAAGCATAATATGGTTATAGAGTTAAATAGGCTTAGTGAGTGAGGGAGGTCACTGAGAGCCCAGTGAGAGGTTTTAGTCTCTGAGCTTGTCTTGTTTAACCTTGTAAGATTCTGATAAATTTTGCTTATGTATAATAGCAAGACCTCTGTAATCCTTCATTTTTTTTTTTCAACAAATCATGGTTGTGTATAGTTCATACGTACGGGTGATAAGTGAGTTCACCTGACTACTGAGTGCAAACGCGTGTCTCCTCGCGTGTCTCCGTTGATTTCTTCTAACGCCCATATTTCTTTCCAGCGACTACTTAGGCTAAATATGGCCTGAGCAGCCCGGGGGCGCAGCTAAGGGAGCACGGTTTCCGTGCTGTTGATTCTGCTCGATATGAAAAGATTGCAAAACCCCTGACCACCCCTGTACGCTCAACCCTGCTTAAAGACAGAGAAATATCGTCATCGACCAGCCGAAATTACCAGGTACAGTGGGGACTGATTAAACAACACGAATAGACAATATAATGACGAATCACGGATTGGCAAAAACCACGAAGTAAAATGATCTGAAGTCACGTACAGTATAAAGTGTTTTGGTGTGGGTACTTGAAAAGACAAGATATAGCAGAAAAGAATAAAAGCAACACTAAACCTGGTTAGTTGAACAGATATAAATAAACGAGATGAACTGTAATCCTTCCCCATATAAATCGTATTTAATTTTTATTTATATTATTTTTTAAATTTCTCTTATCTTTTCTAAGTAGCCACCAATCATACCGACTTTATCATATATAATATTGTACGTGACTTCCGACATTTCTTGGGAAAAAAATCTTGAAGACTGGCTTGAACAGTCGAAATACTGTAACCCGAGTGTTTTCAGACTTTTCACGTTGTTTTATCAGTCCCTTCAGTGGTCTTTTAAGCAATCATTCCGATGACATGGCCCGGGGGGTACTCAAGAAAGTTTAATTCGGGGACGCTCCGCCCCAAGGTCCAACCCCTTAACAGTTTATATACCATTTTTTACAGAAAAGGTACCCCTCGTATACCTTCTATTGACAAATGGTACCCCTTTCACATACCAAGTTTAGAACTTTGCATCCCTTTTACTGCTGAAATGCACTGGCTTTCAAATATGAATAAATCACAAAACCAGAAAGTTTTCTCGACTTTTTTCACTGCCCTTTTGGGCCGACCGAAATGACAGATTTCCCTACCCTTCCTTGTACGTAATAAGTGAAATCCCTACCGTTTCATATATTTGAAGCCTGAGCTTCCCACCTGATAGGCCATCATAGGGTGTACCCTCCCCCCCAGGTGACATGGCTCTTTGATGGTAGTGAGGTGATTCACGGCGTTTTCAATTTCAAATTATAGTAGTCATAACATTAACACGAAATGAGAAAACGTTAGTAACATTGTAACATCCCTATTACTATCTTGAGACAAATGACCCCCCGGGACACTCGTCATCAAATTTTTTTGCCCCCACCCAGCCTCACACACAAACAGCTTCCAGGATTTGGCATACATCGCGAAATTTGAAGATTAAAGCTCGATAACACAAATATAAATAACAGGCTCACTTGTGCGAATTCGAGGACATTATTTTTGGCGGCGGAGCTTCCATCCAGGAAAAGTAGGCATCTACCTTGGCATTAAAACTTACTGCTTTCATTACCATAGAAATCGATTTATGGCAAATTACAGCTGGTTAAATAAAGAAGAGGTCCGACTAAATAAACATAGGTAAACGATGGACGCAATTCTTTTTCCAATGTAACTTTTACTTTCTAGCTGAATAGAATACAAAATCTTAAAAAGTAAATACGGTAGAGACTATATTTCGGTCCAAAGACAAAAAAAAAAGAATATATAAAAAATATGTCCATCATCATTATTAAATTTTTGAATTTATAATAAATTTTAAAACAAATCAAGTGATTACGTAACCTTGCATTTCCCGTTCTTTAGATCGTATAATTTTATCCCATACTCAGGTATTGAACGATATTTCATTATTTGAAACAATCTTAGCAAGTAGGTAATGGCTTATTTCTGTAATTTTTCTTCTCCAACACTGCTCATTTTAATGCTGACTCAAGATTGATAATATTTGAATCACAAAAAGAAAATTCGAAAGCGTCGTATCCTGAATTGAATTAGTAACTTAACGACAATGGAAAAATATATAAAATAAAAATTATAGAAACGCTACGCATGTTTTTGCGTTTCCATATAAATTTTCCCCCAGATATGGCGGGCTTTTCCATGTAAAATCGAAACCTTGACAATTACAGCTCTTTTGATTGGTTGTCGACTATATAATCTTTGTCCTGATTGGTCATACGCGCGCTTAGTTATTCACGGGTGCTTGAATTTGAAATGAAATGAACACTCTCGAAAACTCGATCGTCACGAGTGCTTGAATATGTTTGAATGAACATGCCTCAAAACTCCTGTCTTGAACTTTCTGCAGGAGTTAACATAAGAGGAACTAATGTCGCCGTTTTCCTGACCTACTTAAAAAACCACAAGGAATTTTTTTGTTCTGAGATAATCTTGTATTTCCTTTCGCTGTAACGCCATCGTCCTTTCCTCACGCGAAGGGCACCTGATAGGCAAATTGATTCGCTCGTTGCTAATTTAATAGCCCCGCATAGCGGACAGAATTGGAATCACTTGGACAAGACTTTTGCTGAACATGTCATCCAAGCATGTGATTGTACACACGAGCAGTTCAGGTTGACAAAGAAAGAGAGCCGTTGTTCGGACGACAACAACTAGTTGTATGCTTGAATTAACACACTACTAATTCAATATGGGTTATTTTGGAACTGCACGGATGTCTTTGATCCTCTCAGCTTGTTAACGACGTTTTATTTGGATTTGTTACTGGCTATTTTATTTCAATTTGCTTCGAACGTCTAATCGAAGGCGCCGATATACGTTGCTCTACAATGGCTTCATTGAAAGTAGCCGTTCGTGCTCGTCCGTTAAACAACAGGTGAATTCGTTTGTTAAGTGTACTTTTTGCATCGTTGCTTTCAAAATTTCATTCGTTTTGTGGAAAAATGAAACGTTGTGTAGCTAATCTCACTTTTTTTGTTCATCATGCAGGGAATTAGAGCTCGGTTCTAAATGTATTATTCAGATGGAGGGTCAGAAAACAACAATTTTCAACACTAAGGTAAGGTTGTTGACGGCGTACGTATAAATTATTACTAAAGCTTATTTAGGGAAGTTCACATTTGTGTCGAAAGTGAAATAAGCTGAAGTCAGTCATTAGCGCTATCCCCAAAAATTCCGTGTCATGTGCTGACGTGATTTTATATTTACGTGCATTTCGTATAGATCTCCTATTCGCGAAATCTGCTTGGTTAAGATCTTTACTTTCTATTTTAAGTAGTCTACATACTGCTGTCGAGCTTGTGTAAACATTTCTCCTGTCTTCTAAAATACCCCTAATCCCGAGATTTATTCGACGTTTTTTTAATTGGAGTGTTTTATCCGTATAAAGGCAAACGTGGATTTGAAGTTCTTTCGGTGTGGTTCAGAATTTTCCATGAATGGGAATGCTTCCATAATACGTACTAAGCTAAAATAAAGTACCTCTTTCTGGCGTGATAATCCCCCAAGTATCCTGTTTTAAATTTGTCTATTTACGATCTATTTAGAAGGCGGACGTCAGTACTAAAACAAGATAAAAAGCAATTTAATTCGTATTTTCATTTGCAAAAACTTCACACGTTCCAAAGTTTCTTCTGTCAGTCGACTCCATATCTTTGCAAGTGTTTCGCTTCGATTTTCATTTCCCATGTCATTCATTGACGTGTGAAGTATTCAAAAGGCCAAGTAATAAAAATAATAATAGACGAATATTAAGTTGGGGTTTGTGAACTGCTGCAAGAAAAAGCTTGCTTTATATTATCATTTTCGTCCCTAATGTTCATTATAGTTATGTTTCTTCCTTGCCCTGCACTCAAAATAAATTGCTCTTTTACTCGCTTTGAAAATCACTGTTCTGTGGTGCATTTGAAAAAAAAGAAAACACGTACGTTGTACCACTCACGAGATTGTCGAAGTTGTTAATATAAGCTTAAATTGCACTGGATTGTTTGTTTTACGAAAGATATTTAAAAAATATATGCCACAACCTGCCACCTGGTTAATTACTTCAGCTTCCTCAAGGACAAAGTTCGATTGCTTGCGGTCAACCATGTGAACTTGTGAATGTAATGCTATAACCATAACAAAATTGTACACTTTGTTGTTCTTGCTAAAAGTTTACTTGTTAGCAGCGAAGTGCTAATGTTGTAAAAAGTTTACTTGTTAGCAGCGAAGTGCTAATGTTGTACTTTGTTGTACGTGTTGCTATTTTTCGTCGACACTGTTGATTCGGAAAAAGTCACAGCGTGATCAATATTTTACTTGCTGTGACTTGATGTTAGCTCAGTATAATTTTTTGTTTATATGTTCACTTGTTTATTACAATTTTGAACTATTCTTACAGCCACTATAGTGCATCTAATTCCAGTTTTAAAAAAAATATAAATTCTTTGATTTTAAGGCGTTTATAAAAGTTAAGTTTTCTTGGAAGCTTAAAATAATGAGAAACAAGCTGAGAGGTCTTAACCTAAAAAGTGTACTAAACAAATGTACTCATGCCCTATGGAAAAATTTAAACAAGTTTTCCTTGGAAATTTTGACAAAATACCGTTTATAAGTTATAAACTAATTTCATGATATTATTATCATCATTGATGCATTTTATGATAATATTGTTTTTCGTATAATAAAGCATTAATTTATTAAGTGTTCTAGACAGTCCCAACATCTGAATGTCATTTTGATAGGCAATTAGTGGGGTAACTCGAATCATGGATTTTTTTAAGTAATTCTGCATTTGCAAAATGTCTGAATCCATGATCGTAACAGAACTCACACTGGTGTCAGTCTAATATAATTATTTGTATTGAAAGGTCGGTTAAATATGTGTGAGAGAAAGCATCTATTGTTGGGGAACATTGTAGAAATAACTAAAATGAGGGCCTGTTGTTTGTTTCCATGGTACATGATATTGTGTGTGACAGATATCAACTTAGACATACTTTGATGCAAAGAACCTTCCAAAAACACTTAACCTGCTATATTGCACTTGCTTCTGTGATCATAATATTGAGAAGGATGCATTTTTTGTGGTGAGCAGAAACGAACCATGTTAATTTCCAGTTTCCTAAATTATTTCTTTGTGATGAGTATCCCTTTCAAGATAATAAACAAAGCAAGTTCCATCTTATAATTATTATGTCAAGAAGAAATTCTTGTTACCACAATTGTGTGAAGTGGGTATTTCTTATCATATGAAGACCATGTGTCTGTTTGCAATAAAATGATATAAACTTGACCTAATTTATATAATTATTATGAGTCACCAGTTCTGCATTGTAACATATTTTCTGACTATTATTACCTTAAGATTAAAGTTCAGCTGAGTGAAATATAATTCAGTCCAAATTGAATTGATCCTTCTGTTGATTATGCATTCTCCACTGCATGTTCAAATACATTTAATTTTATAAGTAAAGTAGTAATTTGTTATTATATTAAGGTGAAAAAGAACAAAAAAATCTCAGGGTAACCAGTCCAACATTCACTAGTTGAACCTTAGAGAAAACTGAACTTGACAGCCACTGGATTGATATTGCTGTTGAGTTCGTCGATAGACCATATTTTACAGTTGTGGGCGTAGTATCCTAGTCTTTGAGTGAACGTGATGCTTAAGGTGATCTTGTTTTGATACAAACCTCTTTCTTTTCTTATGGAAATTATGCTTAAAAATACCAGTTGGCATAAGAACACCATGATTTACGTAATAAAGCAGGAAGGGTTGTATCAAAACAAGCTCAACTCCAGCCTCATTTTCAGCCGTAACTGTAAAATGGAATATTAAAAAACAATCAGGAAACTCATCAACACACTTTGCCGGTTAATTGTTCAATATTTACAGTAAAAACCCACAACTAATTAAGAACCTGCATTTTCCCAAGTTAGCCTAAACAGGTTCTTAGAGAAATGGTAATAAGCTCAAATTTAGGTTCTTATTTTCTGTTTTTTGTAGCTAACGGTACTTTATTAGTGCTCTTCAGCTTATTCCTTATAAAAAATATGCCAGTACATTGCAGTTGGAGTGATTAAGGCACCTATGTCTCCAAAGAGGAGATTATTTTAGGCTAAACAGGTTCTTCTATAGAGGGGGCCTAACTGACAAATTGTAGCCTAACAGGTTCTTGACAACCAGGTTCTTAATCGCAGGTTTTTATTGTATTTTACCTAACGATTGGTCAATTGAGCAACCAAGCTACTGACAATTTACTAAATGATACAAACCACTTTTAAGAACTATTACTCGTATACCCTTAGTATATCACAAATTTTGTGATATACTATATCCTTTGATGACTTTACAAGAAGCATTTGAGTTTTGCTGGAGCTCGTTCCCAGCAGAACACAAAACTTTACCATAATCGCCCAGGAGAAACTTATAATCGAACAAATTTACATTTGGAACCCCCGGCCCATGACTACCAGATTTGTGTAAACGTTGATCTATGTCACCAGTTTGGAATTCTGTTGCTAAGGTGCAGAGCTCCCTCCCTGTGAAATGCCCTATAAAAGTGGCAAAGAGCGATGAGAGACAGCTGTTTTTGCAGACTAGCACTCCCTAACCTTTGGTTATTATGTACTAGTTTATGCATTTATGTATCTTTTTTTATCTGCAGCTGTATGGAGAGGCTGGAATGGAGGGTGACAAAGGGCGCGATTATAAGAAAGAGTTCTTCTTTGATTACTCATACTGGTCAGCAGATCCAAAAGATGGACACTTCATCAAACAGGAACAGGTAAAGAAGCCATTGTTTGGTTTGCCTTTGTTTTTGATCGCGACTTTTCGACCAACTACTGATGGTCCACTCCCCATCAGGTGATATTGTTATTGTATAATTCAGAATAAGGATGGTGTTGAGTGATATGTGCATCTACCTTTGTCCTTCAGCTAAACAGGGTTGGGTTGCGTATCTGAAGGAGGGATCCTATTTGGGCAATCACAGTACCATATTTCTTGAATAATAGCTGTCCCTCAATCAAATGCCTCCGTAAAACATTTTACCCCCCCCCCCCCCACCCCTCTTGCCATCTCCCCTTTTTTTATCCCCTCCCTGTCAAGTTGAAGTGGAGATTGATCCAGCAAAACTGATCAGTGACGATTCAAGCTCTGAAGATTAATCAAGGAACCATATTTATTTTGGAACACTTAAAAAGCCCGTAATATGTTCAGTTTATTTGATGTGATAATTTTTTGATTTATGAGATAATAAAACAAAATATTTTGGGAACAACTTCCAGTGAGCAATATTTGAAATAATCGTCTCCCTTTAATAATCGCCTTCCCTTAAATAATCGCCCCCTTTTGGTGTGAAAAAAAACTAATAACAACCCCCGGCTATCATTCGAGGAAATACAGACAGGCATAAACGTAGTTTCGATTTTCTGTATTTCATTTTACTCAATATCTGAACTGAGCTGGCTGAGTTAATAATATTTTTGATGAACTTTGTGGAGTTCTTTGTTTGGACTAATCATTGCTTGATGGCGAATGAAGAACTCACTCAAAGCAGGCCAGTATTTTTAATATTTTAAGCAATCATGATTTTATTTCTAACCTTGGTTAATATTCGAACTATTTTGAGCTTGTGTCATGACAACCAAAATAATCTTCAGTGAATTATTTCTGACAGTTTATTCTAATCATTTTGAACTTCAAAATGCATGGCATCATGATGACACTGAAAGGTCTGCATAGTTTATTATATCAGGCCTAGCTGCCATAAATTGGAGGGCAGAGAAATTTGAACAACCAGGGAGTCCTAGTTTGGTTCTATTTTTGTTTTGTTTTTCTGGTTGGGGTTTATGCTTATAGTGACCAAGGGAAATTTCCTGTCTGATCCAGCTTTTTGTGACAGTCCTGTGTACAAATATTAATTTTGTCATAACTATCAGGGTTTTCATTAAGAATTCTTGTAGCAGGAGAAAGATGTAATATGTTACTGGAGAATATTTTGAAAGCGGCTCCACAGCTGAATAAAAAACCATCCTAGCCTACCGAACATTAGCCAGAGAATTCCGTGTAAAAAACAAAAATGGAGAATTCCAGTAAAAAAATAAACAATAAATAACAGACTTTATTTAAAGAGGGTAAAACACTTAACAGTAGTCCTAAGACACTGATGACTCTGTGGCCCGCAATAAAAATTACAAATATAGATTCTACAACTAAAAACTATAAAATATACCATTTTCAAAGATAATTTAGGATAAAATATAATAGATAATTTCTAAAAAGACATTATGACTAAGATAGATAAAAGCAACATAAAACGGATCTGTGATCTCCAATGCCTAATGACTCCCCTGAACTATTCTACACTATTTTGCAGGTCTTTAATGATCTTGGGCAGGGAGTATTAGATTCAGCATTTGAAGGATATAATGCCTGTTTATTTGCTTATGGTCAGACAAGTGCTGGGAAAACATACACAATGATGGGAACCAGTGTAAGTACAAACTCTTTCCTTCATACTTTGATACTGGTGGACAAAACACTGATGCCCAGTCCATGGATTGGCTCAATGTACTATACCAATAAAGACAAATATACCTTTTGAATAGACTTGAAGGTACATACATTAAGTTACTAGCAGCGAATTTAGTCAAAAGGTAGTCTATATGGGTAGTCCATCGGGACTGGGGGTCAGTATTCTATTCTGACTGTCATTTGAGTACCAACTGCTTAGTTGTTAGAAATTTCAAGTGTTCCATGGTGGTTTAACTTTGTAACATTTCTAATTCTGCCTTGATCATCAGCTAGCTCTCCATTTTAAGTGGTGTGCAGAGCAAGCTGCAAATAACACAAGAGCAAGCAGCCCACTCCTTGCACTCACTCGCACATCCTTTCGCATGCAGCTCTCGCATGATTTCTCACAGCTCCCCCAAAAGGAGAGTTTGCTTGCAGGCTTGTCTAATTTCCCTTCCCCCGCCATGTACGTCAGTATTTAATGACCCACTTCATTCTCTTTCAGGAGGAGATTGGACTTATTCCAAGAATATGTAAGGTACTGTCATGATTACTTCATTTTTGTTTTTTAATTGCAGCTGATAATAATCCCAAGTCTTTAAGAAGCAAGTTTATTTCAGCGAACTTACCATCATCATGTCATCCAGTCCAGCCTTCTCATCATAGCAATTTGTATGTCTTTTTTTTCAGGGGTTGTTCCGGTACATTGATCAGAACACATCACTGAACTCTTCATTCAGGACTGAAGTCAGGTAATTTAGATAATTTAAATCCTCTATTAATCCCCCCTCTCAAATAAGCTCCTCCCTCTAATACCCTCTAGTTAAAAAGCCCTCTCCTAATTATTCTTCACCAATAACTGATAGACTGTACTAATCAATCACTACTGTAAAACTTTATGTGGACTGATTAGGGATGGTTTACTTTACCAACTGAAAGTTTGGATTTGATTCTGATCCTCGGCTGCATGACCTAAAACTTCTAATTCTTGTACTTGAGCTTTTCCACTTTGTATTCTAGTTCTTTATGGAGAACTGATACCATTGTCATTTCTTAATTAAATGAGCCCCATGTCTCTATTAAGCCTGTCTCTGTTAAGCCCCCCTCCCCCCTCAAATGGGCTTGAAATAAATGAGCCCCCCCGGTGGGCTTAATATTAATTTTACAGTAGGCAAGATTGATTTTTGATCCTGTTGCCTGAATGGTAAATAGTTTTTAGCACAGAGAAAAATTAAATACCGGAGCATCATGAGAAAGTACATGTACTGTTCTGGTTTCATATTAAAAAGATTCAAATTTTTAAGGTGATGTTACATGGGACGATTTGCAACAACAGTTTTTACTGCAAAAACAATGTTGTGACATTGTTTTGAATGGTTGCAACGTTGTTGTGCCATAAATTGCCATTGCGAATTGTACCGTATAACATAACTTTTAAAATTCATTTCACCATAGGATTTCAACATAGACTCAAAAGTTCTCAAGAGCTTCCTGTAGAAATTATCTCCATGTCCATCAGTTTGGCTTTATTTATAGCCGGTTCATGTATGATATTACTTGACTGCTCTACCTGTTTTTATTTATTTATTTTTTTCATTTAATAATCAAAAGACATGTGACTAGAAGTCTCTTAAGCTGTACTGAATTACTAGCTTTTCACCTAAGAAAATGTCAACCTTCTTTATCAAATAAGCATTAGGTTCATAGACCCAAAAACCAAAGCTACATAAGAATTGAAACTGTAAAGAAATTTAGGCGAGACGAGAAAAATTGGGAAAATTTTTGTTCTACTCTATCTAGCTACTTGGAAATTTATAATGAGCACGTGCGCGACCTGTTGAGGCCACAGAAACTTAAGAAGCTTCCTCAGCAAAACTTGAAAGTTCGGGAACATCCGAAAGAGGGTCCATATGTCGAAGGTAGGTAACAATACTTAAAAGTTATGCATTTGAAATCGGTAATTTGGTAAAGGCAGTTTTGTTTTCTGGTAAAACATCCATTTTCTTAATTGGGTTGTCTTTGAAATGTGTGTTTTTTTGTTGTTGCAGGATTAACAAAGCAGCATGTGTCTGATTTAGACTCAATTGAAGTTCTTATTGAACAGGGAAACAAGCTCAGGTTTGTACTGTGGTGCTTGCAGATATTTCTTGTCTAAGGACATAAGTTAAGTTCTTTCACATTTTTAACAAGCTTTTAGCTCACCTAGAAGCCACATGGATAAATAAATAAATGATTATTCAATGTTCCATTGTTACATACCAGCCAGGTAGTTAGACGTAGTGACCGTTCCTAAGCTACTTAGGGAGAAGGAATTAACCCTTTAAGTCCCAATAGTGACCAACAGCAATTTTCTCCTAACGATATCCATACTTTATCAATAGATAGGTTTATGAGAATTAATAAAATGATCACCTAAAAGAAAATACTTTGATCTTTTATCAAATTCTCTTAACCCATTCGCCCCTGAACCGTCCGTAACCGCCCGTGCGGATCCAGGTCCTTTCTACCCATTGTGACGTCATCAGTTTTAAGGGTCAAGAAAAACTTTCTTCGCTAACTTGTGCAGAGTGAAGAGATCTTTCAAACCATACCAGAATGAGCACGATTCAGTCAAGGACACCGGAGAAACAAGCAAAAAACCACGTGACATTGACCGGAAAATCTTGCACCATTACCCACCTACCTTTCCTTTCACCTAATCCTAAGATCCTAAAAGCTTTCCTAAAAACTCTTCCCACCAAAATGAAGCCTACTAAATGCCCAGCAAGAGAAAAAAAAAATGAGGCAAGAAAAGCGAAAAAAGAAGGGAGGAGAGAAAGCGAAAAGTAAAAGTCAAGACTGCTTTGTCACTTTTAAACCTAAAAACTATCTCGAAATTTTGCTTTCTGCGCATGCCCGAACTTCTCAAGCAGGTATTTTGCATCTGGATCAGAAGGCTGCGAAGTGTTCGACCTGTAAACCAGTTTGTGGTAAGTTTTAGCTCTTTATAGCACGACAGTGACCAGAAAACCACTCGACTAGCTTCAAAACGCGTTTTTCGGCAAAATCTCCAGGAGCGAATGGGTTAACTAATTCTTTAAAGAAATGTATAGAGATCAGTTTGGAGAATTTGTATGTGGATATTGGGGCTTAAAGGGTTAATGCTTTGCAATACAAAGGAAAAAACAAGCAATTACTTGTAAGCAAACAGACAAATGAAATGTTCACACAATGCATCTTGTTTGAGTCTCAAATGTATGGGATATGTTTGAAATTATTTAATTATGATGTTTTCCGTTTTCAGAGCAACTGCCTCAACGAGGATGAATAATGCAAGCAGTCGTTCCCATGCCATTTTTACAATAAAATTCACTCAGGTACCATTTGCCTTTAATGAAACTCACAGAATATTTAAGTTCTTAATTAAAGCTGAATTGCCTTGGGGGGGGGGGGGGATTTAAGAATTTTGGGGTGGGAATGTGCTGCTGGGAACCTGGAACGCCTAGCCTATACCAGAGCTATTTCAACTGAATTTTGCTACCATATACTAGACTAAACTCCCCAAATTCCCTCCCCCCCCACCCCCCCCCCCCCACCCATCCTAAAGAAGCTTTTAGGCCAAGTTGTGTAAATTTAAAGTTGCTGATTTGATTTTTTATCTATTTTTGAGTGGCAATTCCTGGTTCCCGTATTCTAGACTAAAATCTTCAACTAATTGATCAGTTTCCTGGAAAGTGATACCCTTCTCTAGACCCACGCAAACTCTCTGATTTATATACCCTATGAACTGAACTGCAGTATAACCTTAGCCTGTCTACAGGCATTCAGTTGGTGGAGAGTGATGCGAACTGGAGAGTGTTCAATAAAAAAGAAGGAATTGAAAGGATGCTACCCCCATTCCCTGTGCTGTTTTCTTGCTCACTTTTCTTTGCATCGTCCCCGCTTGCTGAATTCCTGGTTCAGACTTGTATAACCTCCATCAAGGTGACAGTAAAACAAGTCAAGATGAAAAGTTTTTGAATAGGAAGTGGCACGCACTTATTTTTCCACCATGTATAACTCCAAGGTAGTCCAAGGAAAGGGTAGAAGGGGTTTTTATGTGTGATGTATTGAGGGCATTTTAATTTTAATTAGTCAAGTTTTCTGTTAGAGCGGTTTTCATTTGAGTGTCGAAAAGTAATTGGTTTTGCACTTTCTACACGATGCGATTGGCTTAAAAGATTCGCGCCACCTTTTCATCCAATCAGAAGTAAAACCAAAGCCAATTGTGACGCGCTGGCATGCATTTTCCCGCGCTTTGCGTCAGCCACATGTAATTACTTCGAGTTTTGATTGGTTCAATGTATTGTCTGTGTCCTATGTGATTGGCCAGAGTAATTACTTTGGTTTTGGTTTTACGACACTCAAACGAAAACCACTCTATACAACTTGTTTATACTAAATCATGGTATTTTTAGGCGAAGTTTATAGGAGACATGCCAAGTGAAACCATCAGCAAGATCCATCTGGTTGATTTGGCCGGCAGGTTGGTATATTACACTGCATTTAATCCAGTAGAATATGCAGAGAAATAGTGGTTTAGTCCTGTTTCTAAAATTTAGTTTTTATGCAGTAAACTTACTTGGTAGATGGATAGGGGTTTCATAGTCCCAGTGGTAATTGGAGGAGAAGATGCTGCAATGTATTGCAATTCCGCGTAGTCTGTATTGCTTGTCTGAGACACTCATGGTGCCCCAACTTGAGTGACTTGGGCCTTCAGATGGCCGCGACAGCGTGGCAACTAGGTCCTGGTGGTACAAGGTCATGTGACCACCACGGCGTTGATGGACGAGTGTAGGGTGGTAGTGTTTGCAGTTGAGAATAGTAGCAACTCTAGTCGCTTGTATACTACGGTAGCTGGGGAAACCTAGTGGGTTTGATACAGTTTAAAACTGGCGAGTTGGTGATAAAGTCAGAGTTTTCTTCTTTTTTTTTGCTTTTCTGTGACATATATTTCTTTTTCTTAGCGAGCGTGCAAGTGCAAGTGGAGCCGTCGGTGACAGGTTGAAGGAAGGCGCCAACATCAACAAGTCTCTTGTTACTTTAGGAATTGTCATATCCACTCTTGGTGAATACAAAATTTCTTTTTTTATGACGCCTCTAAATCTTACTTACGCTTTTCATACAGTTACTACAAAAACGACTTTATCTGGCGAGCAAGCTCTCATCTTCTCTTGGGGGATATCTAGCATGGGAGCATGCCCTCTCCCTATTATCTGTTTATACCTCTTGCCGAAGGAGACCAAAAAAGTCCTGATCGCAGCTTAGGGGATGTCGTGAGAAGCCACGCGCGAGAGCGAGGGGCAAGATTAGAAAGGACCCCCTCGCGGGTTAGTCTCCCTCGCAGTCGTTTTTGGACGTCACGCAACGCTCCCCCAAAAGAGGGGAGAGCGTTGCGTGACATCCAAAAAACGGCTGCGTGGGAGACTACTCGCGGCCTCACCGCTTGCTCGAGCGTTCTCCCGCAGCTCGCTTCCCTCGCCACTCGGAACGGAAATTTTTTTCGTAGGCTACGTGTTGCAACAAGATGGCCTCCCTCTCGCCTCCGTTTTTGTTCTCGCGCGTCCTTTTTGTTGCCCCTTCAAACGTCTGTAACGCAGGATATACATGTAGTATTTATTTTTCTTTTAGCTGAGAACTCCATTAATTCTTCCACGATATCCAAGCGCCCATCTTTTCGGAAAAGGCTATTCGTGCCATACAGGGACTCCGTGTTGACATTTCTACTCAAGGACAGCCTCGGAGGGAACTCAAAAACCGTCATGATTGCAGGTCAGCATATTGGAATAATTTCCTTTTGATTAGCAATGACTCACGAGAAGTGTTTTGTTTGTTACTGCAAATAACTCAATCAATCAACAATCCGTCAGTAATCTTTATTATGCTTTTGTCGATGTACATGGTTTATCACTTTAGGAAATTTAAGTACAGTACAAGATATATTTTAAAATGTAACGAGAATAATATGCAAGCCAGGAAGCTAAATGAACCAAGTGGTTTTTAACTCGCCGGCTTACTCGCTACGGAACTGAACGTTTCGGTTTGTGAAGACGAAATCACAGGTTTGTGGAAAACAAAAATGTCTCCCAATCGTAAAAATTTAATGTTCTAAACAACAGAGATGAGCTCTCAAAAAACTGGTAGGTAACCAAGTTTTTGGGAGCCCCAATTGCAATCAATTTTTGTCTTCTCCAATTTGTCCACCTTTGCCCTGTTTTGAATTTGCTGTTTTATTTAAGGCTCCTTCCAATGTTTGAAGTGGTTATTTTTATGGTTTCACTTAATTTGGCGGCCAGTTCCGACATTCTGAATTTGGCTTAATTTCATGACACAGCTCCTTTAATATTTTTCTCCCGTTTTCTCAGCGATTTCGCCAGCTGAATGCAACTATGGAGAAACACTCAGCACACTGCGATATGCTCACCGAGCGAAGAGTATTATTAACACACCAACAATCAATGAGGTAAAGTCAAGGAACAAATTAGTAATGGTAATAGGACTGAGTGGAGTACAATTCAGGGAGTAATCGGGCGAGTAATGAAATTACGAGCCCGATTACCCCTGAATTGTACGACACGAAGTCCTATTACCAACTAATTTTGTCAATAACAAAATACGAGAATCTCAGTCTTGAAATATTTATTAATGTACCTAAATAAAAGTCACTGGACCAGTTAATTTCATCCATGTTTCTTTTCAGTTGAAGCTGAACAGCTTACCTGGGGCCGGTTGCTCGAAGCCTGGTTAGCGCTAACCGTTGGTTAAGAGGTATCAAAATGTATAGGTTTCCATAGTATTTAACGCTGGTTAGCACTAACCATGCTTCGAGCAACCCGGGCCTGGTCACTATTTATTCACTGATTTTGATTGGTTATCATGTGCTTTGACGTTAAATTTCATTGGCCACTGGCATTTGCTACTTGATTTTCATTGGTTCTTTAACTGTCCGATTTGACCTGTCCAATTACAAGCTCCTGGACAGTTTTGGAGTTAGAATAGCAAAATTAAGCTATAAATATGGGCTGTTAAGAGCCAATCAAAATCAAGCCTTTTGTGATCGACACAATTAAACAAATTATCGGGTAAAAATTGGTGCCTTTAGGTTTTCCGTTCACACGGAAACCCTGCGATGGACTAGCATCCCATCCAGTGGGGAGTAGCAATACTCCCCCACATGTATCATGCTAAGGAAACCGGGATTAGCTCCGGCCTTTTATTTCACACGAAACCACCTTAACCGTACGAAAATTTAGAGGCCTAGCCGTTCAAAAATTTGAAAGCCAAAATCAAGGTCAAATTTTTAGCCGATATGGTCGGAAGTTGGACAGGCCTGCTGTGAATATAAGACCATAACCGTCTACATTTTTGTGCGGCATGAAACGGAAGCGTCATTTTGGATTGCTTAAGTAGTGCTCTGCGCGTGGACAGATGGTAAAATCACTGAAAAAAGGTAAACCTCAACCTGGATCGTCGGTTTCTAATAAACAGAGCGAAAATATTGACCAGCTCCGTGTGATTGAACTGTGTCCGACCAAATTTTTCAGCCGGTCGAAAATTCGTCCGGTGCCTCGGTGTTCGCTTAACGTAGCCTTGATCGAGATTTTTTTTTTCTGTTTTGCAGGATCAAAATGTGAAGTTGATTCGAGAGCTCAGGCTTGAAATTGAGCGTCTTAAAGGAATCATAAGGACCTCAGAGAAAACAGGAGATCAGGTAGGTTGGTTTGAAACCGGTTGCTGGTATAAATTGCCTTTAGTGTAACAATCCTTAATTTTTTGCCTCAAGAAAACCGCCGTTACTGACACCGCGAAAGCTGCGAAAAAGCTTAGTGAAAACCAAGCTCGCGTGGAACAGCTGACAATGGAATGGACTGAGAAATGGAAGGAGGCGCAATCCATCATGCAGGTGGGTGGGGTTGTGACCGAAAGGAAGATCCGGGGTAGGGTGGGGAGGACATTTCTTCTTAAGGTTGTTTTTCACTCGCTTTAGAGTCGGCGTCCTCAGTAATCAGGAGCGAAGAGAGTTATGATCTAGTGAAAGCTGAGTCAGCGTTTTGATTCCGATTATCGCTCCGTCGCAGAAGGTTATGGACTCCTGTCCGTCGCTTATGATTTAGTGAAAATTGCGTTGTCGGCGTCGCGAGCAGAAGCGGAAGAACTAAACCAATTACAAGGCGTAGGAACGAGTATTGTGATTGGTTTATCTTTGCACTTCTACTTCCGACTCCGATAATCTGGTTTTCACTGCATCGAGGTACCTCCATACAAATCCTTGTATTTCCAACATGGGTTAGTGCCGATGGTCTTATTTCGGGGCTGGGCAACCTGTTTTAAAACCTACGAATTTCCTTAAGGGGAACAAAGTACAAGCGAGGGATCACGAGAACCGGAAAGAGGCAGTTCTTCCTCTGCTCGTTCGCTCCTTCCTGTTAAGCAGTGACAGTTTGTTTTCTCCTGTAACTGAAAAGGGACGGCTAGCAGTCTAATGAAATATTTCGTTTTGTTTTACAGGAGAGCGAATTGCAGCTCCGCCGGCATGGCTCTCGTGCTGTTCTTGTTGATCTTGAGCTTCCGCACTTGGTTCGCTTAGAAGAAGACCCACTGAGAACTGAAATAATGCTTTATCGTATCATGGTAAGTAATAAAGTCGTCTTTGTTCTTGGTAAAAACAAAACAACACTAAAAACTAACAACGCTTAACCGCGTTGGTAGATAGCCTGCGAAAACAGCCTTCTGTCCTGGCGAAATGTCCCTAGCGGCTAGGAGAGACCAGTGCCAGATCCAGACTTCGCGATAAGAGGGGGCGGTAATCCAGACCCTTAGATAAGGGGGGGGGGGGGCTGTTTTCAAATGCCAGTTGGTAGAGTGCTGGACTGTTGAGCGGGATCTCGTTGATTCGATCCCCGGTGCAGGACTAATAGTCATGGGTCTCAAAGTAACTCAGAAATAAGATCAATACACTGCTTTTACTCAGTGGTTAGTGACCTCATGGAAATGGCTTTCTCGTACTAATAATTTGTGCCAAATACATTGACATGCGATTTTTGTTCCATTTCGAATAAATTGCGAACTACAAAGTAAGATGATTTGAAGCCCATGCATACTTTAGGTAGCCATGATTTCTGCCTACAGTTTTAACTGACAACCCTTCAAGACGGAAATTACCCTAAAACGAGTACCTGTCGTTTTTCAACGAAATATCATTTGTGTCTTTTATTGCCCACAGCCTGGTAAAACGCATATCGGACTAGAAAACGCTCCAAACCCTCAAGACATTGGTAAGTCTGCTCGAACAAGCAAAGACTGATTCTTTTCTTTCTTACTTTTTCTTCTCAATATATCACTGGCGACCCCCCCACCCCCCTTCCTTAACAAAGACCTCCTTAAAACTCACACCTACAGTTGGACCCTGCTGTTCTTTAGGCCGTCTCTTAAAAAAATACGCACAAATACAACATAACAAGGCTGAAACACCCAACTGGCAGGAGGCAACCAGTTGGCTATTTACAAGCGTGGCCGAGGATTTGAACTTGGGACGACCGAGAACAAATCCAGCAAGTGACCAGAGCGGGATTCGAACCCGGAACCGCCGGATTGCGAGTCCGACGCGCTGACCACTCGGCCACGCTACCTCATCAAGAAGAACTGCTCCTCTCTGTAAGGCGGCACCTACCTAAGGCGTGCCGCACTAAGTGTTACCCTCACCGATGTTTTTTTAAGAGAGAGAGGGAGAGAATTTAATTTTGTTTCTCTTCTTTTAATGCTGTTATTCGTTTAATACACGTAGAGAGTTTAAGTGGGCGCCAGGTCAACTGGAGATGTAATTGAAACATTCTGTAGCCCTAGTGTCGGCTTTTCAGTGATCGAGAGAAACTAAAACGTGACATGAGTAATGTTCTGTCGTATTGTATTCATAGTTCTTGAGGGCGAAGAGGTCGAAAAGGAACACTGCTTTTTGGAATTTACTAAAGGAAAAGGAGTCTCTCTCTTGCCGATTTCCCCACGGTGTTGGGTAAACGGAGTGGCCATATCTCAGTCCACCAAACTCAATCAAGGTAAGCTATTTCTTAAGTGTGCTGCTAAAGACTTGCACAAGCAAGACCAAAAGCAATGTTATCACAGGTCAGCAATCAGGACCTTGGGGTCCTTATTGGCTCTTGCCCACCTTTACTTTCCCCTTGCCTATCAGGGCGTCGGATTTTAGCGACAAAACTAGAATTAGAAAACAAAACCACATGCCAATCACGGGAAAACTTGCAAGCAATACTATGGATCGGACTCCTTTTTTGTAATTCATTGTAACACTGATTCAGATTTATGCAAGCGGCGCCAAGATCAAGAAAATACATCGCCCAGCTCGTACTGATTAGAACACGTTGCACTTGCGACGACGAACCCACGCAGACTTACGCGTAATGAGACGTGTTCAAAGTGTGGACTTGGCCTGATGAGACTCGCTTTTTCTTGTTCGTAGGTGATGTTATCGTCCTTGGCAAGAGTGACGTTTTCAAGTTCAACTATCCAACCGAGGCGGCAAAACTCAGAGAGAAGCGACGATCGGGATTGTTCGGCATGGTACGTTTTGTTGTTTAAATATCTTTGTTCGCACAGAGGTAAAATCTACAAATCGACACTGTTGATAGCCTTTATGTCTTATGGCCTATTGTGGCATACGTTTTCTTCATTTATGGGGATATAAACAAACGCGCTCAAACATTTCGCCAGCTAGACTTTAAAAATAAAGAGAGAATAATCAAACACACTCGAAACCTTTGGTTACTTTCCTTTTCTTTCCAGGAATCCACAGAATCGTTGACTAATTTACATATCTCCCCGGTCCGAGGCAGCCACGGGGACCTGAGTATGAGATCTGATTCCTCGTCTCCCATGACGTTCGACTCTGGGTAAGCCTGTACTTTGCACACATTCTTTTCTTTTTTCTTTATGTGACTTTTTTTTAAAAAAAAAAAGGTCCTTGATGTTTTTTGTTATCCTTTTTGTTAACTTTCGCAGGGTTGAAGTGGATGTTCCAGTTTCTGGCGAAACTTTGGAGGAAGTTATGTAAGTGCAAGGCGTTTCTGAAAACGTTTAAATGCAACGCGTAGATCGTCATCTTTTGTTGTGTTTAACGATCCTTTCCATTAAATAGTTTACTTTCTGATTCTTTCCGCAGGCATCAAGTGTCGGATTTGATCGCTAAGCACAAAGAAGCTGAAGTAAGACGACTAGAGATCGAAAAAGCTTTCCAGACAGAAATTGACAGTAAACAAAACGAAATCGACGCTCAGAAAGATTACATACAAAATTTACGCGAGCGGCACGAGACAAAGTCACAAGAAGCAAGGCAGGAACTTGAGCTAGTTCGCTTAAACATGGACAAGAAACACGAGGATGCTAAAAGCGAAATTGAGCAACAGCTGGAAGAATTGTTTGAGATGAAATACAGGCATGAAAAAAATGTACAAGAATCTGCCGAGGAAATTGCGAAGGAGAGAGAAGAGGTTGCGAGGTTTATGGAGGGAGAGTGGCAGAAGGTCATACAATATGAGACGAAACTTGCGGAGATTGAGCTTCAAAGACGCAAGGCTTTGGTCGAAGCGGAGATTGAACGGGAGAGGGAGGGAGAGCAGCATACTTTTGTGCGAGACAGAGACTTGAAAGAAATTGAAGATGAACAGGTTAGGTTGTTAGAAATGCGAGAAAATCTGGAAACAGCAAAGGTGCAAGCGGAAAAGCGGTTAAACGAGGATAAATCAACGCTCGAGCACACGATTAAGAAAGATTTGAGTGAACTGGAAGAGGTTGAAAAGAAAATTAAGTTGTTAGAGGAAAAGCACGATCAATACTTGGAATATTTCAGCTCTATGGAGCATTCCCCAGGTGGCGCAGAGGATGAGCAAAGCTTGGGAGAGGCCGATACAATGACAACTTTAGATTTCAGCGAGAAGCGGAGGCGCATCTCAGATGTAGGTCCACCAAGGGGTCAACCAGTTGCATTTGATCTGCGAACTTCTCGACCATTTAGCTGGAATTTCACCGAATCGAGTAACTATTCTTCTGATTCGGAAGGAGTTGAAGAGGTTCTTGCGCAACAGCTACATAGCTTGACGACACTTAAAATGGAAAAAGAAGAACTGATTGAGAAAACGCGCAGTGCTTTAGCGGAGCAGATAACGAACGTGGAATTTTACGGCCAACAAATCTTGGAAAATGAAGAGAAAATTACGCAACTGGAAGAACGCTTCAAAGCAACGCGGCAGCAGCACGCTGAGAAAATTCGTTTGTGTTTGGCAAACTTAAAAAATAAGGAGGAAGACGAAATAAGCGTCATAGACCAAGAACGCGAAAAATACAGGGAGCTTTTAATGAAGGAATATGGCGAGATTGAGAATTTAATTGTGGAGACGTTTGAGACTGAGAATTCTGGTGCCGATTCAGGCGTTTTGTCAGAGGACGAAGAAATAAACTTTTCAGGCGAGAGGGAGAGAAAAAAGGGGGAAGTTCTTGGATTGGTGAAAAGCAGGTTGACTACTATAGGTTCAGAAAACGATGATTTATTCCTTGAGTATGTTGCTAAACGCGCCCATTTTGAGAAAGATGAAGAACGAGTCCATGAACAACAAAGACGCATCTCAGACCACATGTTAGATGGAGCTAAAGAAAAAGAAATTGCAATTCTTAAACTTTCAGGGCAGAAGGAGAGATTTCATGTGGAAAGAGCGAGGGAGCGAAGGTTAATAAATGCCAGAATAAAGCGGCTTTCTCGTGTGAAGTCGTCTGGTGATCTTCATAGCGAAGAAATGTTGGAGTTTTTCAAGGAGGAGGCAAGAAAACTCCGAGAGGCGTTTGAGAAAGTCGATGACAGTGAAGGCAGGTAAGATTTCTTGCGATGTTTAAAACATTTTATCGTCTTTTAGCCAACATGCAGACGTCTCCGTTTGCGTCAGTTAGACTACTGCTCGCAGAAATAGGTGGAGCAAAGTTATTCTGTGGTTGAATTCCAATGAAAAAATGTGCCAATATAAAGAGAGAAATAAAAATTCGTCGTCGTTTGATTACGTCCTCGATGAAAAGTGAACTGATTAGGCTTTTTCACGTCTTATTAGTGCAGTGGCGGCAAAGAAATGTGCCAAACAAGTCTGCTACACGTGTAAATTTGTTTGTGCTGGATTGCTTTCTTGACCTTTTCGTTGCCTTCGCCGTCGTGATATCGGAAACCGGTCGTTTCGAAACAAAGATTCCGATCACTTCAAGTTAAGTTTGCAATTGAACAAGTAAAGCATTTTGGGTGAATATATTTCGCTCTTTAAGCCAAGTACGTAAAACTATTTACACCTCGAAGGAATTAACCTGCATCGAAACGACCGTTAGCCGTGATAGTATCTGTCATATCTTAAATTCCCTAATCTCACTTCATTCACTTCAGCCTTCCGTTGGTTTTCAAGACTCCTTGACTTTGATTGTACAGTCATGTCACACTTCCAGTATAACTTGGTTGTGGTTTTATAAATTTTCCCAGGCTTCTATATGAGCGGCGGGAAAGAGAAAACATCAATCTACAGTTGGAAGAAGCGCGCGCTAAGCTTCGGACCAGCGAGGAAGACAGAGAGGATTGCCAGGACAAACTGAAGGATCTAGAAAATCAAAAACTTCAGAAGGAGAAGGAAATCCTTGAATTGAAACAGAAAATGGAAGAAGAAAAACAAAGATATGTTGAAAACCTCAAGTAAGATTCTATTTTTGTTGAAGTGAGTGGACACGTTAGTCTGATTTTCAACAGTCTGAGGTCTGTCGTTTAAACTCCCTGTTCTCTGACTCTCATTATTATGGCTCACCGCTTGCGAGCGATATTATTGGCTTAAAATAGACAGTTTTTGTGATGGCCTCAAGAACCAGATCTCGAATTAAGTCATCAGATGAGAGAGAGGAAGAAATTTAGGTAACTGACCTCGGCAACTTCTAAAGACTTTGTATTGACTTTCTAACGTTTTCATGTTTTGTTTTTTTTTCCAGGACAGGAGATTACGAGGTTATTGAGAAACCTCTTGGTAAGTTACATTTTTGCAGACTTTGAAACTTAGTGACTAAAAGGAGGCATTTATTCTCAGACTTTGTCGTGTCCTGTTTGTTTGCAGTCAATCGGCTTCACATAAAGTTCCGTGTCCTTGGAAACCACGCCGCCGCAGAGGTTCTTAAAGAGGCACTACTTGTTTCCAGTCTCCCCGAGATGATAAGGTCGATTCCAGTCTCCTCTCCTCATCCAGTGTCCGAGGATTCGTCTCACGGTGACTGGATGTAAGGATCATTTGTTTGTTCCGTTTGTTTTGTTTTGTTGTTTGTTTGTTTGTTTCAGAGCGTTGCGAGTTTTTTCTTTATTGATTAGTATCTACTGTTGGTAATGGTCATAATTAGATTCTCAGACGAGGACGATTATAAGATTGAGATTTTTTCAATGCGAAGTATTGCTTGCACGTGAACCAGGGTCATTTTGGCAGGCAAACGCGTTAGTCGTCGTCATTCTATTACGGGTTTTAGCGAAAATTTCGTAGTGACGGAAACAAGTTTTCAATTTGTTATCATTTTGCGACCGGGGCAGGGCTTAATCTTCTTTAATAAAAATAACCGTGTTAACTATTCTGGTGAAAAAAAAAACAAAGTAAAATAAAGCTTTCCGGGGTGTATATTCTTTGAGAGTACGCGAAAAAATCTTGAAGTCAAATCTCGTTCTCGAATCTAAAGGTCTCTAATTCCTGTATCCCCAGAAACAAACATCAGTCAGAGTAGCTGTATCTAAAGTAAACTGTCAGACCTGCGCAGACAGTCAATAAACCATTAGCCAGTCAGTTCGCAGGGGAGAAGCAGTTATATGTAGTTGTCGCGAGGCGCGGGAAAAAGACAGTGAACAAGTCGACTAGTTTGGGTTTTATTCTTGATTGGTCAGTCAGAGTAAGAAAAGAAATTCACTCGTGCGAGAGAGACAAGACAGGTTTTAACTTCTGATTGGTTGATTGAGAAAGCGCGAGATTTTTCCGCAGCCAATCACAAAGCGTAGCTGTAAATTTAACCTGCGTTGCAGCCGGACTTGTCAATCAAGACCTAAATAGAGAAGTCGATAAAGTTTACTGTATATTGAGACCGTCCTTTTTGTAATCATTGCTTTGTTGCACTCGTAGGTTTCATAGCATTCAGAGGGATGTTACAATAGCGAGGAAACGACAAGAAGGACCTGCTGGTTTTCTGCACTGGTAAGATAAGCGAATTAAAACGCACTACAAAAATATATAACATCGTTAGTAAGGAAAGAGAAACGAGAGAAATTATTGCAGGCCAAATTTTACTGCACCGATTAAATTCCCTCTTAAGTACACTTTGGTAAAAAAAAAAAGAAAAATTCATAATTTCCCCAAAAATTCGCGTGGGGGCAAGGTTGTTGTGTAGCGAACTCCATCAGTGCTAGTCAGACATCTTGTTCTCAAGTAGACACGAGCTGTCCAGTTTCTTCCAATATTTTTCGTAAAACGATCCCGTGTTAAACCGCTGCCTAGTTATCTCAGTTGGTAGAGCGCCGTTCTGCTGAGCGGGAGGTCGCGGGTTCGTTCCCCTGCCGGACCAACACCCGAAGGGTTTTTAAATAACTGAGAAGAAAAAGCTGCCTTTGTAATGACATCTGCAAACGGTTTGACTTTCTAGTCTTCTCGGATAAGGACGAAACACCGCAGGTTCCGTCTCACAGCACTTACACTTATCTAGTTCTTGTGGGACATAAAAGAACCCACACCACTGTTCGATAAGAGTAGGGGACGTAGACCCCGGTGTTGTGGTCAAACTACACACATCACATCATTCACATCATGGGTTGGGTGGGTACAGTAAGCTCATAAATGGACTGAGAGCGGCTGCCAGTGGCGCCTTTGTATGCTGACGTCCGAGCTTACTGTTCACATATTAATGTATATTGTAAGAAAAAAAAGCACTTTATTTGAGTGTCAATGCATTTAGCACGAAAGCACTAATTGGGGACACTATTTTTACGTCTCCTACCGGTGACGTGACCGCCATTTTACGTGGTCATCCGAGCCACGCGGAAGTTCAAACGGTAAGGCGGTACCTTCAATTCTCAGTTATTTTTAAGACCCTGAGTATTGGTCCGGTCCCGGGAATCGAACCCGCGACCTCCCGCTCTGCAGTCAAACTCTCTGCCGACTGCGCTAATCCTGCCGCGGTAAGAGGGCACGTCTGTTGTCCTCTCATCCATGACTCCTTCCTTCCTTCCTTTTAATAAGACACTAAAACGAACAGGTTTCACTGAATAAAGCTACTCTTTATCTTCTGTTAGTTTCATGGGTCGAGGAATCGTTGAAGCATCACCACTGACTGTATGGGAGGCTGTCAAGAACCCACTTTCCAGATATATTTATGACAACATGCTCAAGGTACTGCCTTTTATCTATTTTCACAAGTTGATGGGACGTAATGCTAAGACTTCCATGTCGTCGTCAGAACTCAAGGCGCGATAAGCTAGGGTACAAGCATTTAGCAGAAAAAACGCGATTATTGGTGTTTGGGTGAAATACGTCATAGAACGTCCGCCATCTTCCGGCCCCAGAGCCGGTCGTTTCGTTAAGTCCCATTGCCGCTGTGGAGAAAAGCATGTTCAGAAATGCTACGTGGTATATCAAGAGCGCTCAATTCGGCAAAAGGGAAACTTAGGTTACTTTTTATACCTCTACCGTTCCATAGCACTGACCACCGCAAAGTTATGACCGAACTGCAAAGAATTTGCAGCTAATCAAATCAATGACTTTTCGGTCTTTTTGTAGAGACGTGCGGCCTTACAGTAGATGCGAAAACGTTAATTGAAATCGAGCTTACCTGTTACGGTTTGTCTCAACCGACTGTCTTCTTTCAAACACCTTTAAAGATGCTTTTACTCTACATCTGAGATAATTATGCCCTGTGTTTGTTTTCCATTTTCCTGCAGAAAATAAATATTGTAGAGCATGTCGAAGAAGGACTTAAAATTGGTAAGTGACTAGTTATCGACAGGAATTCTAATTTAGTTAATCAGCCCTTAATTGATTGTTTTCCCACCAGTGTCTCTCGTTCCGCTTCCTGTTCCAATGTCATCCAGGGGCGGATCTAGGGGGAGGGTGCAGGGGGTGCGCACCCCCCCCCCCCCCTGAGATGACCTGCGGTTTTCTAATACAACTGGTATTCTGCGAAAAAAAAAACTATGTGGTTTATTGGTTTTGAAGTAGCGCAAGAGACGAGTGCACCCCCTCCTAAAAAAAATCCTGGATCCGCCCATGTCATCCCTTTCCTTTCAGTCCATTATAAGGATATACCCCCCGAGACATAGCTCATTTCACCCCATTTAAGGTGATTAACAATTATTCTTCGAGCCCGAATGGGCTCTGAGTCAATAGCCCAGAAGGCCGAAGGCCGAATGGGCTGTTGACTCAGAGGCCATGAGGGCGAGAGGAATAATTGTTTTAGTAAAATCCAACTAGTTTGTCAAAAATATCGAGACAAAACAACTTAAGCTAGCAAAACGCGATTCAGCCACTATTGTTTTGGTTTTCAAAGCCGGCGCTTTTTGCTACTAGTGGGCTATAATATATAGTCCAGTAGTAGCTCAACCAATCAGAACGCAGCATTGATAATAGACCTCTAGTTGGATATAGCCTTGGAACCTGGATTCCAGGCGCTGGACTCCGGATTCCTTAAGCTGAATTCTGGATTCTAAGCTCAGGATTCCGTATTCCACAAGCAAAAATTTCCCGGATTCCTGAATCCGGATTACCTTTTATGTTTGACTCATTATATTTCTTTCTTTTTCAGTGTACATGCTTCACGAGACATCGCAGTGCTTCATGACTCACTCACGTGATTTTTGTTACGTAAGCAAAGAACGTATTGAGGTGAGTAAATGTGGTATTTGCCCATCTACCCCTCCCCCTAACCCTGATTTTGCGTGAGTGAGTGAGTGAGTGAGTGAGTGAGTGAGTGAGTGAGTGAGTGAGTGAGTGAGTGAGTGAGTGAGTGAGTGAGTGAGTGAGTGAGTGAGTGAGTGAGTGAGTGAGTGAGTGAGTGAGTGAGTGAGTGAGTGAGTGAGTGAGTGAGTGAGTGAGTGAGTGAGTGAGTGAGTGAGTGAGTGAGTGAGTGAGTGAGTGAGTGAGTGAGTGAGTGAGTGAGTGAGTGAGTGAGTGAGTGAGTGAGTGAGTGAGTGAGTGAGTGAGTGAGTGAGTGAGTGAGTGAGTGAGTGAGTGAGTGAGTGACTGTGAGTGAGTGAGTGAGTGAGTGAGAAGTTAGTTTTAACATTGGTTTAGGGGAGGGGTAGGTGAGTAATTTCCTCCGAGCCTTTTACGTATTCGGTATCTGTTTACGATTTCGCGGATTGCAATCCTTGTTTAACACGAACGTTTCTTTTTCATTTAAGCTTCTGTTCATAAAAAAGTTTTAAGTTGTCCTAACTCACTGTGTTTTCTCCGCTATTCTAGGGCGGAAAGTATGTCCTTGCATCTCAGTCAATCGAACATCCCAAATGTCCACTGTCGCCTTCAATTATTCGTGGCCAGGTTAGTAAGTCCAAGACCAAAGGGGTTGTAGTCACGTGGTACATGATTGATATGTACATAGTCGAACCTCCATAAGCGACCACCTCTCATAAGCGACCACCCAGCCAAAACACAAAAAAGTTTCCCAGTCAAAGCCTTACAGTTGGAACCTCTAGTAAACGGCCACCTCCTGTAAGCGACCGCGACCACCTCAGTTTTGGGCCTGACGGTTAATGATTTTTCATTGTTTTTAACCTCTTGTAAGCGACTACTTGACGCATTCTCTGATCTCTATGTTCGCTGTGTGCACTATGCTGCTTAGAATATACGAAGAACTTTAGTGACAACATGGAACTACACACTCGCAACTTAGACGCTACATATAATAAATTATCTTCCATAAAGTAGATGTGCCTAAACCTCTTCTCGGAAGAGGTGCCTCGTGGTTCGATTCCTGTAAACGACCACCTCCCGTAAGCGACCACTCAGTCTTTGCATTTTGGGTGGCCCTTTAATGCGGGAGGGACGGGAGGTTCGACTGTATTTTGGTTTTTAATTCGTCACTAGGAAACTAGACCGAGTGATCTTTCGCAATGACTTCTGGGACTGTTAGCGTTCCCAGAAACAATTGCGGGACGCATTTCGGCTCCAGCTCCCTTCTTGTTTCTAAAGTGGCGAATTTCGTCTGTTCGAGTCTGTAGTACCAATTTTTACTTCCTTCGTCTTGGAATAAGGCAATGCATGTAAAGGGTTCGAGAAGGAAAATAAGTCAACAAGGATAAAATTGAACCAAAACACAGTCACGTAACATTTTCTCTTCATCTAAGTTTTTTCTCTCCTTTTCCCGTAGATTATTTCCAGTGGATGGATTGTTGAGCCGATACAAGTTGATGGCAAAGATTGTTCTCTTGTGTGGTACATCACCAAGGTAATTATATGTGCATTGAATAAAAGGTTAAGACAAAGTCAGAATTCGACGACATTCGCCACTTGCACATCTGCCACAATGCACCTTGTTTGTCCCCGAGAATTTTGTATAGCCTTTGTTTTGTAAGTCTTGGTTTTGTTTTCTCGTAGGTACATCTAGGCTCATCATCTCTTCCGTGGAGGTTAATCGATCTGCTATCCAAAAGACAGCCTCTCAGTATTGCTTATCTACGGAGTTATCTGACACCACCTTAAGTAAAGGGAGTTTATTCTTGTGCTGTCAAAACGAACAGTCACTTGCGCACCTACGTACAAAACTACATGAGTTTTATTTGAAAGGAACTTAACCTGTTTTTCAGCTATTCATTGTCCAATGCAAAGAAGTAGTCTACACGGAAACGCTCAATCGCTTTCGTAATTCAAGGGACGAATGGTCTAACATTTCCTTTTTGACAATTTGAACGTCAGTCAGTGTACTCTGATTGACTGGAACATGTAAATATGTTTAAGGTGGCTGCACACAGTTATGGCAGTTTGTGAGTATATGTCATTTGCCAAATCATGGCAAGAGAAAGGTTGCAGCTCACAAGCTGAAACTTGGCGAGTGAAAAATACACTAATGAAAGATTTTGATTGACAGGTAAAATTTGACGTTTTTGTAGTTTTCATGGCAACACGAACGATTGAATACAACCTTAAAATTTCACTTTTGCTCAGTTTACATAAAACTTTTCCCATAAACTTGCACACAACTTACTATAATTAATCATTACCATTTGAAACTCATTTGACCAAATTTTGACAGACGGGTTTTTAGATAATCAATAATACATTTGTGCTGAAATTATTAAATCTGTCACAAAATTCGTCTGTTCAACTTCCATTTTAAATTATTTAAAATAAAAATTCTGCCAAATATCACAAAATTCTAATGAGCAGATTTTGGGAAATCGTCTTCTGTGTACCTTTGCTTTTTTCGCCATATTTATTGGTTTAATTTAGAACACGCGCCGTCACGCGAGTTACGGCTGACCGCCCGCAAATCTGTGTTCAGCCACCTTAAGCAAATCATCGAACATCTGACAAACAAATGCCAACTGGAAATCGCTTCGTAGAATATAATTTTTTTAGAGTTAAGTTGCTTTATTATAGGAAGGAAAGAGAATTCGTCCATTCACTCTTAAAAGATAACCGAAAATAGTTTTTGAACCTCTCATTAAGGTATCTAAGCGACTATTGCATAAAGTTTTCTTTTACGTTTATGTTAGCATGTTATTTACATAGGAAAAGATATATTAGGAATATAACGTAATGGTTAATTTATATAACTTAATAGATAATTTAATTGGGAATTTTAAATCATTTAAGCAAAGTTCGTTCATATTTTCCTGGCGCGCACTCAATGTTTTTATCGCTAGCGTTGGTCAAAATGAACTAAAACGTTTTCGTGTTCAGGGTATTTGATGCCCTAAAAAATTCAGTATATAGTTAAAAGTGTAGTGGTGTGAATTGGTCACTAAATTTGAAGAAAACCTCGTATTTGAACTGAAAGTTTAAAAAAATGTAGAATATTTTGCAAAATTTAAAGAGATTTTAATAGTAAGAAAACAGTGGGTTTATTAAGAGTTAATGGTATGTTTCCTAAGTTAAAATCGGGTAAAATACTTAAATGTTTGTGCATGGTTTATACTGAAAGGCGTCTTCTTCGGATAACAGTTTTAATATAAAAAAGATTTGCTTCTGTGATCGACTTTATCAGCTGACTTATTTGCCGAGTAAGCCATCAACCTCGTTTGCGCCCGTTTTTGAACCAAAGAATATTTAATCGCTTGCTCAATTGTCAACTGTAGTAATAATTATTGTTATCATAAACCTATAGACCGGAGGTGAACAATGGTAGATATTTGCGGTGTAATTGTGTAATTAATATCTATCCACCCGAATCTTTAACTTATCTTCTAACACTGATTTTAACGCATAGATATGAAAAATCTCGCGTGATATTCCTTCTGGTGTACGAGAATGTTGCTCGGAGATAAATCAACAAATGCTTCTCACCAGTCAGTCACAGATCTCATGAAACAATATTTACTTGTGTGAGATATATACTAGCAAATGATAGTTTTGATAATCCAAAGTCGGTATATTTAATATCAAACTACCAAGTGTTTTTGGAATTTTCTTTACTTAAAATTAGAGCAAACTAGTTTCGTTGGTGATCAAAATTTATACCATAGTTTTTCGAAATACATTTCGCTCTGGAACATTCTTTGGGAAAATAAACTTAAAAGAAAAGTTTGTTCTCTGCCAGTGTCTCACCGTTGGCTTGAGTATATGTGAAGTATAAACTCGTACTTTGCAGCAATTTTGTAAAGAGTTAGGAACTTTTCGAGCCTTTTCGCTCTATCCCTCACGAGCTAGCCTGTTCACTAGCAACGTATCCTTGATAAGAAACAATACATGCATTTAAAACCCTATCTTAGCAACCGATTTATTAAGAAGCGATAAAGGTTTTTCTCGCGTGCGGTGGAAATTTCCGGTGTTAGCCGAAGGCCGACACATCTTCGGCCTTAGCCCGAAGCCACGAGCGGCGAAAGACTTGACAGAAGGGAACATTTATCCGCTCTGCTTTACAGAAACCGGAAACCGCGCTAGGAGCCTCTGGCACCCCCAGGGTACACTCTCAGGGACGGACCATTATTTTTTTGACGAGGTGGGAAGGGGGGGCGGGGGTTGAAAAATTTTGAAATAAATTGTTTGCGGAGGCTGTAAACACTGAAATAAATTGTATGCAAACGCAAAAAATTGTGTTTGCAGGAAGACGTAGACAAAAAAATTGTTTACATCAGGAGCTGCATATAAAACAATGTTTGAATGCGAAAATTTTCTAACCCCCTCCCCGTCAAAAAAATTACGGTCCCGTCCCTTAGGCCCGCGGGTTCACACGGTGAAGAGGAAACAGCTTTCTTTTCTCCCCTCCCCTCCCCTCCCCTTTTCATTCCTCTCGTCCCAACTTTCTCGACGAACTCACCCAGAAACGCTTGCCACGCAGGATTATAACTTTCGTTTTTCGCTCGTTGCCCTGGTCCCCTTTTCCCCTTTTATCGTTAATTTGCATCATTTTACTATTCGCTCGCAGCACGCGGCTCTGAGGAAAGAACAAAGACCACAAGCGGTCATTCTCAATTATAATGCTAAATACATCGACAACTTCTGTAAGCAAATACTGTGGAACCCCATAATACGGTCACCAGTAGGCCAAAAAAAACGTGGCCGTAATAACAAGGTGACCGTATTAAGGAGGGTTTCTGGACAAGAAAATGTATGGTCGTTTTTGCCGGGCAGCCAAAAAAAAGTGGCCTTAAGGCGGGGTTCCACTGTGCTTTTTAATAATAACTTTGTTCTTATTCATGTTTTGTTAACAGATGCGTGCCCCGCCCCCTAGTACTTTTTTCATGTGAGAGTGACTTGTAGCAAAATGTTGCTCAAATAAAATCCTAAACTGGGAAGAGCTTAAACAACTGCTTAAAGATTCCCCCGTCAAACAAAGGGCTTAATTAAGTTTACGGCCTTATCGTTCTCCAAGAAGATTATTCTTTTCTTCTTTCTCCGTAAACAAACTAAAGGGAACACAACACCTTGACAACCCTTCACACCATTAAGAATGTTATACAATTTCCAGATGATAGCATTTCAGTATCGCTTTACTACGAAGATTAAGACCAAACGAACAACCGTTCGCTTACTGTTTTGGAGGTGAAATCCCCGTCAATACGGACACTGAGGAAAAAAAAGTATTGACGAGGTGTCCATATAAATCATGTGTCCCCTAATATAAGCAGCGTTCAACTTTATGTGTTTCGCCACTTTCGCATTGCATGCCCACTATACGGTGATCTTACTTATCATCGTCGCGCAAAATTTTGTGGAATAATTGTTTTGAATTTCGCTTGGGACAAGCGGCAAAAGGAAACAATGGTTGTACAAGACAGTTTTAGGGAAAAACATATAAGGCATTTTGTGCCATAAGCAGTGCGAAAGAGACGAAACCGGTTTTGTCCAATGAAAGCGAGCTTATCGACGCAATGTGCAGTTAGATCTCTCAGCTTCATCTAGCGAGAGAAAAGTGCAACTCAGAGTGCAACAGTTGCTAAACGAGGCCAGTTCCTGGCCAGTTCAATTTGGAGCAAACAAAACATTATTCACCTTAAGCCAGTTGGAAATCGCGTTGTGAAATATTATTAGACACAGTTCAGTTGTGAAAATTTAAAGAAAGCAATTCTCACATTTACCTGGGTGTACGTGGCAAGCGTTTGAAAGGTGGGGGGAGGGGGGAGGCAAAAAACACGAAGTTGAGCGAGCGTGTGTTGATTTTCTCTATCAACTATATAACAAAATCTCTAATCTTATTGGCAATCGGCAGCCTCTTTTTATGAGGGCGAAGTACAATTTTGTTCGTCGTCGACTGCATAAACAAGGCGACCGGCGGTCGTCCGATTTGTTTGATCACCACGACTACCACACAAGCCGGCTACTTGTCGCATCTAACGACAACCGAAGTTAGTTTTGCGCCTTTCATGCAAGGAGGATATTACACTATTGCGTTTGTAAATTTATTTTGCATTAGTTTTTCACACGTCAAGGTACCTTAACAACAATCGCACGTTGTTAAGAACTTTAAGTACTGTTACACGTTAAAAATATGTAAATAATTTATTAAAACATGAATTGGACAGGAAAAAAACACACACAGAGACGTTGGAAAAAATAATTTCTTCTGTGATTTGCAAGCGCCTTAGAAAAAAAGATCAGCACTAAGACGGTAAGTTTGTTTTGTACGGAAACCCCAAGCAGTTACATATTCTCTTACTTTAATAGTATATTTCAGTTATAAAAATAAAACAAATTCTAATTTGCTAATATATTACTGGCCGATGAGAGTTAAAGGTTTTTTTTTATCTTTTGTTAGTATCAAGTTAGCCTTTATGATTTTTAAATAACTCTTATCACATAAAATTATGTAGAGAGCGATCTCAGGGACCTAGCCAGATGAAAATTCTTAACAAGGCACTATCTGAAATAAACTATAAGTCGATTTTATTGGAAACTTCAAAATTCAACAGGAATCAGTGCGCTGTCACGGTTGACCGGCATAAACACTAAACATGCTGAAAGGGAATATTACACTGCAAGGTTGTCCATGTCTCGTTAGGTTTCTTGAGTTGCAACCCGTAGGTTTGATAATTTATTTTGTCTTTTGTTGAATCAAAGACTTGAGTAATTCGTTTAACGTTAGAGCTCGTCAGTGTTAACGAAATTAAAACCTGTACCGGTGATTTCCTCGAATTAATTCAATTGTGGGAAAGAGAGAAATATTTCTTCAATTCCATAAGTTAAACACTAACAAACTTGTCTACAATAAACGACTCTATGCTCCCAAGCTCACTCAGTTGTCGATGGTAAAGGAAGGGAAAATCAGGAAAATTGAAAGGGATTTTAACTGAGGCAGTTCGACTGCACGTAGCAGCCTCGTGATCATTGGAACTGGGGTCCAAAGTAGGAATTGCTAATTTCACGCGGTGTTATATTGTGTATTGAAAGAATTGCTTTAGAAGTAAGCCGGTGGATGTTTACCTTTTAAAAAAGCTTTAAAGAGAGCTTTTTGGGTAATACCTTCTACCCGAAAAGGTACGTAAGACTGCCTTGGCGAAAGTAAAACAGAGTAAGACAGAAAGGGTCTGTGTAGTTGAATGAAATTAAAAAACAAACAAATAAAAAAAATATTCCCGCCAAAAAGAAAACCGCCGCAGTCATTGAGTTTAGTGTGCAGATCATACCTGACGAACCTATCCATAACGGTAAGTTGTTTTTGAGTTTTCTCAAGTGGAAAATGTCAGCTTCGCCTGTTCACAGACCCTCTGTCTCCCGTTAAGAGATTGCCGAGCCCGCTCTCATAAGAAGATAAAACCGCGCGGATTCATCAGTCCAAAACACAGCTGGGAGGGACTGGGTATATTTATGACAAGTAATCATAACTATAACAAAATTCTTAAATCTGATTGGCTATCAACTGCCCTGATTTCAGCCTTTATACTACTACATGAGAAATTTCTGCAATCTGATTGGCTTAGAGCAGTGGTATTTCAGCTTAATTTGAAATATCTACATGTGAAAATTACAAACCTTTTGCGGGTAGTAGTATAAACAAATAATAGCATGATTTGTACGTGATATTTGGCATAAATACCACTCGTGATATTTCAAAATTGTCCCAAACAAAAAAAGTTCACTCGCCTAACGGCTCGTGATATTACGTATAACAATTTCGAAATATCAAATCACGCTATTACCTCAGGGATGGATCCAGGATTTTTTTTAGGAGGGGGTGCACTCATCTCTTGCTCTATACTTCAACACCAATAAACCACATAGTTTTTTTTGCAGAATACCGGTTGTATTAGAAAACCGCAGGTCATCTCGGTGGCGGGGGGGGGGGGGGGGGTTTGTGCGCAGTACCTATACTAACACTCGAGCTCAAATGGGCTCTAAGTCAATAGCCCATGACGTATGGGCTTTTTTTGACTCAGAGGCCATGATAGCGGGAGAAATGTAATCGTTTTAGTAAAATCCAACTAGTTAGCCAAAAATATCGCGACACAACAATTTTAGCCAGCAAAACACGATTCAGTCGCCATTGTTTTGGTTTTCAAAGCCAGCACTTTTCGCTGATGGTGGGCCATAACATATAGCCTAGTAATAGCTCAACCAATCAGAACGCAGCATTGATAATAGACCATTAGTTGGATTTTACTAAAAGGTTGTGTTCACACCATACGTGATATATAGCTTTTTCGTGGGAAAGAAAACCATGCCTGACAGGGCGTCGGTTTACACAAACAAGTTAATAAGAAATGCAAGTGTTTGAAAGTTCTTCATCTCATTTCTCAAAGAGAATGGACGATCGACTCTGCCTTTCCTAACCAATCAAAAGCCTAGCCTCCTCAACCTCCTTTGATACTTTGGTTTTTCGGCTCTTATCATAATTCCAAGTGGATCAGATTGTTAACTAGAACTCATTAACCTGACTTTTTCTCAAAGTTAAAATAATCTGAATTATGCCGGTTGGGTTCAGTCTTCTTCTTCAATTCTTCAGTGAATTAGACGTAATTTGAAAGAAACAGTTTCTTAGAGTATTATCACATGGCCTGTATTGGAACAACAAAACATACAAGCTAAAGAGATCTATTAAAACTAGCGTCATCTTCCCAGATCGTCGTCATCGTACTTGCCATACGGAGCCTCACTTGCATCCATGGCCATAAATTGCCTTTCCATTCTTCCTATGAAAACTTGTTTTAGCCTCTGAGTTACAGAATAAAAACTCAAGTATGAGTTAGCTCTGACTCTCTAAGCAGTAACCAGCCAACGCTGCCACCGTGATTTAGAGTAGAACTTACTTTTGGCTTCAGTGGATGTTTCGGGCGTGCCTGAAAGCTTGCGTATTTAACATCCATCTAAACAAAATCTGGATCAGACCGGACAGGACCGGTTTGGATCGGATCGGATACCCTATCCCTTTAACCCCTTGACCATTTTAAAATAATGAACACATGATCCGTTCCGGACAGGCCGATATGTCGACATTTTGTGATTCAGCAACTATATTCATCACTCATCCGAAGTCCAAATATATGATTATTTCTTAAATTTACATTCCTGAGCAAAGTCACTCTTTAATATTAGCCTTTTCTTGGCTAATTCCAGGATTGCTCCTGGTTGACAATGATGTTCTTGGCGGAGAATAAGCTGCACAAGAACATGTCGGATGAAGGAAAGGAGGCGACTTTGCGCACAAATCACTTTTGGACGTCTTGTGAGGTGATGTAGTTTGTTACATTTTACCAAATATGGCTCTTGATTTCATATAGTTCAAAACCTCGCGATATAACCATTCCGACACAATTTTGCGTGATCTAATAGCGTTTGTTTTCCTTTGCATGCATGATAAACTGCACGTGTAAACTCTCTTTTGCTCGTCACGCACTAACTTAACGTTTTCCTAAGGGTTAACGGGAGAGTATTCCGGAAAAATTCCGGTCGGTGTAGTGAGGAATGTTTTCTGATAAACTGATCCTATTCCCCCAGCAGTGAAGCGGGAGAGGGGCGGCGGCTCCCTTCACAGCAGAGGATCCCGCTGGGTATACCAATAACAATAGCAATAATGTAAGCGCAGGGCAGGGGGGGAGGATTATAGCCTCCGAGCAAGCTCTCCTGGTGTGCTCCAGAGGCGGGGCGAGTCCTTCCCCTCTTCCCTCCCCCACCCCCGTACCCCCGATTCTGGCAAAAGCTGTACAAGAATGATACATGAGTGGGGGAATTCATAATCACGCTACAACCAATGACATCATTAGGGACGGACCATTAGAAAAGTTTATGGGGGGGGGGGGGGAATTTTCGAGCCGCAGGAATTTTTTTTCTTTAATGTTTCCCGTGAATGAATATTTTTTTTTGTCAAGATGTTCTGCACGAATATTTTTTTTTTCCTTGAAGGAACACTAAACTAAAAACATATTAAATCATTCAGTTGTTCACTTAACCAAGGGCATAATTTAAATAGGCTACCTGGGCAGGTGTGCGAAAGTAAATTGATACATATTCTAAGGTACAGTTCACAATAGCCTTTTATACACAAGGTATCCTGTATTGTACGTGCATTGGTACTGCGCAGGTTCATATTGCATTGCTGAACTTTTACATGTAAACAGCATTATAAATAAGGCATTCTAAAAGAGTGTACAGTTGACTCTCTCTTAACGGACACCTCTGTAAAACGGACACCTACAGTTCGTCCCTGTCTTTCTTTACTCCTTTTTTTGACTCTTTATAAGACAGACATTTCTCTAAGATGGACACTTAGTACCGGCCCCAAAGGTGTCCGTCTTAGAAAGAGTTGACTGTGGCGTTCTTAAAGGATACATAAAGTAATTTATGTCCAACCACTGTAAAAGATCTGACACAATATAGACACAGTGGGACAGGAGAAAGCCGGTGGGAGTAGATGGGACATTTGCTGCACATTATTTGAGTCCCTGGCCTTTATTGTGCCTCTCCCATAGTCCATCATAGTAATTCCAGGTGCCATTGATGGTTACAGCTCCTCTATAGTGCCCCCCACTCCAAAATGTGTGGCCAAATGATAGCAATAAAAGGGGGTGGTAGGCCTGCACGACTTTTACCTCATGCCAAAATGCTGCTTATTCCAATAAAATTGTTTTTATCTGCTGAGTAGATTATGCTCTGAAAGGTTCTGCATTTATACTGAGCAAATGTGATTTTAGCCGCATGTTTCACACTGAGAGGTCATGACATACATATCGATTGACTGTAGTTATTATTTTCTGGTCGGCAGGATTTGCCCTCTGATGCAAGCGCATTTTCTTTGACCTCTTTTGAAGCGTAAAGCTTTTTTATTACGGCTGAATAAGGGTTCCAATTTTCTCCAAAGTGCCTTCTGGATCCGAATAACTAAGCGATTTTCTTTAGTCGGTGAGTGTAATGTTTTTCTGCAATGCTGTACCACGCTGGGCCCAGCTAGTCAGTTTTCTTTTCAGAATGTTAAATTATCACGGATAGTGACGTACAGATCCAAAATTGTAAAAGTGAACTGCAGCTCAAACTGAAGCTACATAAACTTACTACGGAGAATTGAATTGTGACTCAGTAGACTCCAGCTTAGTGTTTTTCTAAAGAGACAGGAAGAGAGTGTGAGTCTTTTGAATGGAGCGCGTAGTTCCTCCCTTGATGATGATATTGTTAGTCAAGAACCAGAACGGAAATTGTCTGAAAATGTGTGGTAAAAATAGATAAATTTGACCAAATGTTAAAAGTCTTTAGGCTGCTAGTCTGAAAAGAACATGTATGTTTGAGTTAGTTTCATTTATCTAAAAGGACCGGCAACAACTGTAAAAACAAAATCTAAGAAAATAGATTTTTTTATTATTTTTTTTATTTATCTGTTGCTTGTTAGAAGTACCAAGAAATAATATATTTTCTGGGTGTTTCTGGGTGTTTCCTTCGATTTGTGGGGAATACTCTGATTATTGTTATCTATGGCATTTAAAAGAAATGTTTTGTTCCAGATATTAGATATATAACACAAAGTAAGGAAATGATAACCTTATGTTGATTTTTTATAATACATAGAAAAGTATAATTAAATTTATTTAAAGTTATTTAATAATCATATCTGAAATTGCCAGCTATTAAAATTTATGATAAGCTTACAAGCCTCAGATATATTTTTTGTATCAGGTATGATTATTTACAAGACCAAAATTCAGCAGGAAGTTTATTCAAAGGGCCGATGTTTTGCACACAGTATGCTTTCCTGCCTGCCTTTATAAGATTTGTGCAAAATGTGTGGAAGGCCAATGCAGGAATTTTTTTTCCTGGTCTACTCTGCATGCATGAATTTTTTTTCACTTAATTTTCCCTTGCGTGAATTTTTTTTTGTACTTCGCCCGCCCCCCCCCCCCCCCCTCCCCATAACTTTTCTAATGGTCCGTCCCTTATCTAGTATATTAACGCTCTAATTACACATTATCACTTAAGTAATCATGTTACAATTATAGCATCAACCACAGAGACCGATGTTTGGCGAGTATCAGCTCGGAAGGAACGCGACATGTGAAAGCGAGTGAGAAAGTTGTGTGGGGAGAAATGAGAAGGATCTAAGCCGTTCGCGTGAAAAGCGTGTTGTAGAAAGGCAAAAAACCAAGGAACCAGTGAAGAGTTTGCTCGCAGGCTGGGGGGATTAAAGAGGCTTCCACGCGCGGAGAAGAGAGCCGCCGAGGCCTTTCCCCAGGGCTTTTCCCGCCAGACAGGGTGGCGATTATGAACGGTTTTTGTCTTACACTATAAAGTTCAGGTTATGAGGGTCTTGTAGGAAAATTTTCATTTTTCTTTTAGTCGCTGAAGAAGGTTTGTTTTCAAACCGAAATATTGGGCAATTTGTTTAAATATATAGTTTTTGTTCATTCTTTTGTTTACTTCTTCATCACCTTGCCTTATGGATCAGTTTGCCGTTTTATTTTTTTCTGCAAGTTTAATTATACTGATCAAGGTCTACAACTGGGAGATCCGGCATGTTGCTGTGGACTTGCTGATGTTTCATATATGAGGGTCTTGGCTACACTCCTCTTCCCAAATTTCCTTTCAGCGCTCCCGGATCTTGGAAAGAAACCCTTCACCCTTAGCCCTAGCTAGAAAAAAGATACCAATAATTTTCTCACGCATGGCCCTGAGTGAAACCTATTGGATAAAAATACATGTATTGGATTTCCATCATCACCAGCCTAACGGGTATTAAACCTGCAATTATCTCGAGCATGCCAACCCCGCCAGGGGAAGGGAAGACCGCAGCCCGGCGCTGCGAAAATATTTGCCACAAATGAGGAACTAGTGAGCCGCCTGTGAAGGTTTTAATAGAAATTCTTTAAAATCACTCTGGGTACAACTGGCGTGTTTTTTGCCTGAGAGGAAGCTTTTCCGGGGCGCGAGCAGCGTGTTTTTGGACGTTTTTGACACGTCTTTTACTTGTTTGTATTCACGCCGGGGACTGGGTAAGAGTGTACAGCGTGTACCCTCCATTACTCTCCACTCGACTTGATCCTGACTGTGCAAATCGAAGATAAATATTTCATATTTGTGAGTCTTTTTCGTCCATCCCTTAGCGCTGCCACATCACAAGAATACTATGGTAAGCTTTAAAACGCGATTGAGTTTAATGTGGTGTTTCTCTCAGTGCGATTAAGTATTGGATTGTATGTGGTTTGTTGTGTTGTGTAGGCGGATCCAGTTATCGAGTTCAAAACGCTTTCTCGCAGAGATGCTTTTGAGCGCATGGATAACGAGCTGAAGCTTTTACTTGCCACAGCGCCAGAAGAAAGGCAAGCGGTAAGATAACATTACATTGCATGAATTGCATGAATATTAAACTTCAAGAGAACTGCTGGGATCGGGACATTCAGAACGACCGAAATCGACAGCTTTATTTCATACATTACTTGAGCTTAAGTTTTGTTTACAAATGTTAATCAAGAGGATCCTTTTGATTTAATGCAGCTCTTAATGGCCTTTTATCGCTTTGTCTTGTTTCTTTATCAAAATATAACACTATTATACTAAGTATTGTACTTAGTATTGTGGTAAAATTCAGGATGCCTTGCGTGATGCTGGGCACAGGCAGCCCAAGCTCAGTTTTGTAATCTCGAAATGGCCGTAAACAGAAAGGATTTGTGTGGGAGCCCGGAAATAGATTCAAGAAGATATTTATCTGCAGAAGTTCCCAACAAAAAATGTCTTACAATATGTACATGTATATGCCTCGTATGGTTATTTTCTAGCATAGAGTGAACTGGTATTGAACCCGGGTAAAAAAATAATAATAATAATCAAACTGATGTTGATGATGGTTGCTGAAATTTTCCAACAGCTGAAGAATGAAATGCAATGTTTAAGCATTGGATACATCAGATATATCCACTGTCAGTTCAAAGGTGTTTACTAAATTAGCTCTTGTCGTTACTGTATTTATTTGGCTATATGCCAATCTTGGCAACAAGCTGAGACCCTAAACTTTGAACGAGTAGAATCAGTGTAACTAAGAATGAAAAATAAATTCGAAAACACCCAGCTATAAGCTGAGACCCATTAGTTTCAAGACTTTCAATTATGGTAATACCTAATATTATGTTTTCGGAAAAAAATGTGGCCCTCTCCAGGAAAATGTACACTAACGTATTTCTGTTAGACAGGTAAAAATTTGTGGCTAATAAACCGCTTGTTAACGGCTTTTCAAAGCATTTTAATGGTTTGATTAACGCTTTTAATGGGTGGGCAAGAATTTCTAATGGCTTTGGAAAGCGTTCGAACAGATTGACTTGATTTTCTGAACCGTTTGCTTAGCGGGTTGACTAAACAACATAAATGGCTTACATGATCGAAGTTTTAAATAATTATTGTTGTTTGGGTTTTTTGCTGCTATTCATCTTTCCTCAAGTCTTCATCACATTATGCTTGAAATGGTCACAGAAATCGCCCTTCAATCAAAACAAACCACAGCAGTTTGCATAATGCATTCGTCTGTGCTTAGTAACTAGGCAATTGTTTTGAAGCATATGTTTCAAAGCACGCTGTAAAAGGCTTACCAATATGTAATTTTAATTGTGAGACCTGTTTATGTCAGATATTTTGACATTTTGGGACTGAGTTTCTGTGCTTAGCTAACTTAATTCAGGTTTGTAGTGACATGATCGATTCAATCTTTTGCTGCTACTTGCGTGGCTTTAAGTGAATACATCCCTATTTAGTAGAGTTTCAATGCACTGAAAAACTTTTTTTTTTTTCGAAAACTCTTGCCTATAAGCCAAGACCCCCTCTCAGGTTCAAATTTCACTTAACTTTAGCTTTAATTTTTGTACAAATCACTTAGCTTATAGCTGAATAAATATGGTATGTAACTGTAACTATGGTCACAAATTGTTTGTAATATCCTTAAATTGACGCTGGATTTTGATGTATCCAAAACACTTCTTTTAAACTGTCTTAAATATTGCGGTGTGTTCTTTATATGATAGCTGGTTATTAATCAATAAAGAGTCTTAGCCTTTTTCCAGCAGTTTAGCATATGTTAATTCTTAATGTGATCATGATTTGCCAAGTGGTTAAAAAAATATTTAATTTGTGATTTTAAGGAAAATAGGGTCTTGATTCTAGGATGCTCTTGTACTTCTGATTGGATGGGAATTTCGGAAGGTTCACTCAGGGCCTTGCATGTATGATACCCTACACTTCAAACTTGACTTGTATTCTAAACTGTATCCACAAGAACAATTGTCAGTGAAGTTACACTAAAGTGTGAATGGCAACATCAGCTACTGTAGCTGATTTTGTTGGGTGAAATTGCCTTTGTGTATGGGTGAACCTTTGTTTACATTTTTTACATCCTAACATATGCTCATCATTGTCTGATGAAGCTACTAAAATAAAACATCTGAATATTGAAAGAGCATAACAATTTCAGTTATCTCTGCAATTTTGAGCCCGATATACTGAATGGTTTTGGAGAAATTCCCTTTTAAAAACTCAAAATTGTACAAAGAATGTAATGGCTCATTAATATTTTTGCTACCCAGCAATCTCACAGTTTTCTATGGCAGATGTTTCCTTCAACATTTCTTACAAAGAGCTGAATATTGCACAAATAGCTCAAGCTAATTTTTCAACCTTGGAATTTCGTTCATATATACGGCCACGGCTTCTATGAGTTAATGCACAGCTAGTGAGGAAATATTTAAACAAATTGACATCAGTGAAGATTCGACTATAACCTCAAATTGTTATAATTTTGCGTCACCTTTGTGTGTGCAAACACATAGCAGAAGAGGAATACACAATTGTATCTCTTGGTCAGGGTTTTGAGGTATATGTTGTAACAAGGGTCTGAAATTAAATTTTACTGGTGCCAGCGGTGCATTCAAGCTCACTTTACCTTTTGTCAGGTTTACAGTTTACTCATCTCTTTCATATGCAATTGTATTGAAGAAAGCTCTGGGCATAATGGGATATATCAACTGGAACACTCTTCAAAATGATCTGACAGAAACCCACATTTTATCTATTTTTAAATCCAAGCTGAAAACCTTTTTAAAAGTTCTTTACATGTAAAGGAGCCTTTTAGCAGGGCTTATGAAACACTTGGTAAGTTTTTTTTTTTTTTCTGACAAAAGGGTTGACTATGGAGATTAGGGTAACGTTATAACCGTAAACCCTGAAAATGATTAGGAAATATTATGGCATAGAATAATAATAATAATACCGGTAATAATATTAATAATAATAATAATAATAATAGCAACAATAACAATAATAATAATGATGATCTCAATTGTGATGATAATAATATTTATTATTGAGGGAGCTAATTTTGTCATAGTGGGAGCCCTCATTAATTAATTATTAACTTAATGAATAAATTAAATTAAATCTTTTTGAAGGGTCAACATTTTTAATCAATAAATAAAGTAACAAAGTTAAAAACTAGTTACATCTTATTTTGCATTTTACAAGTGTCATAAAACACCATGATGTAGAGTTTTAATACAAGGTGTTTATATTGTTTTACAGGAGGCAAAGTTGCATGTGAAAAGCTTTAAAGAATTGTTTGCAAGGTTTCTTGAGGACACAGGACCGTCCGTAGAATGGGAGAAAATCAAGCCACCACCAGAAGGATCTGTAAGATATCCTTATAAAAATGATAAATGATAATATTTAGATTGGTTCTAAAGAAGTAGACCTGGTTTAAATGCTGTTCCAATAACAAACAACAACGACAACAATCAATCTTTATTAATGCCCGTGGTACATACAGAGAAGTAAAATACAGGTTGACACTTAGCAGAAAAGAGGGCACAGCCGCTTACAATATTTTACTGGTATACTTAAGTTTGAACTATGAGTTTATTGAACAGTTTAAAACCTTCTGTTTTAGATCATAATGGTATAATAGTTTGGCTGCATATTCAACAGAAATGCGAATGAAAATTGCTATTGTATGATTTACTTATCAGAGTGTATGATTTTTGAATCTAGATTTTAAAATACAATGAGATTCCAGTCGCTACAGAGAGTGATATAAAAACTGTGCTTAACAAGTTGGTTGTCATTAAGCTGAATGGAGGTCTGGGGACAAGTATGGGCTGCACGGGCCCCAAGAGTCTTATTTCGTTACGTCGTGACTTGACTTTTCTGGACATGAACGTACAACAGATTGAGGTGAGTTTTAAAAAGCATGTCAGAGAAGATTAGAGAAAGAGACCTACATGCTAAAGCAAGTTTAAATCAACTGCAAATTTTCGACACCATACTTTTTGTTCCAGACAACCTTCTTGCACATTATCACAGATAAAGAGATAAAAGTCTTCTTGTTTGTCTTACAACACTTGCATAAATCAGTTTGCCATATATGGAAAGTAGAGCCAAGTAATTCCCCCTCAAAGAGAGTTATTTTGTTTGCCTGGATTTCCGGTGCCTAATGTTACAGGCACTTTTTGTTTGTACCAGTAAACTGGGGTGTAGTGTTGAAAGGGTTAACAGAGTAAAAGTTTGTAAAAACTAGCCTTTAAAGTGAGGTACATTATTCAAGGCTGTGCTCTAAGGAAAATTGAACAGAGCCCAGTGCTCTGAACCGCTAAAATCCAGGATACCCAGTATATGATGTGTATGAAAAAACTAAGATTTTCTGGTCGCCCAAGAGCAAAAGTTGAGCGCCAGGGTAGCACCGGGCTCTGCTAGAGCACAGCTCTGAACTATTATATTTTAGAATAATAAATCCTAAAGGAGTCCTGGGACCTGAATGCACATATGATGAGTTTCCAGGAGTGATGCTCAAAATGTAGTTACCGGTCAAATTTGATTTCAGGTTAGTTTTGATTTAACAAGGTTGATCCTCAATTTCCTTACATCTCCTAGCCCTAATTATTCATGAATTAGGGCTAGGAGACAAAAGAAATTGAGAATCAACCTAGGTTAAAGCAAATTGTATAGGTTAAATAGCATTATTATTTTGTAGTGATATTTGGCATAAATACCTCGACTGATATTTCAAAATTGTCATACGTAATTTCACGAGCTGTTAGGCAAGTGAAGTTTGAGACAATTTTGAAATATCACAAGTGGTATTTACACCAAATATCACCTACAAATCATGCTATTATTTGTTTATACTACTACCTGCAAAAGGTTTGTAATTTTCACATGTAGGTATTTCAAATTAAGCAGAAATACCATTGCTCTAAGCCAATCAAATTACAGAAATTTCTCATGTAGTAGTATAAAACCTGAAATCAAATTTGACCTGTAACATAGCCATAACCTGTGGCTCATCTTTATGCCTTCAGTTACATGAACATGTTTGCCGAAAAACTTTGTTTTTTCTCCACAGCATTTGAATAATACATATGGATGTTCTGTTCCTCTTGTTCTTATGAACTCATTTAACACACACGATGAAACACAGAAAACCCTTAGAAAGTACAGCGCATGCAATGTTAAGATTCACTGCTTTAACCAGAGCTGTCATCCTCGTATTGTGAAGGAATCTTTGCTTCCGTTGCCAAGTGTAATGGGAAAGGAACATGGATTTAATGTGGAACAGTAAGTCTCATGTACCAAATGTCTGGCACAACCGTGCACATTCTCCAGAATGTTAATCTCCATATATTCCCCTTTTTTTAGCTCTTTTGACCTCTTCTCTTGATTATGTACTGATATTTTAGGAGAAAATTGGCATTTTTCACCCTTGGCGCATAAAGGGTTAATGAAAGTCATTCTGGTATCATGTAAACAGCCTTTTAGCTAGCTAGTCCTGCTGCAGTTCGATAACATTTTATTAAACAATAATTGTCTTATGATTTCTTTTCTTTATCTTGCAGCTGGAATCCACCAGGTCATGGGGATATTTATCGCTCCTTTTACAACTCTGGTCTCCTTAAGAAGTTCCTTGATGAGGGCAAAGAATACATGTTTGTTTCAAATATTGACAACCTGGGAGCTACTGTGGATGTTAATATCCTTTTAGTACATTTAGTCAACTTTTAAAATGGTTAATCTCATAATGAAAGCTGCTCCTGTCATTTGTCTATATTATACAGCATATTATTATAATGGGGGATGCTTTTGGTGGATTTTTTTTAGAAAAGTAGGACTTAAGTGATGCCCTTTCTGATCTTTTTCTTCTTTTTAAATTTACAGGTACGTATGTTTACGTATGTATTTTGAATGAGCTTTTTACCTCACTAGATGCTACATAAATAAATGATTGATTGATTGATTGAAGTATATATATGTTCAAGACAAATTGGATGGAAAATTTAACATTAATTTTGTCTGAAAGCACTTGACTCCTTATTCCACAAAAGCTCTCTAATCCATTTTTATTACAGTAATTTGGTCATTATGCCTGCAAACAGAATGACTTCAATGATAGTAATCAATGATGGTTTTAATACTACCTCCTACCTTGCCTCCTTGACTCCCTTCTGCATGAGGCCTCCATGCTTCTCCACCTGGTATCTTGAAAAGTGTGTCTGGTTTCAGTAATGAATTTTTTTTATGGGGATGATCAACCCATGGGAAGGCCAGGCATTGCATTTGTCTGACCCATTTTTAAAAACAACTGTTTACAAGGAGATGGGTTTGTGGTTTGAAACATTTCCAGCACCACGCAGTAAATTAAAAATCCTCCTTAACTGAGCTCAGATATTTTAAATTACATGAATAACCCTTCAAAGTCACCCTCACCAGAATTTATTATGGAAGTGACTGACAAAACAAGGGCGGATGTCAAGGTACATTGCTTGACATTATGATTAATAAAATTGGATCATCCTTATTTTTAAATGACCAATCAAATGAAACCTTTTTAGGGGTACTTTCACATAGTGCTAATTACCCTGTCTTGTTTTGTATAAATTAACAGGTTTTAATTGGATTCTGGATTCTGGATGAAATTCTATGGTGTCACCATTGACATGAAAAACCTTTTTGCTTGTACACTGTATATTCATTAAAAGCAAAATTATTTTGTGTTAGGAATTTCTCTTGCATTTTATCTTTGTTCTCTAATTTCAGAAGTCAAGAGGCTTAGTCCAGGGCTCAAAAAAGCTTCAATTCCAGCTTGTCTTTTGGGCAGGCAGCTCTCACGCGACCACTTCTTACTCGTCTTACATTGGGTTAACCCTTTAAGCCCCAAGATCCTCACAACAATTCTTCAAACTGATCTCCATACATTCGCTTACAGAATTAGTTGAGAGAATTAAATTGTTCAAAGATCAAAGCAATTTGGCTTAGGTGATCATTTTACTTATTCTCATAAACTTTTCTCTTAATTATGTATTTATATTGTTAGGAGAAAATTGATGTTGGTCACTCTTGTGACTTACGGGGTTAATGATTTTGTTTGAGGATGACTTGCCTGGACTCTTGCCCATAGGGAAAGTACATGTAAGCTTTAAAAATCAGTTTCCCAGCAAGAAAATTGACTTGTCTTGGACTACCGGATGGGGCTTTTTTCAAGCCCTGGCTATAGTCACAAATTACTGTGAAACTCACAAAACAGTGAACACCAGAAATATTTCTGGAATGTTATTGTGTTGCGAGAAATAAGCCAATAAGGTGCAAGATAACTAAACCACCAACAGCAACGGTAATTAGTTTGTGGTTTTGAGGTTTGCTTGTGTATCCTGAACTTTATTGTGATTGGCCAGTACACAATCAACATTCCTGGAATTTTTCAGGTGTTCACGGTTTTCTCAGTTTGACAGTAATGAAGATTACTCTCTTATACGTGTAGGCAGATCTGAAGGCAGTGTTGTGTTTCTTATTTGCACAGGGAGGAACACTTATAGAATATGAAGGCAAGCAAAGACTGCTAGAGATTGCTCAAGTTCCAAAGGAACATGTGAGTTAATTAGTAGGGTTAAGAAAGTTACATGAAAAATTACCTGTACTACAAGAGGCAGCGTGGCTGAGTAGTTAGAGGTTCTCTTTGTGTTCAAGTCTCTTCTGGGAATTGCGAGACAATGGAGTCATGAAAAAAGGTCAATTTTGACCCTAAAGCCTTGGTTATGTTAGAATTTTAATATATCGAGTGTGGGCTATTAACAGTTATTGCTGCTTTAAGTGAATGGCTGAGATTGACTGTCATTGTTACGCATAAGTCGCAACTTCTTGAACAGAACAGAGCCTGTCTGTACTGTCGTTAAACAAGTTTAACATCCAACATGGCCTGGTGCACTGCTCAACATTTTGTGATAAACAAAACACTGGTATTAAGGTACTTTGAATTAAAGTTTGGCTTGACGGTAGTGAAAATTCTTTGAGTATTTTTAATTCTTCATTGTTTTAGTATTTTTTTTTTATTGTCCATTGTTCTCCCAGTAGTGTTAGTCTGTGCCACAGATGGAACCAAACTTTGCTTAAGTATAAATTATACTGAATTATAATGAAATCCTTGTTCTGGGCACCCACCTGAGTACAAGGATTTGAATTTTTACCAGGATTGGCCTGTCAAAAAATCCATTAGCATTATTTATACGAGGAAAAATAAGACGCGTCTTACATAGGATGTGTCGTAAATGAGACGCAAACTATCCCGTATAAATGGCACATTAAGATGTGACTTAGCTAAGATACGTCTTATCGAAGAACAGGTGTTAAGTGCTGTTCTTAGATAAGACCCATCTTAGCTAAATTTCAGACGAAATGTGCCGTTTATACGGGATAGTTTGCATATTATTTAGGACGCGTCTCTGTAAGACGTATCTTATTTTTCCTCATATAAATGGCCCTATTACAATCACACCAGATATAACAAAAAATTGAAGTTATCTTTATTTTCTAGGTTGATGAGTTCAAGTCAGTCAATAAGTTCAGGTATGTTATGAAAGCAAAATCGTGTTTCTCAGCTTTCTTAATTTTCCTTAACATGAATTTATTGTTGTAGGATATTTAATACAAACAACTTATGGATGAAGTTGTCTGCTGTCAAGAGAATCGTGGAAGAGAGAAAAATGGACATGGAGATTATTGTAAACAATAAGGTGAGCAGAAGGCCCAGGGAGGTACTCAACAAAGTCTCTGCCCCGAAGTCCAACCTCGTACCCTTTTATATAACATTTATGACAGAAAAAGTTAACCCTTTTGTATAACTCTCATTGACAAATGGTACCCTTTTCAAATTATAAGTTTAGAACACTGCGTTCCCTTTAACCCTGTGAGTCCCAAAAGTAACCATCATCAATTTTCTCCTAACAATATCCATATGTTGCCAAGAGAAATGGTTATGAGAGTTAATAAAATGATCACTCAAGAGAAAATGCTTTGATCTGTTATCAAAGAAGATCAGTATGGAGAATTTGTAAGTGGACATTGGAGCTTGAATGGTTAACTGTTGCAAAGGCACTGTCTTCTAATTATGAATAAATCACTAAGCCAGAGAGTTTTGGGGGGGTTTGTCACAGCCATAAAATACACCTGTTAGCCCTTATCCCTTTAAACCCTAAGATCAAAATTTAAATTCTCATTTGTTGCCCCTTTCCATTTCTTACAGAAGTAGTGGGGAGAATTTGATTTAATATCAAGCAAATTCATCTCGTGTGATCATGTCCGTAATTCTCGTGACCACTCTATTTTACAAAGCATTGATATTACAAGGAGAAATTTGATACTGATCACTCTTAGGGCTTCACCATATTGGCCATTATAGAGAGTTTCCTCCCCAGTGGGACTCTAAAACAACAGAACTGGCTTAGTTTGGTCTGTGAATTGACAGTTAACAGACTCTGTCCCGTCAGATATTTGAAGGTACAGCTGTACGGCAGGACTGGAAAGAGCTTTTGTGTGTGTGTGTACTTGCTTGACTTACCCAACTGTGATCGACTATTCTGGAGCACTTCTTGCATTTTAGTCTGTTAAGTGAGCTATTTACTTAAAAATATCTGGCTTAATTTTTTCCATATGTTGTCTTTTTTGCACAAACCCCTTTTGTTTCCTTTAGTCATTGTTAAGTACTTGTAGTGACAGTCCTCTCTGTTTTTCCTGTTGCTGTTGTAGACACTTGACAACGGAATGCGCATCATTCAACTGGAGACAGCTGTTGGAGCTGCCATGAAGAATTTTGAAGGGGCTCATGGTAAAAGATAACACGTACAAACTGTTTTAGTTATAATGATGATGATGATGATGATAATGATCATGTAATGTTGGTAACCGCGGCGATATTAATGGTGTAATTGTTGATTAATTGTTACGTTTATTATCATCATTATCATTATTGTTAACTTGTTTTCTTTCTAATATCAGAGACGGATTTTAAATTCTCTTTTGTAATGACTTAATTTAAAACTCTGGACTGCCTTCAAGAGTTATTGACCGCATCTGAGTCGTTATTGACACACTGATGGCCATTTTTATGATTTATATAATTCTTAATGCTATATAGTGCTTAATTTTTCAAAGTTGAATAAAATTATAGTTATTATAAAAAAAAAAATCATTATCATTATCATTTTTATTATTATTATTATCATAATTGTTATTGTTATTTGCAACGTCATGCAAGTTACATGAATGGTTCAAAGTTTTTTTGTCAAATCACGGTTCAGCTGCAAATTTCTTAATCCCTTCGAACATCACACTTGCAGGTATAAACGTACCACGAAGACGTTTCCTTCCGGTCAAAACCTGTTCTGATCTGTTGATTATCATGTCAAACTTGTATGAAATGAAGCACGGCCAACTGGAGATGAGTCATCTTAGACAATTTCCAACTGTGCCCATAGTACAACTCAGCGGCTCACACTTCAAAAAGGTGCGTGGACATTCCTCACGGTGCCTAATGTTCCAATCTCGTCCCCAGGGCTTTTGTTACCCTGATCCAGCGAAACGTGCAACGGACGATTGGTGTGATCCTTGGTGCTGACCAAAAGGATCGCAGTCTCTGGGAACGAGATTGATAATTTTCAGGACCTGTATTACCCTGGGTACCGGAGACTTTTTAAGCGCAGTTTCATTGCGGTCAAGTCTTTATAAGCACTGTTCAATGGACTTAGTTAAATCAAATTGCTGTAGTGTTAGTTTTAGTGTTTTTACTGATTACACGACAAGAAGAGCTAATGGGATGGCATCTGTGGTAAGTTGCAAGAACCAGTAATCGAGTTATTGGGGTAAACACAGCTGTAAATCTTGACTTAGGAAAACGAAAGTTAGTTCGAGTGAGCGGTGAATTCGAGTTATTTGAGTTCGAGTTAACCGAATTAAAATAGCTGAAAATAGGGGTCAAATCCAATGGAAATGGGGCTCTGTTTGGGTTAGCGGAGACGTTCGAGTTGTCCGAATTCAATTTACCGGACTGTACTCTGCTATAACAAACCCGCTGTGAAATTTTCTGAATTTTCCTTACCGTTATTATTATTTTTTTTTGCGTGGGTCAACAGGTAAAGGACTTCTTGGCGCGCTTTGAGACCATTCCTGATCTCTTAGAACTGGATCATCTGACTGTATCTGGTGACGTCACATTCGGCAAAGGAGTCTCTCTGAAGGTGAGCTCTTTCTTAGTGTTGGTAGAACATACCGGCAGAAGAAGAGGTGTACGGTCTAGCCTGTTCCAGGCACTGAGATTGTGGTGGCTGCGCAAAGAGATGTGAGCAGGAAAAACCCAAACTCCTGGGACGGGCTATGCCCAGTCTGAAGTAACCTAGAGATAGCCAGACAAACAGACCCGAAGAACTTTAATATATAGATTTAGCTAGGGCTAAAAGCGAAGCTCCCATTAATAAATCAATGATTTAAATCAAACAATAAACTTGTAATCCACAAATCAGTTAACTTAAGGGCACATATGTGACTTTTTAGGGAAAGCTAAGGCTAAGTGATTTTAGAGTGAAAAAAAATCTTACATCGAATTGATAGCCGGTATATATACACCCAAAAAATAGCAATCATCATCGATCACATTTAAGAGCCGTAATAGCTCTTGATCACAGTAGATTAGGCCTGGAAAACGAATTCATGGAAAAAACAAATCAGGCCGAATATTTCACGTTCGACAAGTTTACGTAACAAAATCTTGCCAACAACTCTGGGAGCGTGTAAACCAACATTTCATACTTTTTATGCATCACATCTGAAGTGAAACAGAAATATGAGGCGCTGTTTTTATCATACAGACCTCAGACAAAATGCAGTATTTCACAATTTTTCAAGACAAATTCAATATTCAGAACCGTACGAAGCACGGATATATTATTTTCTAACGTTTTCAGTTCGTCGACAGTAAAACATTTTGCCTTGGCTATCCACCCTAAATGATGGAATTCTCTTCTCTTCCCAGTCTTCTGTTCTTTCAAGGCGTCGACTATGCAGATAAATGGATAACAGTCTCTCTTATACCTTTTTAATACGTAGATGGCAATAAATTTCGTTATTGATAGCATCAATGCTGGCTGCGTAGTTTGCTGTTTTTCAGCGATGATTTTGATTTTATGTTATTTTTCTTCAGGGCACTGTCATTGTGATTGCTAATCATGGCGATAGGATCGATATTCCCTCAGGTGCTTTGCTGGAAAACAAGATCGTCTCTGGAAACCTCAGAATCTTACAGCATTAAAAACTGCTTTATAGTTTAATCTATATATATATAGTGTAGTTAGGCTTTGTAAGTAGCATAGAAACTGTCCTTATAAAGACCGAAATCAGAATTCGAGGTTTATCTCAAATGTGATTTTCTAGAAAACCATTAGAAAACAAATAGTACAGCTAAAGAGGCTTAATTTGACTGGTAACACCATGAGATTGCGTTCATAAACGTAGAAGGTAGAACTGTACGCTAAATAAATAATATCACGTGAAAGTACTGCTAAAAGGTTCAACTGAATGGTCACACCATAGGATTTTGTCCACAGACTTGCAGTTATAACCTGTTTTATAGCATTATCAATAGTACCGTGTGAAAATGCTGCTTAGGTCATTCATTTGACTGATCAAAACATAAAGATTTTGTCCACCGCCTCAGAAAATAATTGAGCATAGCGCGGCATGTCTTCATAGATAGACTGTTCCGAAAGATAGCCGAGAACGAGGGCTGTAGAAGTTATCTGCATAGGGGGTGGGGGACGGTTTGGAAGGAGACCCTGAGGAGGCCTTTCTACCCCCACCGCTATAAACCCCGACGTTCGCCCCCTCGGAACATTTGCAACCTATTACAAAATGGTTGTCAGTGAAGATGAGCGCTCGACCTCAACCATCTTGCGGAAATTTAGGGACTTTGAACAGTCTATTTTATCAATGGCTTAAATTGTTGAAGGCGTATGGGATACTATCAGATATTTTTGAAATATTTAATCACGAGAAAAGTTCATAACTTAGAGAAATCTATTTTAGTCATAGAAACCATTAATCTTCGTTCGTAATCAAGAATTATAATGCGATTAAACATGTTACAATCGACCGTAATGAACTCGTGTTTCGGGAGAAGGTCTAAAACAGCGCGAATGTGGAAATGTAGACAACAAGGGTTACTGAGCATGGGTAAGGGCAATATGGCTGGATATTGGCAAAGTTTTTTTCCTTGAGGCCAATAAAAACGTAAAAAAAACGAGGCTAGTACCCAGCCGTCTTGAGCAAACAAGCTTGGTCAATAAAGGATTTATCATGTTGTTAAAACAAAGCCTTTTCTTGCAGGGCAAAGCAGGTACTCCCGAGCGGACAAGATAGGCTCATCTTGCCCGCTTGCGGAGTCAGCCATGTATACTCCATATGTAATAAGAGAGTAGAAAGTACCTGAGTCTGTGAAATCAGTACAGCACAGATAATAGCGTACTGAAAGCTCATATGACAGGAAACTAACGTAAAAAGGATTTGAAGAACTCTCAGACGTTTTTTTTTTTCGTCTAGCTAGGAGGTTAGATTGTTTCATGAGGCACACGCGATGAAGTGTCCCGAGACCTGCTTTTGTTTGACCGCAGTTAAGTGGCGTCAAAAACGTTCTTGTTCGTTCCTCAAGCGGGGGCGTAGCCAGCTTTTCGTGGCTGACTTTCATTTCCACATATCCTGAAAATTGCATGCATGACTAGTCTGACCTCACCAACACTTTGAGCTCTTAAGCTTTTTAGCTCACCCCAACAACGCATAATTTATTACAAGCGTGAGAGTGATCAAACCAAAACTTTGTAGGCCCGGGCCTACGGGTCCATGGGCTAGCTACGCCCCTGTCAAGTACTTAGATTTTGGGTTATCATTGTCAAGAAAACTGGCGCTAAAAGCCCAGCCGTGTTTTCGTTCTTTTTGTAATAGCGTTGTAAATGTTCTGTAGTGTGAAAATAGCTTGTTTAAAGTGGTTAGCAGTCAACAGTCCTTCCTAAGTTAATAGTGCTCACAGAGCATTTTGGGTAAGAGAACAAAATATATAGATCATATATAATGCAATGATTTTTTTTATTTTGTCCGCGGCGCCTTTAAAGACTTTCCCGTCTCAGACAAAATTATTAAAAAAGCGCGACAAACCATCCGCATCATTTGTTTGGCGTTGATGATGACGGAAAATTTGTCTCAATTAATAAACAACTTTTTCGCTAATGAAAAAAGGCTCTATCTTTTCAATCGATTTCTTAATACTCTGGTTGGCTTAAGGTCAGTTGATAACTGACACCATTATACAAACTCACTTTAAGCAGCTGTGCTGAGGCTTCGCAGGGGACTTACAATTGCCAATAAAAGTTCTGAATCAAACAGGATACGCAGTATACAGAGCAGTAATTCAAAGTTACTTAACTGCATTTGTACAAGTCCTCAGATAGAGCGGTTTTCATTTGAGTGTCGAAAAGTAATTGGTTTTGCACTTTCTACACGATGCGATTGGCTTAAAAGATTCGCGCCACCTTTTCATCCAATCAGAAGTAAAACCAAAGCCAATTGTGACGCGCTCGCATGCATTTTCCCGCGCTTTGCGTCAGCCACATGTAATTACTTCGAGTTTTGATTGGTTCAATGTATTGTCTGTGTCCTATGTGATTGGCCAGAGTAATTACTTTGGTTTTGGTTTTACGACACTCAAACGAAAACCACTCTAAGTCGCAAACCTAAGCATGAACTCAACGGTGAACGGATCCAGCGGGTCTTGGAGCTGCCTTACTGATTTCACTGCGTGGAAAATCGGAGAAACCGTTGCATTCTGTCTGATCATCATCATTTCACTGGTCGCAAACTCTCTCATTGTTATCCTCGTTTGTAAAACGCCGAACTTAAAAAAACCGATAAATTATTTTATCGCAAACATGGCCTCATCTGATTTGTTGTATCCACTATTCTGGATACCTTTGAGCCTGTCCGGCTTGCACACCAGTTACTCGTTTCTTATCGGTGGTAAGCTTGGTCAGTTCTTGTGTAAGCTTGTCCATTTCTTTGGTAACGTTTTCATTGTCGTTTCGATTCAGAATCTGATTCTGATAGCAGTGGATCGATTTTGAGTCGTGGTATTTCCACTCCGTTCCCCACTCATCAGATCTAAGCTGTGTCCCTTCTTCATTCTCGTCACGTGGATCTTTGCCATAGTTTTTAATTTTTCAGATGTCTTCACTTTAGAGCTCGTTGAATACCCAGAGGGAACCTGGTGTGTTTCCTGCCCCACCCATTTTTTGAGGGAAAAGCCCTGGGGACGAGGTTGCGTAACAGTGTTTTTGCTTTGCTGGTTGCCTTTCAGAACGAACCATTTAATCATAGCGTATCAGGACAGTTCTGCCCATTTCTCGTGTAGTTTCTCGATATATTTTTATGTAACCTACTTTTTGATTCACGCTTACTGTGCTATCAACCCGATTATCTGCTTTATGTTTAGTAATATTATCGGCAAGGTATAAAAAGACTCATAAAATGTTCTTTTGTACGGGCGTAAGTCGCAAAAATGTGTTTTTCATTGAATATGCTGAGTGAGAGGTTCGTGGAACATTCGCCAATAAAAACTATCATGACTGTTAATGTACTTTGAGAAGTAAAATGTGTTCCAGTTTATGTCCCCCTGCCTCTGCCATGCCATGACTGCAAAGAGTGACAGCATAGGCGACGTATTTTAAGAGTTTGGGTGGTAAATAACAATGCCGGATCCATACCTTGAGATAAGGAAGGGGGGACGGTCATCCAAACCCTTAGATACGGGGGGGGGGGGGGCAGGTCTTCAAAAAAATTTTTTCGACTCTTCGGGCCTTAGTTTGGTCTAAAAATAAGGGGGAGCAGGGGGGGCGGGGCCCCCCGGGCCCCTTCCCTGGATCCGCCACTGAATAAAACTCAGGGATGGACAATGCACCCTTCCAGCACCAGAGCTGTTCATTCGCTCGCTTGATCACTTGCCGTCACTCAACAAGTTGGGAAGTTCTGCTCGCAGGGTGCGATGGACCATTAGAAACGTTATGGGGGTGGGTGAACTACAAAATAAATATTCATGCAAGGGGGAAATAAGCTGAAAAATAAAAAGAAATATTAACGAAAAATGATATGTATCATAACAGTTTTCACCGGTCGATTTCTAAATGAGACAAACACAATGGCTTAGTATTCATTAATCTGCTTGCTGTAGTATAGCAGGGGCATCGATTCCTTTTTCCGCCCCGCGAACATTTCGCTTGCCCTTCCCCCTGACTATCTGAGAGCCTGGAACAGCTCAGTTTAAGCAATGTAAAGAAGTAGGAATGGTCACGGATGGAAAAAAGACTTAGTGCCGTGTATCAGCGACAGAACTGATGTAATTGCAGGTGTTCAATCGAGGACACTGACATGCGCGGGAACCAGGCTGCTCAGAAGACGCGTCGTCTCTGGAACAGACCATCATGTTCCTTAAACTGACTTCGCGCGTGTAAGCCACAAAAGGTGGTTGCATGAGGAAGGACACATCGAGTTTGCTCATCCGTTGATCAGAATAGAGTGCGAAAATTCCCTTGATGTTTAACCGGCGGTATATGAGAACAAGGCGTCACGCTTTTAGGACGGGAGCAGCGCGTCATGACGGCTAATGGTTGCATTGATATGAGTTAAGCGGGTGGGTTTTCAGGTCATTCTTAAGATAAAATGCCGCAACATTATCGAGAGGCAAGAATTTTAGTAAAGAAATACTGAAGGTTGTAGCAATTAAAAGCAGTCAAAGACTGACGGAAGAAACAAGTACGCCTTGTCTTTTTCTTTAAGGAAGAACGTTTCTTTTATAACCTCCTTTTTAAGTTCGATCGAGAAGTGAATGCATAAAAACTACAGGTTTTATGCACACGTGACAACATGCATTTATAGTTTTGCCTCAAATACCTGTTTAGCCTGGGCTTTTATGGCTTAAATGCTTCCGGTATTTAACTATCAAGTAGTGTAGCTCATGATCGAATATGCGTATTTTCAAATTGGCACATCAACTAACAACATTTGCATTTGCTAATGGAAAGAATAATGGATTTACAAATATTGACACTAAAAACACATTTTAGTATATTTAATCGATTTTGTCTAGACTTGGCAGGGGGAAAATTTTGTCGGCGGCGCTTTTGAAGATTGTCCCGTCTCAGGTAAAAGTTAAAAATTGAGCGACAAACCATCCGCATCATTTATTAGGCGTTGATGATAACAGGATATTCCGCTATTCATAAGCTCTCTTTATATTTTCGCCGAAAGCATATTAGTTTTGAAAAGTAGGTTGTTACATAAATGACAATAAACTCGGTCCTTTCTCTTTTAAATGACTCCCGTCATTAAACGCCCCTCTTGGAACCCTAAAAGTAGTAATCGCTATTATATATAAATGAAGTGTCACAACGTTATCGAAAAAAAAGAGCTGTAGCCAACAAGTACTGAATTTTGTAACAACTAAAACTGAGCAGTCAAAAGAGTCTGAACAAGCCCTTGTCAGAAGAACCTGCTAGTTTCTCTTTGCCGACAGCAGACTTCTGGTTTTCCCATTTTAGCTCGATCGAGAAGTAAATGTTATAAAAACTTCATGTTTTATGCACACGTGATAATATGCACTTATTTTTTCCTCATATTCACCTGTTAAGCCTGGGCTTAATGGCCTGAAGGCGGCTTCGCCTCTGCTTCCTGTGGTTAACTGTCAAACTTGTGTTGTTGATGATGGTACTACCAAAGATATCATTTTTTAATGCGTTAAAACACACTTGTTTAATCATCTTCTCAATCGATTTCTTAATACAACCACCTGACCTAAATGAAGTGTTCTGGTTGGTTTATAACATACTAATACCCCACTGTTTCTGTCAAAAGGTCGGTTAGCGGATAATGCCGGAACATTACAATACAAAGTCACTCTTTGAAGGCCTCAGAGGACAGCTGTGCTGTGGCTTCGCAGGGGGCTTGCAATTGTCAATAAAAGTTCTGCCACTCAAACAGCATACGCAGTATACAGAGCAGTAATTCAAAGTTACTTGACTGCATGTGTACAATTCCGTAGAAACGTCGCAAAACTCAGCATGAACTCAACGGCGAACGGATCCAGCGGATCTTGGAGCTGCTTCACTCAGTTAAATTCCACAGCGTGGAAAATCGGAGCAACCGTTACCTACTGTCTGTTCATTATCGTTTCACTGGCCGCAAATTCTCTCATTGTTATGATCGTTTATAAAACGCCGAACTTAAGAAAACCGATAAATTATTTCATCGCAAACATGGCCTCATCTGATTTGCTGTTTCCAATATTCTGGATACCTTGGAACCTGTCACGCTTGCACACCAACTCGTTTCTTATCGGTGGTCAGCTTGGTCAGGCCTTGTGTAAGCTTATCCCTTTCTTTGGTCACGTTTCCTTTGTCGTTTCGATTCAGAATCTGATTCTGATAGCAGTGGATCGCTTTGGAGCCGTGGTATTTCCACTCCGTTCTCCACTCATCAGATCCAAGCTGTGTCCCTTCTTCATTCTCTCCACATGGATAGTTGCCGTAGCTGTCAATTCGACATACTTGTTCACTGCCGAGCTCGTTGAATACCCAGAGGGAAACCGGTGTGTTAATCAATGGGAGAAAGTACTCGGAGAGTCATTATCCTATGCCAGTTTCGTACTAGCTTTCTACAGTCTGTTTATATTCATACCTGTGCTGTTGCTAGTCATTCATTACTCCATCATTGTTATCAAGCTCAAGACACAGGCACACCCAGGTGAACAGTCCGCCAACAGTCAGCAACAGCGGGACAGAATAAACCGAAACGTGCTTCAAATGTCCATTGCTATCGTAACAGTGTTTGTGCTTTGCTGGTTACCTTTCTCTATCAACATTTTAATCACACAGTATCAGGACCCTTTCACGCATTTATCGTGTAGTTTCTGGATATACTGTTACGTCACCGTTTATATGACTCGCGCGTACTGTGCTATCAACCCAGTTATCTGTTTCATGTTTAGCAGTAATTACCGAAAAGCTCTTAAAAGACTCATAAAATGTTCTTTTGTACAGGCGTAAGTCGCAAAAATGTGCTTTTGATTGAATATGTTAAGGAACACTCGTGAATAAAAAATCACCAAGACTGCCGTCGGCGCACATAACTGAGGATTTTAAATAAGATGTGTTCAGTTTAAATCTCCCATGTTGGCGAAAAGTGACAGCATGCATAGGCCATGTATTGTAAAAGGTTGGGTGGTAAATAAAACTCAAAAACGGATCATTAGAAACGTTATTTTGGGTGTAGGCTGGCGAAGTACAACTTTACAACTATTAATTACTGCGGAACCGCTAAGTTAAGGGAAGAGGTTCTGCCGCAAAAAAATTAAAGGAATAAAAGGGACAATTATAAACATCTGTTGAATTTTGAGCGCCACTCTAACGTGTGACAGTATTTTTGCGTCGTCAAAAGAAGCAAAGAAAAAAACTGCATGTTTTTGTGGCACGTACGCCGTTTGCCCACTGCAAAAATTACAATCCAAAAAGTTAAACAGGAAAGTTAAGCGGCAAGGTGTTGTCTTTTACACAAAATCAATTAAATGATATTGCCCTTTTGAAATGTTTTTATAGATATTTTGTCGCTTTATAAATTTTGATCACCTGACTTATGTTTAATAATAATGGGTGTATTTCTACACGCAAATAATATGTATCACACCAGTTTAATATGTCCACTCTTATTGGTTTCCAAATTTCTTTTCAATTGATTTTTAAATACAACCAGCATGGCTTTAAAATAGCATTCGTTAGTCTGCTCAGCAAAAAGGACGGCCATGTCGGTCTTCTGATATAGAGTACGCGTTTTTATACAGTCTTTCCATATCGGTCTTTCAATAATTGTTATTAAAATTACAATTATTGGGCTCAGGCTTCGCAAGGGGACGTGAAAATTAAAGTTTAAAAAGTTTCAATTTTAACTGATCGCCGCGATGAATACTGCGTTGTACAGAAGGCGCGCAGCAAACATAAACTCGAGAATGGGGAATGGATCGAGCCAGCCTTGGAGCTGCTTCAAACAGTTTAAAGAGAAACTACGGAACTACAATGGTGAAATTGTTATACTGTTCGTAGATGTAAAAAATTCTTGCGCTCTTGATCACAAGACTCCCTGATCACTCTTTCTCAGCCACAAAGTTACACTTCCTCGTGGGGCTAAAAGCCACATTAAAAATGTTCTCGGCTTGGCGTTGTATTTTTACTATTTATCTGACACAAATTCAACATACGTTTTGAATTGGGCGTTTTGAACACACGTGACATTAGAACTAGAAATACGTGAATCGCAGGACCTCGCGAAGGACTTCGAGAAAATTTACAAATTTAAAATACTTAAGCAATATAAAGAAATAAAACAAAGCTGCAATAACTAAACAGAAGATTAAACGCAAAGAAAAAACAAAAGAAAAAAAGAGAAAAAAAAAACAGTTTCTACGGGGAATCGAGGAATAGATGGGCGATGCGAGTTTGCAGCTCGCTATGATCCACGCGCGCTCCACGCTTCGCGCGCGACGAGATTTTAAACTCACTTCGCTCGGCGCAAAACAAACAGGTCTTGTTACTGTATGATATTGTTTAAATTTTGTTTAGAAACCAATTCTTTGTTCTCTCTCTTCGTTCTCCTAGGTTTCATATTTACTGGACAACCCAAGCTTGGAAGTCAAATTTAAGACAGAAAAAAATCGATTTGACAAAGTAAATAACTCGAAGGTTTAATGCTAATGAGTTTCTCCCAACCAATAATTACAAGACTTACTCAAGCATTAATATGAGTTGAGCGTTTGGGTCACTTTGGTCATTATAAAAATGATTGCCAGTTATCGAGCGATAGAATTGTAACCAACAAGTATTGAAATTCGTAACAATTAAAACTGCAGTGAGCAAAGAAGTAACAAGCCTCGACTATTTGTTGAGGAAGAACCTGCTAGTTTTCCTTTACCGACAGCAGACTCCTTCTTTTTAGTTCGATCGAGAAGTAAGTGATGTGCATAAAAACTGCCTGTTTTATGCACACATTATAACAGGCTGGTTGGCTTAAGGCCATTAAATTCTTTAGATAACTGACACCATTATACGAACTTACTTTGGAAAGCGCTCAGCAGCTTGGTTAGGCCTGACGTAAGCTTTTCCCTTTCTCAGTATGCTTTGACTAAAAAGAAGGCGGTGTAGAGCGTTTTCCGCGCGTCACAGACATAAAACTCAACAACTTGGAATGTTTCGATCGAGTCCTCAAGCTGCTTGAAAAATCTTAGGGACTTTATCCTTCAGTCTGATTCTCGCCGTTTCTTTGCTCGGAACTTTCTCATTGTAGCAATCGTTTGTTGGGGGAACAAGGATGCGGCAGTGATGAGAGCGCTCGTCTCCCACCAATGTCGCCCGGGTTCAAATCCCGGCGTTGACGCAATATGTGTGTTGAGTTTATTGTTGCTTCTCCAATTTTGCTCCGAGATGTTTCCGGTTTTCCCCTCTCCTCAAAAACCAACATTTGCAAATTGCAATTCGACCGGGAATCAGGTAGATGAAGAACCACTTTGTGGATGTGCTACCACCAAATCATTATTTACTTACGTAGTTAGTTAGTTAGTTTATAAAACGCCAAACTTAAGAGAGACGATAAATTATTTCATCGCAAACATGGCCATGTCCTATCTCCTGTATCCAATTACCTTGGCTTCTGTCAAGCTTGCACACAAACTCGTGGCTTATTGGTGGTAAGCTTGGACAGGCCTTGTTTAAGTTTCTCCCTTTCTTTGGTAACGTTTCCATTGCCATTTCCATTCAGAATCCGATTCTGATAACAATGGATCAATTTGGAGCCGTTCTCTCTCCTAGTCTCTTCTCGTTTTCCCCTCGTTTTCCCCGCGTACGATTTAACTCCCTCCCCACCATCTGAACACCGCGCTTTACTGATCTGAACGCCTGGAAAAGGCTATCATGTTTAAAATGAAGAGCATGCCCTTCAGTGGTTACTGTATGATGAACTAACTTAGGGATATATTATCGGGAGGTACTGTTAGATGCCTTAAAGATTCATTTATTACTAATTTAGATATACACTGCAACTTCGACGTTTAAAATAGTGCTCAACATAAATCTTCGCCTGTCATGAATTCGTTGTACTGAACATGCTGAAACAGATATGTTCTATGTTATTATGCTTCCGCGGGAACCGTCTAAAGTACCTTTCGTCCTCGTCCGGACTTTCAGGAAATTACTTCTATTCCTATTTTTGGTAGTTTTGGCCAGTTTGCTAGTATTCCCGTTTTCATGCAGCTCATGGTTTTTACAGGCAATTAAAAATATTAGAATTATAATAATGATACTGTGTAATTTCTCTTAATATTTAGGCGTCTGTTAAGATTGACATCTATTGTAAGGAGTGTAACTTCTGATGTTTATCTTGTATTGCATTTTTAATTTGTTCTCGGAATTTTTCCGATCCCATCCGCAGGGATCCGTGGTTAATTTATGGAAAATTTTAGCCGATCAACGTTCGATAAAGGAGCTTAACGCTTCTGTTTTAATATCGACAGTCACTACTTAAGTGACATGATTTTCAAACTGTATTTTTAGTGCTTTTCTTGCAGTTATTTTTTATTATTATTATTATTTTTTCTTGTTGCTCTATATTGACTGGAAAACCCAAGCTTTCAAGTGGAATGAAAGAAAAAAAACTTGTTTTGACACATCGTTTCTCATTATATGCAAATAAAAAGTTAAACCCTTTCCTATAAGTCTCATTGACAAAATTAATGGTACCCTTTTCACATATTAGTTCAGACCACTGCATTCCCTTTAACTGTTGCAAATGCACTGTTTTTTAATTATGAATAAATCACTAAGCTAGAGAGTTTTTTGGGGTTTGTCACAGCCATAAAATACACCTGTTGGCCCCAATCCCTTTAAACCCTAAGATCAAAATTTAAATTCTCATTTGTTGCCCCTTTTCAATTCTTACAGAAGTAGTGGGAAGAATTTGATTTAATATCAAGCAAATTCATCTTGTCTGTGATCATGTCCGTAATTCTCGTGACCACTCTATTTTACAACGCATTGATATTACAAGGAGAATTTGATGCTGATCACTCTTAGGGGTTAACAGTATTGAGAGTTTCCTCCCCAGTGGGACTCTAAGAAAACAGAACTGGCTTAGTTTGGTCTGTGAATTGACAGTGAACAGTAGCGTCAGTCAGATATCTGAAGGTACAGCTGTACGGCAGGACCAGAGAGAGCTTTTGTGTGCGTGTGTGTGTGTACTTGCTTGACTTGCCCAACTGTAATTGACTATACTGGGGAACTTCTTACATTTCAGTCTGTTAAATGAGTTATTTACTTAAAAACATCTGGCTTAATTTTTTCCATAACAGTGCACTGTTATTGTTTCCTTTAGTCATTGTTAAGTACTTGTAGTGACAGTCCTCTCTGTTTTTCTTGTTGCTGTTGTAGACACTTGACAACGGGATGCGCATCATTCAACTGGAGACAGCTGTTGGAGCTGCCATGAAGAATTTTGAAGGAGCTCATGGTAAAGATAACACGTACAAACTGTTTTAGTTATGATGATGATGATGATGATGATGATAATGATCATGTAATGTTGGTAACCGCGGCGATGTTAATGGTGTAATTGTTGATTAATTGTTACGTTTATTATCATCATTATCATTATTGTTAACTTGTTTTCTTTCTAATATCAGAGACGGATTTTAAATTCTCTTTTGTAATGACTTAATTTAAAACTCTGGACTGCCTTCAAGAGTTATTGACCGCATCTGAGTCGCAAGGAATGTATTGGCGAAATAGGCCATTTGCACTAAGAGGCATGTGACATCGCTTTTATGAAAATGAAAGTTATATGATTTTGCCTTCGAAAAACGATTAGTGGGTCATATCTTAAACAAAATAATGGTGATTTGGCTTTTCAAACCCGCACCATTTTCTTTAAATGAATAAGTTCGTAAATGGTCACGTGACCAAAATGTGATTTTTAAAATTATGAATTACCTGTCTCTGAACACAAATTATGCACTTAAACTTCAAGGAAAATGTAGAAAAGATGATTTGATAACGTTTACAGCACATCTGAGCGTAACTAAGAAACGTTGAACAAGATATAAGCAAAAAGTAGGTTTGGCCGCCATGTTGGAGGGCAAAAGCATGCCCTCCAACATGGCGGCCAATACAAATCATACTACGTTCCTGAAAAATCAAACTGCCATAAAATATCTCCCTTAAATGCGTTTCCTCTCAAATTTCGGGTGTAAGATAAGTTTTGTGTGCTCTAAAAATTTTCCGCATCAGCAAGATTCCACCTTATTGTTTAAAGGAAACATTGGTCACGTGACCTCTTAGTGCAAGTGGCCTATCGTTATTGACACACTGATGGCCATATTTATGATCTATATAATTCTTAATGCTATATAGTGCTTAATTTTTGAAAGTTGAATAAAATTATAGTTATTAGAAAAAAAAAATCATTATCATTATCATCTTTATTATCATTATTATCATTATTATTACTGTTATGAGCAACGTCATGCAAGTTACATAAATGGTTCAAAGTTTTTTTGTCAAAACACGGTTCAGCTGCAAATTTCTTAATCCCTTCGAACATCACACTTGCAGGTATAAACGTACCACGAAGACGTTTCCTTCCGGTCAAAACCTGTTCTGATCTGTTGATTATCATGTCAAACTTGTATGAAATGAAACACGGCCAACTGGAGATGAGTCATCTTAGACAATTTCCAACTGTGCCCATAGTACAACTCAGCGGCTCACACTTCAAAAAGGTGCGTGGACATTCCTCACGGTGCCTAATGTTCCAATCTCGTCCCCAGGGCTTTTGTTACCCTGATCCAGCGAAACGTGCAACGGACGATTGGTGTGATCCTTGGTGCTGACCAAAAGGATCGCAGTCTCTGGGAACGAGATTGATAATGTTCAGGACCTGTGTTACCCTGGGTGCCGGAGACTTTTTATGCGCGGTTTCCTGTTGCGGTCAAGTCTATGTAAGCACTGTTTAATGGACTTAGTAAAATCAAATTGCTGTAGTGTTAGTTTTAGTGTTTTTACCGATTACACTACAAGAAGAGCTAATGGGATGGCATCTGTGGTAAGTTACAAGAACCAGTAATCGAGTTATTGGGGTAAACACAGCTGTAAATCTTGACTTAGGAAAACGAAAGTTAGTTCGAGTGAGCGGTGAATTCGAGTTATTTGAGTTCGAGTTAACCGAATTAAAATAGCTGAAAATAGGGGTCAAATCCAATGGGAATGGGGCTCTGTTTGGGTTAGCAGAGACGTTCGAGTTATCCGAATTCAATTTACCGGACCGTCCTCTACTATTACAAACCCGCTGTGAAATTTTCTGAATTTTCCTTACCGTTATTTATTTTTCTTTTTTGCATGGATCAACAGGTAAAGGACTTCTTAGCGCGCTTTGAGACCATTCCTGATCTCTTAGAACTGGATCATCTGACTGTATCTGGTGACGTCACATTCGGCAAAGGAGTCTCTCTGAAGGTGAGCTCTTTCTTAGTGTTGGTAGAACATACCGGCAGAAGAAGAGGTGTACGGTCTAGCCTGTTCCAGGCACTGAGATTGTGGTGGCTGCGCAAAGAGATGTGAGCAGTAAAAACCCAAACTCCTGGGACGGGCTATGCCCAGTCTGAAGTAACCTAGAGATAGCCAGACAAACAGACCCGAAGAACTTTAATATATAGATTTAGCCAGGGCTAAAAGCGAAGCTCCCATTAATAAATTAATGATTTAAATCAAACAATAAACTTGTAATCCACAAATCAGTTAACTTAAGGGCACATATGTGACTTTTTAGGGAAAGCTAAGTCTAAGTGATTTTAGAGTGAAAAAAAATCTTACATCGAATTGATAGCCGATTGATACACCCAAAAAATAGCAATCATCATCGATCACATTTAAGAGCCATAATAGCTCTTGATCACAGTAGATTAGGCCTGGAAAACGAATTCATGGAAAAAACAAATCAGGCCGAATATTTCACGTTCGACAAGTTTACGTAACAAAATCTTGCCAACAACTCTGGGAGCGTGTAAACCAACATTTCATACTTTTTATGCATCACATCTGAAGTGAAACAGAAATATGAGGCGCTGTTTTTATCATACAGACCTCAGACAAAATGCAGTATTTCACAATTTTTCAAGACAAATTCAATATTCAGAACCGTACGAAGCACGGATATATTATTTTCTAACGTTTTCAGTTCGTCGACAGTAAAACATTTTGCCTTGGCTATCCACCCTAAATGATGGAATTCTCTTCTCTTCCCAGTCTTCTGTTCTTTCAAGGCGTCGACTATGCAGATAAATGGATAACAGTCTCTCTTATACCTTTTTAATACGTAGATGGCAATAAATTTCGTTATTGATAGCATCAATGCTGGCTGCGTAGTTTGCTGTTTTTCAGCGATGATTTTGATTTTATGTTATTTTTCTTCAGGGCACTGTCATTGTGATTGCTAATCATGGCGATAGGATCGATATTCCCTCAGGTGCTTTGCTGGAAAACAAGATCGTCTCTGGAAACCTCAGAATCTTACAGCATTAAAAACTGCTTTATAGTTTAATCTATATATATATAGTGTAGTTAGGCTTTGTAAGTAGCATAGAAACTGTCCTTATAAAGACCGAAATCAGAATTCGAGGTTTATCTCAAATGTGATTTTCTAGAAAACCATTAGAAAACAAATAGTACAGCTAAAGAGGCTTAATTTGACTGGTAACACCATGAGATTGCGTTCATAAACGTAGAAGGTAGAACTGTACGCTAAATAAATAATATCACGTGAAAGTACTGCTAAAAGGTTCAACTGAATGGTCACACCATAGGATTTTGTCCACAGACTTGCAGTTATAACCTGTTTTATAGCATTATCAATAGTACCGTGTGAAAATGCTGCTTAGGTCATTCATTTGACTGATCAAAACATAAAGATTTTGTCCACCGCCTCAGAAAATAATTGAACATAGCGCGGCATGTCTTCATAGATAGACTACCGCTATCAGGCCTTACTTGTCTCTTCTCCTTCGAGTCAAGTATCCTCTGAGATGCCACTGCATCAGTCTGGAGCGCACGCAAATACCTCTCGAGTTAGTGCAAATAACTCCAAAAGCGGTGAAGTCGGAAAGACAAGACCCATAGTGCTTATTGGTGACTCAATGATAAAACACATTGATCCAAAAAAGCTTTCGCAAAGACATGTACATAAATTCTCATATCCCGGGAAAACCACTGCTGAAATAGCTGAAGCTGTTGACAACATCGCTGTTGCATCCGCGGATCCTTCTCACGTCATCATCCATACTGGCACCAACAATCTTCCATCGGAGTCTGCCGATTCATGTGTCGCCGATATCAAGAGCCTTGTATTGAAGGTGAAGAGCAAGTTTCCAAATTCAAGCATTGGTCTCTCGGGTATAGTCTACAGAGAAGATATCAACGTCGATGCTAAACGCATTGAAGTTAATGAGAGGGTCAAGCTCACAGCAGTAGATGATAACTTTACTTATATTGATAATTCGGTTATTGACGCCTCAGCATTAAATGGTAGTAGACTTCATCTGAATGCCAAAGGTTCGTCATTGCTGGCCGTGCAATTTATTAAGTTTTTAAGATCTGGTTCTGGCAAGTATAATCAGTCTCTTAAGGGTTTTCAGTCCTCAGCTATCCAACAACTGGTAAAGCTTCTGATGGAACTGGGAAACCTTCCCTCTCCAGCTCGCAACAGGAGACGCCCACGCTAGCTTCTCAACCGAGTGACGTATCATCAGGTATTCCTAATCAAAACGTTGATTCATTTGAAAGTACAATTCTCTCTGATTTTCTTCCTTCTGGTCGTGGTTTTAAAATTGCAGGTTTAAACATTAATAGTCTTACAAAGCATATTGATGAACTAAGAATTCTCCTTGCCGATCGCTCCATTGATATTCTCTCAATTAATGAAACTAAACTTGATGACTCTATCAATAGTTGTGAGGTCCAAATACCAGGCTATGAATTTATTCGTCGTGATAGAAACAGACAAGGAGGAGGAGTAGGTTTTTATATAAAAACCTCGATTAATTTTGGAGTTCGCTCTGATTTGAATGCACCCAGTCTTGAAAATTTATGTATAGAGATTCGGAAACCAAACTCCAGGCCACTTCTGATAGCCACTTGGTACAGACCTCCTTGCTCCTCAATTGATTTATTTTTACATTACGAATCATTTCTTGAGAAATTAGATTCCCTCGGCCTAGAATATTATCTGCTAGGTGATTTAAACTGTAACCTGGCCTCTGCACAATATGATTTAAATACTCGACGCTTATGTGAAATTTCTGATTTATTTGGGCTTCAACAGCTTATAACTGAACCTACTCGCATAACGGAATCCTCTTCAACATTAATTGATTTAATTTATACAAACTATACTGACAGGGTAGTCTGTTCCGGAGTCTCTCATATTGGTATCAGCGATCATAGCCTTATTTACGTTTATAGGAAATTATCTCTCACTTTTCCTTCAAAAGGGCACTCAACCATTTCTTATAGAAATTTCCAAAATTTTAATAGAGAGAGTTTTCGTAACGATATCGCTCAGCAAGACTGGTCCTGTAATGTTTCTGAAGATCCAAATGTTTTGTGGACTGACTGGAAAACGAAGTTTTTGGATATTGTTAATATTCATGCGCCACTCCGAACTAGACGTACTAGAACAAATAAAGCACCCTGGATCAATTCAGAATTAAAGAAAGGCATGCGTGATCGTGATGCTGCCAAAAGAAAAGCAATTACATCGAATGATCCACACGATTGGAAAAGGTACAAAAAGTTGCGCAATATAATAAACAATGACATCAAAATTTCTAAAGCATCTTATTATTCTAATGCATTTATTCAATCTAAGGGTAATCCTCGAAAAACGTGGCAAACCTTTAATGAGCTTACATCCCGTCGTGTGAATAATACAACGGTGAAAGAACTGAAATTGAATGATACCATTATCTCTAATTCTAGTGAGCTTTCTGATGCTTTTAATGACCATTTTTCAACAATTGGGCCCAGACTTGCCAATGAAATACCTCTAACTGCTGAAAATAATTCAAGTTATATCAATAATATAAAGGTAAATAACAACAATTTCAGCTTCTCCTCGACTAACTGCAGCATTGTTTTCTCACATCTAAACAAATTATGTAGATCTAAAGCAACTGGTCTTGATAATATTTCTGCTAAAATTGTACGTGAATGTGCTGATCTTATTTCAGTTTCACTATGTGATCTCTTTAATAAATCTTTAGTCTCTGGTATATTTCCTGATGATTGGAAATGTGCTAGAGTTACTCCGTTGTTCAAGGAAGGTGAGCCATCTGATCTGAATAATTATCGACCTATTTCAGTCATTTCCGTTATAGCTAAAGTGTTTGAAAGGATTGTTTATGATCAGTTGTATAACTTTTTGACCAATGAAGATATCATTTCTAATCATCAATCGGGTTTTCGCTCGTTACACTCAACTGCAACTGCCCTTCTGGAAGCTACAGATAATTGGGCCTTTAATATTGATCGTGGCAATGTTAATGCTGTGGTTTTCCTCGATTTAAAAAAGGCTTTCGACACCGTTGACCACGATATCCTTCTAGCTAAAATGAACCTTTACGGAATACAAGGTACAGCTCTTGATTGGTTTAGGTCGTATTTAACTAATCGTACACAACGATGTCTTGTTAACGGTTCTCTTTCTAGAATCTGCTCTCTTAAATGTGGGGTACCGCAAGGAACAATCCTTGGCCCCCTTTTATTTCTTATTTATATTAATGACTTGCCAAACTGCCTTACTTCGTGCCAGCCTAGAATGTATGCCGATGACACCCACATTACTTATGCTGGCGTTGATGTGAATTCAATACAGTTAACTCTGAGTCACGATTTAGATAACCTAAACAAATGGCTTATTTCCAATAAACTTACTTTGAACACTTCTAAAACTGAATTCATGCTAATTGGCTCCAGACAAAAATTGAGTACTTTGTCGAACCCACTTGAGCTCTCGATTAATAATGTTCCGATAGAACACGTTTCCTCTGTCAAATCGCTTGGAATATTTATTGATGAAAATCTACGGTGGCAAACACACATTGATAAATTATCTAAAAAGGTCGCTTCCGGAATTGGAGCAATAAAAAGAATTAGACCTTTTGTCCCTCCACCTACCCTTCACTATATATACAACTCACTAATTCAATCTCATTTCGATTATTGCAATCTTGTCTGGGGTAATTGTGGTAAAACATTATTTGACAGGCTACAGAAGCTTCAGAACCGTGCCGCTCGCGTTTTAACCTTCTCTAGCTATGATGCTGATGCTAACCGTTTGATTAGACAACTCGATTGGAAAGACTTGAGCACTCAATTTCAAATACAGAAATCCATAATGGTATACAAGTCTTTAAATGGCCTTGTTCCTGAATATTTATCATCTAAGTTTGTTAAACGAAATGAAACGCGTTACTCCCTGAGGGACTCTGTTAACAAACTATTTGTCCCATTTCCGCGAACTAATTTCATGAAAAACAGCTTTACTTATAGCGGAACAGTTCTCTGGAACAGCCTACCCTGTCATGTGAGAGAAGCCGAATCTCTTAGTCAATTTAAAAGATTAGTTAATGTTCATTTTTAATGTTATACACGGCATTCATGAAAAACAGGTTTTAGTTAGATTAGTTGTAGTCAGGTTTTGAATTTTGTTTAGGATAGTTAGGTTATTTTTAATTTTTTAAATTCCTGATGGATTTTACCGTGTTTAAATAAAGATTGACTTGACTTGACTTGACTGTTCCGAAAGATAGCCGAGAACGAGGGCTGTAGACGTTATCTGCATAGGGGGTGGGGGACGGTTTGGAAGGAGACCCTGAGGAGGCCTTTCTACCCCCACCGCTATAAACCCCGACGTTCGCCCCCTCGGAACATTTGCAACCTATTACAAAATGGTTGTCAGTGAAGATGAGCGCTCGACCTCAACCATCTTGCGAAAATTTAGGGACTTTGAACAGTCTATTTTATCAATGGCTTAAATTGTTGAAGGCGTATGGGATACTATCAGATATTTTTAAAATATTTAATCACGAGAAAAGTTCATAACTTAGAGAAATCTATTTTAGTCATAGAAACCATTAATCTTCGTTCGTAATCAAGAATTATAATGCGATTAAACATGTTACAATCGACCGTAATGAACTCGTGTTTCGGGAGAAGGTCTAAAACAGCGCGAATGTGGAAATGTAGACAACAAGGGTTACTAAGCATGGGTAAGGGCAATATGGCTGGATACTGGCCCAGTTTTTCCCTTGAGGCCCATAAAAACGAAAAAAGGAACGAGGCTAGTACCCAGCCGTCTTGAGCAAACAAGCTTGGTCAATAAAGGATTTACCATGTTGTTAAAACAAAGTCTTTTCTTGCAGGACAAAGCAGGTACTCCCGAGCGGACAAGATAGGCTCATCTTGCCCGCTTGCGGAGTCAGCCATGTATACTCCACATGTAATAAGAGAGTAGAAAGTACCTGAGTCTGTGAAATCAGTACAGCACAGATAATAGGGTACTGAAAGCTCATATGACAGGAAACTAACGTAAAAAGGATTTGAAGAACTCTCAGACGTTTTTTTTTTTTTTGTCTAGGTAGGAGGCTAGATTGTTTCATGAGGCACACGCGATGAAGTGTCCCGAGACCTGCTTTTGTTTGACCGCAGTTGTTAAGCGGCGTCAAAAACGTTCTTGTTCGTTCCTCAAGCGGGGGCGTAGCCAGCTTTTCGTAGCTGACTTTCATTTCCACATATCCTGAAAACTGCATGCATGACTAGTCTGACCTCACCAACACTTTGAGCTCTTAAGCTTTTTAGCTCACCCCAACAACGCATAATTTATTACAAGCGTTAGAGTGATCAAACCAAACATTTGTAGGCCCGGGCCTACAAGTCTATTGGCTGGCTACGCGCCTGTCAAGTACTTTTATAGATTTGGGGTTATCATTGTCAAGAAAACTGGCGCTAAAAGCCCAGCCGTGTTTTCGTTCTTTTTGCAATAGCGTTGTAAATGTTCTGTAGTGTTAAAATAGCTTGTTTAAAGTGGTTAGCAGTCAACAGTACTTCCTAAGTTAATAGTGCTTACAGAGCATTGTGGGTAAGAGAACAAAATATATAGATCATATATAATGCAATGATTTTTTTTTATTTTGTCCGCGGCGCCTTTGAAGACTTTCCCGTCTCAGACAAAATTTTTAAAAAAGCGCGACAAACCATTCGCATCATTTGTTTGGCGTTGATGATGACGGAAAATTTGTCTCAATTAATAAACAACTTTTTCGCTAATGAAAAAAGGCTCTATCTTTTCAATCGATTTCTTAATACTCTGGTTGGCTTAAGGTCAGTTGATAACTGACACCATTATACAAACTCACTTTAAGCAGCTGTGCTGAGGCTTCGCAGGGGACTTACAATTGCCAATAAAAGTTCTGAATCAAACAGGATACGCAGTATACAGAGCAGTAATTCAAAGTTACTTAACTGCATTTGTACAAGTCCTCAGATAGAGCGGTTTTCATTTGAGTGTCAAAAAGTAATTGGTTTTGCACTTTCTACACGATGCGATTGGCTTAAAAGATTCGCGCCACCTTTTCATCCAATCAGAAGTAAAACCAAAGCCAATTGTGACGCGCTCGCATGCATTTTCCCGCGCTTTGCGTCAGCCACATGTAATTACTTCGAGTTTTGATTGGTTCAATGTATTGTCTGTGTCCTATGTGATTGGCCAGAGTAATTACTTTGGTTTTGGTTTTACGACACTCAAACGAAAACCACTCTAAGTCGCAAACCTAAGTATGAACTCAACGGTGAACGGATCCAGCGGGTCATAGAGCTGCCTTACTGATTTCACTGCGTGGAAAATCGGAGAAACCGTTGCCTTTTGTCTGATCATCATCATTTCACTGGTCGCAAACTCTCTCATTGTTATCCTCGTTTGTAAAACGCCGAACTTAAAAAAACCGATAAATTATTTTATCGCAAACATGGCCTCATCTGATTTGTTGTATCCACTATTCTGGATACCTTTGAGCCTGTCCGGCTTGCACACCAGTTACTCGTTTCTTATCGGTGGTAAGCTGGGTCAGTTCTTGTGTAAGCTTGTCCATTTCTTTGGTAACGTTTTCATTGTCGTTTCGATTCAGAATCTGATTCTGATAGCAGTGGATCGATTTTGAGTCGTGGTATTTCCACTCCGTTCCCCACTCATCAGATCTAAGCTGTGTCCCTTCTTCATTCTCGTCACGTGGATCTTTGCCATAGTTTTTAATTTTTCAGATGTCTTCACTTTAGAGCTCGTTGAATACCCAGAGGGAACCTGGTGTGTTTCCTGCCCCACCCATTTTTTGAGGGAAAAGCCCTGGGGACGAGGTTGCGTAACAGTGTTTTTGCTTTGCTGGTTGCCTTTCAGAACGAACCATTTAATCATAGCGTATCAGGACAGTTCTGCCCATTTCTCGTGTAGTTTCTCGATATATTTTTATGTAACCTACTTTTTGATTCACGCTTACTGTGCTATCAACCCGATTATCTGCTTTATGTTTAGTAATATTATCGGCAAGGTATAAAAAGACTCATAAAATGTTCTTTTGTACGGGCGTAAGTCGCAAAAATGTGTTTTTCATTGAATATGCTGAGTGAGAGGTTCGTGGAACATTCGCCAATAAAAACTATCATGACTGTTAATGTACTTTGAGAAGTAAAATGTGTTCCAGTTTATGTCCCCCTGCCTCTGCCATGCCATGACTGCAAAGAGTGACAGCATAGGCGACGTATTTTAAGAGTTTGGGTGGTAAATAACAATGCCGGATCCAGACCTTGAGATAAGGAAGGGGGGACGGTCATCCAAACCCTTAGATAAGGGGGGGGGGGCAGGTCTGGGCCCCCCGGGCCCCTCCCCTGGATCCGCCACTGAATAAAACTCAGGGATGGACAATGCACCCTTCCAGCACCAGAGCTGTTCATTCGCTCGCTTGATCACTTGCCGTCACTCAACAAGTTGGGAAGTTCTGCTCGCAGGGTGCGATGGACCATTAGAAACGTTATGGGGGTGGGTGAACTACAAAATAAATATTCATGCAAGGGGGAAATAAGCTGAAAAATAAAAAGAAATATTAACGAAAAATGATATGTATCATAACAGTTTTCACCGGTCGATTTCTAAATGAGACAAACACAATGGCTTAGTATTCATTAATCTGCTTGCTGTAGTATAGCAGGGGCATCGATTCCTTTTTCCGCCCCGCGAACATTTCGCTTGCCCTTCCCCCTGACTATCTGAGAGCCTGGAACAGCTCAGTTTAAGCAATGTAAAGAAGTAGGAATGGTCACGGATGGAAAAAAGACTTAGTGCCGTGTATCAGCGACAGAACTGATGTAATTGCAGGTGTTCAATCGAGGACACTGACATGCGCGGGAACCAGGCTGCTCAGAAGACGCGTCGTCTCTGGAACAGACCATCATGTTCCTTAAACTGACTTCGCGCGTGTAAGCCACAAAAGGTGGTTGCATGAGGAAGGACACATCGAGTTTGCTCATCCGTTGATCAGAATAGAGTGCGAAAATTCCCTTGATGTTTAACCGGCGGTATATGAGAACAAGGCGTCACGCTTTTAGGACGGGAGCAGCGCGTCATGACGGCTAATGGTTGCATTGATATGAGTTAAGCGGGTGGGTTTTCAGGTCATTCTTAAGATAAAATGCCGCAACATTATCGAGAGGCAAGAATTTTAGTAAAGAAATACTGAAGGTTGTAGCAATTAAAAGCAGTCAAAGACTGACGGAAGAAACAAGTACGCCTTGTCTTTTTCTTTAAGGAAGAACGTTTCTTTTATAACCTCCTTTTTAAGTTCGATCGAGAAGTGAATGCATAAAAACTACAGGTTTTATGCACACGTGACAACATGCATTTATAGTTTTGCCTCAAATACCTGTTTAGCCTGGGCTTTTATGGCTTAAATGCTTCCGGTATTTAACTATCAAGTAGTGTAGCTCATGATCGAATATGCGTATTTTCAAATTGGCACATCAACTAACAACATTTGCATTTGCTAATGGAAAGAATAATGGATTTACAAATATTGACACTAAAAACACATTTTAGTATATTTAATCGATTTTGTCTAGACTTGGCAGGGGGAAAATTTTGTCGGCGGCGCTTTTGAAGATTGTCCCGTCTCAGGTAAAAGTTAAAAATTGCGCGACAAACCATCCGCATCATTTATTAGGCGTTGATGATAACAGGATATTCCGCTATTCATAAGCTCTCTTTATATTTTCGCCGAAAGCATATTAGTTTTGAAAAGTAGGTTGTTACATAAATGACAATAAACTCGGTCCTTTCTCTTTTAAATGACTCCCGTCATTAAACGCCCCTCTTGGAACCCTAAAAGTAGTAATCGCTATTATATATAAATGAAGTGTCACAACGTTATCGAAAAAAAAGAGCTGTAGCCAACAAGTACTGAATTTTGTAACAACTAAAACTGAGCAGTCAAAAGAGTCTGAACAAGCCCTTGTCAGAAGAACCTGCTAGTTTCTCTTTGCCGACAGCAGACTTCTGGTTTTCCCATTTTAGCTCGATCGAGAAGTAAATGTTATAAAAACTTCATGTTTTATGCACACGTGATAATATGCACTTATTTTTTCCTCATATTCACCTGTTAAGCCTGGGCTTAATGGCCTGAAGGCGGCTTCGCCTCTGCTTCCTGTGGTTAACTGTCAAACTTGTGTTGTTGATGATGGTACTACCAAAGATATCATTTTTTAATGTGTTAAAACACACTTGTTTAATCATCTTCTCAATCGATTTCTTAATACAACCACCTGACCTAAATGAAGTGTTCTGTTTGGTTTATAACATACTAATACCCCACTGTTTCTGTCAAAAGGTCAGTTGGCGGATAATGCCGGAACATTATAATACAAAGTCACTCTTTGAAGGCCTCAGAGGACAGCTGTACTGTGGCTTCGCAGGGGGCTTGCAATTGTCAATAAAAGTTCTGCCACTCAAACAGCATACGCAGTATACAGAGCAGTAATTCAAAGTTACTTGACTGCATGTGTACAATTCCGTAGAAACTTGGCAAAACTCAGCATGAACTCAACGGCGAACGGATCCAGCGAGTCTTCGAGCTGCTCCACTCAGTTAAATTCCACAGCGTGGAAAATCGGAGGAACCGTTACCTACTGTCTGTTGATTATCGTTTCACTGGCCGCAAATTCTCTCATTGTTATGATCGTTTATAAAACGCCGAACTTAAGAAAACCGATAAATTATTTCATCGCAAACATGGCCTCATCTGATCTGCTGTATCCAATATTCTGGATACCTTTTAAGCTGTCACTCTTGCACACCAACTCGTTTCTTATCGGTGGAAAGCTTAGTCAGGCCTTGTGTAAGCTTCTCCCTTTCCTTGCTGATGTTTCCATTGTCGTTTCGATTCAGAATCTGATTCTTATAGCAGTGGATCGCTTTGGAGCCGTGGTATTTCCACTCCGTTCTCCACTCATCAGATCCAAGCTGTGTCCCTTCTTCATTCTCTCCACATGGATAGTTGCCGTAGCTGTCAATTCGCCACGCTTGTTCACTTACGAGCTCGTTGAATACCCGGAGGGAACCTGGTGTGATCTGGAATTGAAGAAAGCATTCGGAGAGTTCTCATCCTTTGCCAGTTACCTACTAGCTTCCTACATACTGTTTATATTTATACCTGTACTGTTGCTAGTCATTCTTTACTCCACCATTGTTATCAAGCTCAAGACAAAGGCACACCCGGGTGAACAGTCCGCGAACAGTCAGCAACAGCGGAACAAAAGAAACCGAAACGTACTTCAAATGTCCATTGCTATCGTAACAGTGTTTGTGCTTTGCTGGTTACCTTACTCTATCAACTATTTCATCATACAGTATCAGGACACTTTCACGCATTTCTCGTGTAGTTTCTGGATATACCATGAAGTCACCTTTTATATGACTCACGCGTACTGTGCTATCAACCCAGTTATCTGTTTCATGTTTAGCAGTAATTACCGAAAAGCTCTTAAAAGACTCATAAAATGTTCTTTTGTACAGGCGTAAGTCGCAAAAATGTGCTTTTGATTGAATATGTTAAGGAACACTCGTGAATAAAAAATCACCAAGACTGCCGTCGGCGCACAAAACTGAGGATTTTAAATAAGATGTGTTCAGTTTAAATCTCCCATGTTGGCGAAAAGTGACAGCATGCATAGGCCATGTATTGTAAAAGGTTGGGTGGTAAATAAAACTCACAAACGGACCATTAGAAACGTTATTGGGGGTGTAGGCTGGCGAAGTACAACTGTACAACTGTTAATTACTGCGGAACCGCTAAGTTAAGGGAAGAGGTTCTTCCGCAAAAAAATAAACGAATAAAAGGGACAATTATAAACCTCTGTTGAATTTTGAGCGCCACTCTAACGTGTGACAGTATTTTTGCGTCGTCAAAAGAAGCAAAGAAAAAAACTGCATGTTTTCGCCCACTGCAAAAATTACAATCCAAAAAGTTAAACAGGAAAGTTAAGAGGCAAGGTGTTGTCTTTTACACAAAATCAATTAAATGATATTGCCCCTCTGAAATGTTTTTATAGACATTTTGTCGCTTTATAAATTTTGATCACCTGACCTATGTTTAAATACATAATGGGTGAATTTCTACATGCAAATAATATGTATCACACCAGTTTAAAATGTCCACTCTTATTGGTTTCCAAACTTCTTTTCAATCGATTTCTAAATACAACCACCATGGCATTAAAATAGCATTCGTTAGTCTGCTCAGCAGAAAGGACGGCCATATCGGTCTTCTGATATAGAGTTCGCGTTTTTGTACAGTCTTTCCATATCGGTCTTCATATCGGTCCTTCAATAATTGCTATTAAAATAACAATTATTGGGCTCAGGCTTCGCAAGGGGACATGAAAATTAAAGTTTAAAAAGTTTCAATTTTAACTGATCGCCGCGATGAATACTGCGTTGTACAGAAGGCGCGCGGCAAACATAAACTCGAGAATGGGGAATGGATCGAGCCAGCCTTGGAGCTGCTTCAAACAGTTTAAAGAGAAACTACAGAACTACAATGGTGAAATTGTTATACTGTTCGTAGATATGAAAAGAATTCTTGCGCTCCTGATCACAAGACTCCCTGATCACTCTTTCTCAGCCGCAAAGTTACACTTCCTCGTGGGGCTAAGAGCCACATTAAAAATGTTCTTGGCTTGGCGTTGTATTTTTACTATTTATCTGACACAAATTCAACATACGTTTTGAATTGGGCGTTTTGAACACATTAGAACTAGAAATACGTGAATCGCAGGACCTCGCGATGGACTTCGAGAAAATTTATAAATTTAAAAAACTTAAGCAATATAAAGAAATAAAACAAAACTGCAATAACTAAACAGAAGATTAAACGTAAAGAAAAAAGAAAAGAAAAGAAGAGAAAAAAAACAGTTTCTACGGGGAATCGAGGAGCAGATGGGCGATGCGAGTTTGCAGCTCGCTATGATCCACGCGCGGTCCACGCTTCGCGCGCGACGAGATTTTAAACTCACTTCGCTCAGCGCAAAACAAACAGGTCTTGCTACTGTATGATATTGTTTAAATTTTGTTTCGAAACCAATTCTTTGTTCTCTCTCTTCGCTCTCCTAGGTTTCATATTTACTGGACAACCCAAGCTTGAAAGTCAAATTTAAGACAGAAAAAAATGGATTTGACAAAGTAAATAAATCGAAGGTTTAATGCTAACGAGTTTCTCCCAGCCAATAATTACAAGACTTACTCAAGCATTAATATGAGTTGAGCGTTTGGGTCACTTTGGTCTTTATGAAAATGATTGCCAGTTATCGAGCGATAGAATTGTAACCAACAAGTATTGAAATTCGTAGCAATTAAAACTGCAGTCAGCAAAGAAGTAACAAGCCTCGACTATTTGTTGAGGAAGAACCTGCTAGTTTCCCTTTGCCGACAGCAGACTCCTTCTTTTTAGTTCGATCGAGAAGTAAGTGATGTACATAAAAACTGCCTGTTTTATGCACACATTATAACAGGCTGGTTGGCTTAAGGCCATTAAATTCATTAGATAACTGACACCATTATACAAACTTACTTTGGATAGCGCTCAGCAGCTTGCTTAGGCCTTACGTAAGCTTTTCCCTTTCTCAGTTTGCTTTGACTAAAAAAAAGGCGGTGTAGAGCGTTTCCCGCGCGTCACAAACATAAACTCAACAACTTGGAATGGATCGATCGAGTCTTCAAGCTGCTTGAAAAATCTTAGGGACTTTAGCCTTCAGTCTGATTCTCGCCGTTTCTTTGCTCGGAGCCTTCTCATTGTAGCGATCGTTTGTTGGGGGAGCAAGAATGCGGCAGTGATGAGAGCGCTCGTCTCCCACCAATGCCGCCCGGGTTCAAATCCTGGCGTTGACGCAATAAGTGTGTTGAGTTTGTTGTTGCTTCTCCCCGTTTGCTCCCAGATGTTTCCGGTTTTCCCCTCTCCTCAAAAACCAACATTTTCAAATTCCAGTTCGACCCGGAATCAGGTAGACGAAGAACCACTTTGTGGATGTGCTACCACCAAATCATTATTTATTTACGTAGTTAGTTAGTTAGTTAGTTAGTTTATAAAACGCCAAACTTAAGAGAGACGATAAATTATTTCATCGCAAACATGGCCATGTCCTATCCTCTGTATCCAGTTACCTTGGCTTCTGTCAAGCTTGCACACAAACTCGTGGCTTATTGGTGGTAAGCTTGGACAGGCCTTGTTTAAGTTTCTCCCTTTCTTTGGTAATGTTTCCATTGCCATTTCGATTCAGAATCCGATTCTGATAACAATGGATCAATTTGGAGCCGTTCTCTCTCCCAGTCTCCTCTCGTTTTCCCCTCATTTTCCCCGCGTACGATTTAACTCGCTTCCTACCACCTGAACACCGCGCTTCACCGATCTCAACGCCTGGAAAAGGCTATGTTTAAAATGAAGGGCATACTCTTCAGTGGTTACTGTATGATGAATTAAGTTAGGGATGTTGTATCGGGAGGTACTGTTAGATGTCTTAAAGATTCATTTATTACTAGTTTAGATGTACACTGCAACTTCGATGTTTAAAATAGTGATCAACATAAACCTTAGCCTGTCATGAATTCGTTGTACTGAACATGCTGAAACAGATATGTTCTATGTTATTATGCTTCCGCGGGAACCGTCTAAAGTACCTTTCGTCCTCGTCTGGACTTTCAGGAAATTACTTCTATTCCTATTTTTGGTAGTTTTGGCCACTTTGCTAGTATTCCCGTTCTCATTCAGCTCATGGTTTTTACAGGCAATTAAAACTATTAGAATTATAATAATGATACTGTGTAATTTCTCTTAATATTTGAGCGTCTGTTAAGATTGACATCTATTGTAAGGATTGTAACTTCTGATATTTATCATGTATTGCATTTTTAATTTGTTCTCGGAATTTTTCCGATCCCATCCGCAAGGATCCGTGGTTAATTATGGAAAATTTTAGCCTATCAACGTTCGATAAAGGAGCTTAACGCTTCTGTTTTAATATCGACAGTCACTACTTAAGTGACATGATTTTCAAACTGTATTTTTAGTACCTTTCTTGTAGTTATTTTTTATTATCATTATTTTTTTTTCTTGTTGCTTTATATTGACTGGAAAACCCAAGCTTTCAAATGGAATGTAAGAAAAAAAACTTGTTTTGACACATCGTTTCTCATTATATGCAAATAAAAAGTTAAACCCTTTCCTATAAGTCTCATTGACAAAATTAATGGTACCCTTTTCACATATTACTAGTTAGACCACTGCATTCCCTTTAACTTTGCAAATGCACTGTTTTTTAATTATGAATAAATCACTAAGCCAGAGAGTTTTTTGGGGTTTGTCACAGCCATAAAATACACCTGTTGGCCCCTATCCCTTTAAACCCTAAGATCAAAATTTAAATTCTCATTTGTTGCCCCTTTTCAATTCTTACAGAAGTAGTGGGAAGAATTTGATTTAATATCAAGAAAATTCATCTTGTCTGTGATCATGTCCGTAATTCTCGTGACCACTCTATTTTACAAAGCATTGATATTACAAGGAGAAATTTGATGCTGATCACTATTAGGGGTTCACAGTATTGGCCATTATAGAGAGTTTCCTCCCCAGTGGGGTCTAAGAAAACAGAACTGGCTTAGTTTGGTCTGTGAATTGACAGTGAAAAGTAGTGTTCAGTCCGATATCTGAAGGTACAGCTGTACGGCAGGACCAGAGAGAGCTTTTGTGTGCGTGTGTGTGTGTACTTGCTTGACTTGCCCAACTGTGATCGACTATACTGGGGAACTTCTTGCATTTCAGTCTGTTAAGTGAGTGATTTACTTAAAAACATCCGGCTTAATTTTTGCCATAACAGTGCACTGTCAGTTTAATTTTGTCTTTTTTGCACAAACCCCTTTTGTTTCCTTTAGTCATTGTTAAGTACTTGTAGTGACAGTCCTCTATTTTTTTCTTGTTGCTGTTGTAGACACTTGACAACGGAATGCGCATCATTCAACTGGAGACAGCTGTTGGAGCTGCCATGAAGAATTTTGAAGGAGCTCATGGTAAAAGATAACACGTACAAACTGTTTTAGTTATGATGATGATGATGATGATGATGATGATGATGATGATGATGATGATAATGATGATGTAATGTTGGCAACGCGGCGATGTTAATGGTGTGATTGTTGATTAATTGTTACGTTTATTATCATCATGGTCAACATCAGTATCTTTATTTTTAACTTGTTTTTTTTTTTAATATCAGAGACGGATAATTCTCTTTTGCAATGACTTAATTGAAAACTCTGGACTGCCTGCAAGAGGTATTGACCGCATCTGAGCCGCAAGGAATAAATTTGCGAAATCGTGATTGCCATTTTTATGATTTATATAATTCTTAATGCTATAATTATAGTGCTTAATTCTTACTTCAAATATTTCTGTAAGTTATGTACATATTTTTTCCAAAATTGAATAAAATTATAGTTATTATAAAAAAATCATTATTATTATTATTATTATCATTATCATTATCATTATCATTATTATTATTGTTATTAGCAACGTCATGCAAGTTACATGAATGGTTCAAAGATTTTTTTTTGTCAAATCATGCTTCAGCTGCAGATAAGAAACCTTAGTCTTGTAATAGCACTGCGATCAAGCGCGATTAAACTCAGCATCAAGAAAACGCGTCACGCTCCAGTTATTTATCACGCTCCAGACTTAAATGAAAAATTTCTACTCCTTTATGAACTAAACACTGAACTGAAAAAATAGTCACTTCTCTAATACTTCAAAAATCAAAACACACACTTAAATGATGTTCATCGTATCAGTCTGTCGTCTCGCGCTCTCTCCACTATTTATACTTCTTCCAAAATAGTCAATTACGTCATTGTATTGGCCTGAAATCGAGGCCATTAAACTGACCAATGAAAATACTGGTTCTACTGTATAAAATTAGCCGCCATCTTGAAAACAATATAAACGAACACAGGTGGAAGAAAATGGGGAAGTTTTGACAAGTTGATTATCCTCGTCTTGCGGGAGATGAGCTTCGGCGAAATCATAACCCTAAATGTTGGTGGAAGAAAGTAGGTGTTTATATTATCCTTTTTTTCTTTTTAATGTAGCTGTGGATGGATATGTTAGGGAAACTTTGTGCCCCGTTGCCACAGCTATCAGCAGCTATCCAGAGAAGTCGAATGATCCAAAATGTGGTAGAGATTTGTTACATGTATTGTTAAAAACTGGGTAACATGTGTATAGGTGACCTTTATTCAATCAGTGACTACTTTTACATTTACAGCGTTCAAGCTGTAGGAACAGTTAATAAGAAAATTCAGTTCAATCAGTAGTTCAGTTAGCCTGCTGTGACCATCTCCCTGTGGATGCATGCATAAACTTAAGCTTGTGCTAATTTCGGATTTCTGTACGTAGTAAGCCATAGGTAGAAAAAATAAAACGTACAGTGTCTATTTTAATTCAAGTCTTTGTTTTGCTTAAGTTACCTGTGATATTATTGCTTAAAATTTCTTTGTGAATTTCATTTAAGATACCCTGGGAGGTTACATTTGGTATGTTTTTGTGAAGCTTTATAAAGCCTGGTGCCCTCTGGTGACTAAAGCATCGGCATAAGCATTACTTGGTCCTCAGCCAGTGATGCAAGGATAAGTTTAAGCATAAGAAGCGTATGCAGTAGTGATGATGGCCTTGACATACGTACAAGCATGAACACAAGAACATCAAAACCTGGCGTTCTTCTTTATATTATGCTCCTGCTTAATTCAGGGCTGTCTCCATATACTTATGCCAATGCTTATGCGTGTGCTCTCTTCACTAGTGAGGACTGGGCTTATAGTACAATGTACCTGAAGGCAGTAGGCAGCGATTTTGTCGGCAGCCAGCTTCTTTTGACAACCCTGATTGGATGACCATATTAGTAGCCTGCTCTCGCGCGCCCAATTCAAATTCCCCCTTTCCCTCCTCCTTCCCCTTTCAACACCTGCCACGCAAGCTAACGTATATTAGATACCACTCATGCAACTTTGACTTCAGTAGATCTACGTGCATCGAAGAATGATATGGTTATTGTAATAATTATTGGCAGGTTTTCAACATCTAAGCAGACCCTGACATGGATTCCAGACTCATTTTTCTCCAGGTAAGTGCATGGTATTAAATCATGATGTCTTTGACCTGATCTTCAATATTATTTATGTCATCTGTAGCTCCAAGGAGAGTTTAAAAGTTTAGAGAGAATTCTTGGCAATCATTGATGGTACGAATACAGTGGAACCCCGCCTTACAGCCACCCCAGTAATACGGTCACCTCATTATTATGGCCACTTTTCGGGGCCATATGGCAAAACGGCTATACATTTTCTTGTAAAAAATCCCTCGTTAATATGGCCCATTGGTGACCGTATTAATGGGGTTCCAATGTACAATGTACGTTGTATATTACACCCACAGCCTTCGCTGTGATAGCAGGTGTCGAAATGATGAAATGGGTGGAGGAAGGGAAAAAGAGAGGGGGATTCTCCCTCTCCCCCAACCCCTCCCCTTTTTACATCTGGCTGCCATTTAGGCTACTCTGTGAAAGCAAGTGGAAATTGAGAAGGAGAGGGGAAGGGTTTCAAAAGAAGCCAGAATCCTCCAGCCCTAACCACTGACTAGCTGGATTTGTTCTCTGACAGTCCTTAGTTCCCACTCTTTAGTCAACTGGTTTGCCTTCTGTCAGCAGGGATTTAGAAATGCCAACCTCTGGAGATCCAAAATAACCGTCCCCTTTTCATTTACCCAGCTACCCCCCTCCCCCCAATGACACAAATCGATCCAGTTCCCAGATTATAACATGGGTGTGGCTCAGGATATTATAAGAAGTCTTCCATGAATTACTGTACAAATCATCAAAATTCGCTTTGTTGATGAACATCTTGTCAGTGATGAAATGTCTTTAAAAGTGGCACCAAAACCATACTATGAACAAGAAAATATTTGAATTTTGGACAGGAGATAAATTGGTCACCTCTACGGAAGACCAGGAGATTTATGCTATATCTGGGAGAAATGGCATAATATGGCAGATTATTAACCATGTTATTTCACATAGTTTATTCGTATGTACTTATTATTTGATTGAAGTGCCTGCTAAGTATAGCTGCTAGCTGGAGCAGCTTTATCTAGGATTGAAAGTTAACAAAGTCATTTTGATTGAGTGGCTTATGAGAGGAGGGTCAGTACTGTATGTTTCTTTTTGTAAAAAAGCCAGTAAATTTAGCCTGCTACACACAGCATATCTTTTGACTTGTCACATAGTACTCTCCAAGATTTTGTGACAAGCCAAAACAATATTTGTATAGGAGTATATCTGACAAGTTGTGCCCAAAAGCTCTCCTATTTTTCTTATTTTCTAGTTTATTAAGTGGAAGAATTGCATCTCTCAGAGATGAAACAGGCGCGGTAAGTTGAAATTTTGTTAAACAGTAGGACTAGTCAGTCCATTATGACTCTTTAGTTTTATCACATAAAATTTTAACCTGTACTGTATGTTGGAACATTATTGGACCTATGCTGAAAGCAATTGTCATAGGTTGAAAACAATGTTAAATTAGACCTTATTTGAAAAAATTGCATAATTTGTGTCACACAATAGACCTTTCTTAAAACACAATCTGCCCTGAAAGTATTGCATAATTTCTGATTCTTTATTGCACCCTATCATTGTCACCTAAAAGTAAAAAAAACTGCAATATTAGGATAATGTTTTTATCAAAAACACTTGTCAGTAAATGGCTGTGCATTGTAAAAGGGGTGTGAGATATAGTTTTTTTCAATAACTTATTTGACTCACCTATCTTCTTATTTTTATCTCTTTTTTAAATAGATATTTATTGATAGAGACCCAGATGCATTTGTGCCCATTTTGAATTTCCTCAGGACCAAGGAACTTGATGCGAGGTGAGGCATTAATTTTCATAACTTCTCAAACTTCTGCTACATCAGAGTGAGTGATCTGTTATCTCCAATATGTTGATAATTTTCCAGGAGCTGAAAAAAACTTGTCAAAACTGCTTATCAGTGCTTAATTGTGGCCATGCATTTTCTGTTCCAGAGGATTAGATTTGAGAGTTATCAAGCATGAAGCTGAGTATTATGGTATCACTCCCTTAGGTATGTATACTGTGAGCAGCTCAAGTTTAAAAAAAAAAACATTGTCAAATCGTATGAAAAGATCACTCTTGGGAATACACTGTGACGTTATGAGACTTTTTGGAAAGGTTACCATGACTACTTAATAGACCATAGAATTCAAGGAAAGTTTTATATTATAGTATTGTTACTTTGGCACATAAAATAGTGGAGTAAATGTTTTCTAATGGTCATCAATAATTTTTAAAGATAATAGTACACAATTTAAGGAAAGTAATGTTAGAGAGCCTTGTTAAATCTGAACATGACTGAGTTGTTCACTCCAATTTTCTTACAAAAGGGAATAAACAACCTAATGTTTGTTTGAAAAAAGAACAGATCTATAACTATAATATTAATATTAATATTTTAAGCCATGTTTCATCAAGTCTAAGACACTTGGTGCCCTATCTTTCGAACCTGATTGAACACACCTGCAAAAAAAAAAGATTTTTAAAACTATACGAAATCATCCAAAATCTTGTATTGCAACCTTTCCCTCTTCCATTTAGCAGCTCTCAATTTACAGATCTGTGATTTGCTTTATCATTTAAACAGCAAAGAGACTGGCTCTGTGTGAGGAAGTGTCCCATTCAAAATGTGGTGATGTACTTTTTCATGGGTATCTTAACTCTCCAGGTAACATTTTTACTGGAATACATTTACACTTAAGTTTAATTCTGTTAATTGAGCTAACTTGAGGAATTTACAGTTGGAAGTGGGGAGGCAGAATGTGTGGTTTTTTGCTGGCTCAGGAAGGAAATAAGTGGAAAAAGTTTTTTTCACACATGGCTGGGAGTATGGGTTTGAGTGTGTGGGCATCTTCCAGTCACATGGCATTTAGAGTTCAGTTGTTTTTGTTGCCATCCGCCATTGGTTGACCTGCCCTACTCACCCGACCTTCATGTGATTTTTGTTTTGTTTTAAAATTTAAAATATTGCTGTAGTTCTGGTTGTTCTTGTATCTAGTCTTAGTTTCTTGTCAGCCATTTATTAGCCCTTTTTGGCTGTGCTGTAATACTAGTCATTTGTGGTGTTGATATTAAAGGTCAGACTACTTGGTTGGCTTGGCATGGCTCCTAGTTGTGTGAGAAAATAATTTTGGATACACTGCACTCAGAAAAAATGTTGACTTGAATCTGTGTCCAAAGTGCTTTTTCTTACAATGTACCTGGTGCATGGTACGATAATATCACCTTATCCAAATGACACCTTGCTAACCCTTTGTCTGAGTAACATTATTATGTATCGATAATTTTCAAATTAACTTTTGCTTGTCTGTCTAGTAATACTATTGTATAATAATTAATTACTTTTAAGACAAGATATTTTTTTAAAGTTTCTTTGGAATATGTGTAAATGTCAACATTCATCCAAAGCATTCAACCCACGAATGGTCATTTGTTTTGTTTAATTTATGATGGTTTTACTTTTATTTCAAAAATAATTTTCTTTGCCCAAAAATAATAATAAAAAAAAAAAGATTTCGCGGAGGGACACTAAACAATCTCAAGTATAAACATTTTTTTATCCAATCTTCATCAGAATTTCCAGTTCCATCTACATCAAAACAGTCATCATCAAACACTCCCACAAGAAGAAGAAGCACGGCATCCACAGTAAGTAGGACACCACGGCATGAAAGAGACACCTCTTCTTACATTGAAGCCATCATCAGGGAAGTTCCTGATGACTCCTCTGATCCTTTAGGTGAGTGGGCTGCATTGTAAGCTCAATATTTTTGAAATGTCAGTTTATGTGGTAAATGACGGCAGGATCAGAGCGGGGGGGAGGGGGTCGCAGAGATCGCAAGTTTGATCCCTTAGACCAGACTAATACCTAGGATCTAAACTAAACAGTACCAGTTACATGAAATTAGAAGGTAAAGGTTGGAAATTTGAGTAGAAATATTTTGAAGCCGATCTAAAATACATTGTAGATCTCAAATAGATCACCCTGCTAGCAATAATTCAGGTGAAGTGCATTATACTGGTGTGAACATTACATAGTGCCAACACTATGCCAGGGTCGTGCTAATGTGGTACCAACATAATGACAACACTGCATAGTTTCTCCTGATGTTCAAACATATCTATGTTATTTTCTCTAGATGTGGATCCAAGAAGAGTTCTTATGATTGTGGGGCATCATAGTTTTGTAGCAGTTGCCTTTGCTCATGCTGTATTCTGCTACAGGTTGGTTTACTGAAGAACTGAACGAAAGGCTAATGAATAAATGTAGCCTCTTTTTAAAAAAATCTGCCTTCACTCTTTCATTTCAACCTTCCATTAGCAATCAACCAGAGGTTCCATCTGGGAAAACTTATTTTGATATTCTGTGATAAGTGGTAACTTACACGAGGTGGTTGCTCAGGAAAGTTCAACTGTATTTTAGCACTGTTGTGTTGATCATTCATTATCATCCATCATCAATCAAAATCTTGGGAAGTTATTTCCTTAAATAATGTGATAATTTATTATGGAGAAAGTTCAATCGATTAACATGGAAAAGTAAAAAATATATTCAAAATTGAAAAGATCAAATAAAAGTTTGTGTAGTTTTAATGGACTCGTAAATTGCAGCTATAAACCAACCATGACCTTTTTTCTCATACGTTAAGTACATTTTATGTTTTTGTCATGTTCTAAAGCATGCCAAATCAGCGATGGTTAACCTAAAAGTGGTCCACAGTCTAAGTCAAAAAAAACTCAAAAAGTTTATATTACCTGGACTTACACACAGATGAAAAATAGACAGAATTCTTAAATAAACAGCTTTTCCAATTATAATAATACTTGAACTGAAAACTCTTGGTTTTAGAAGCTGTCTCTGTCACTGATGCATTATCAATGCAAATATCAAAAAAGCAGTAGGTTTAGCAAGACAACAAGTTTCCATATGCAGTGTACTTGATGTCTTTGCCATCACTGCAAGATTATGACACGAAAATTCTGATGTGAAAGTTTACCTTTTATGGAGGATGTAAACAACCCAGGATGAAATTTTCTTTCCTCTTTCTGAACTGGGATATGGTTCTTACGAATTCAACTCCCGGAGAGTTTGCCTACATTTTTATTTTGACAAAGTAAAGTTTAGCCGCCATAGCTGTTCTGGGATCTTGAGGTTCCTATTTTGAATGTGCTGCTTTAAGATCAACGTGTTCTTAGTGGATCATGTTACTTCTTCTTTACCTATTGTAGATCCAAAGACTCTGTGGGCTGGGAGCTTATTTTTTCCACTCCTTACCTAAAAAACTGTGTGGAAAAAATGGCACTGAATGCTAAAGTAACATCCAGTTCACTTGGTGATAAAATGCTGGCAGTATCAGCAGGTATGTTTTATTAACACTTTCACTCAATATTACTCTGTGTCAGGCTCTCGGTCAGGGTAGACAAGCCAAAAAAGCGAGTGACCAGTGAAATAACGAGTGAGTGAAAAAGGGCGGGAAGAGAGAATGGGATAGCTTGTAAGCTTCTTTTTCAATACCTCACTCTGCCCACAATCCCGTCCACTTCCTGAAAAGCTGTTTCTCCTGTTGTAATGTCAAAACATCAAAAGTTGCGGTGTGGGAGGGTTTCCCATGCTCAACATGTTTGTTAGACTCTGCGCACCTGAAGCCAAATGATTGATGTTAGTGATGAAGTAAAGTGTTACACTTGACCAATCATAGAGTATACCAGGAGCTGGTATACGGGATTGAGATATTGAAAACAATGGTTACAGGCACCCTTACTCGGTCTCTTCCCAACCCACACGCGGTTTTCACGCAGGTTTTTTCGATCCTCTTTCCCCACTATCTTGGAGCCTGGAACGGGTTAACTCTATACAGGGTGCAAAGAAAGTCAGTTTTACAGCTTGCCATTCGGGCAAGCTGTTGCTAGCACGTCCTAGCCCAAAAGTCATTTCAACTAGCCCGGAAAAAAACATTTTGATGAGCATTGTTACAGTTCTTCTGTAACCTGAATTCTCCCCCAAAAATTCATTTGCCCATCGGGCACGTTAAGAATAGAAATCGCCAGCCTGACAGCAAAATTCACTAGCCCCGGGCTATCGGACACCACTTTCATTGCACGCTGCCTATATCAACATTGCGATCTCGACATCTTGTAGTGTGCTAAACATATTTTCATTATTAGAGCGGTTTTCATTTGAGTGTCGAAAAGTAATTGGTTTTGCACTTTCTACACGATGCGATTGGCTTAAAAGATTCGCGCCACCTTTTCATCCAATCAGAAGTAAAACCAAAGCCAATTGTGACGCGCTCGCATGCATTTTCCCGCGCTTTGCGTCAGCCACATGTAATTACTTCGAGTTTTGATTGGTTCAATGTATTGTCTGTGTCCTATGTGATTGGCCAGAGTAATTACTTTGGTTTTGGTTTTACGACACTCAAACGAAAACCACTCTAAGCAGGGATTAAAAGCAACACCCCTAGGAGCTTTATCATCCCATCTCCACTTCCCCCTGCCTCAGACTTGTTCTCCTTCAGGCAAATGGCCAAGAAACTGGAAAACTGACATGATCTTGTCTCTTTCAGAGGGTAAAATTCGTTTATGGAGTTTCACGACAACAGACCATATCCAAGGTGCCGTGAAGTTTGAAATTGGTTAGTTGCCGGTTTTGGGGGCTGATCACTGATTTGAAGTGACTGCTTGTCACATGAACCTAGTCTATTGGCCTTAGCTCCCACGAGTCTCTTGTAGCTTTGTGGTAGAACATCTGGACTGGTATAAAGCAGAACTGAGGTCAAAATTTCGACTTCTGTTGGAAGTATTCGGATTTTAATTCCAAGCCGCCTGTGTCACTGACTGAAAAAACATCTCTCTCAATGAGATCTTATTCATCAATTGCGTTGCATTATTTTCATTGCGCAATTAACTGTTTTTCCCATATAAAGTTGAAGAGAATCTAAATTAAAGAAGCATTGTCGCGATCTTTATATAGAGTACTTTAAACCAAAACGAAAGCACCGCTGGAAAGGTTTCATTTGAATGGGTTACACCACAGGATCTCATACACAGATTCATCCACAAATTCACAAGTTAGAACCTGTTTATACATCTCAATCCCGGGATCTTAATTAATAATACAATGTGAAATGTACTGCTTAAGAGCTTTTACCTTTATCGTCACACCGTAGTAGAACTTCATCCATCGACTGACAAAACTTGCAAGATGTGTGAAAGTGATTGGAATTCATAAAGCCAGCTTAGAAAACATGAAATAATAAATACTCAGTAACACGTTGCACGACCCTCCACACCCTTCTGGCTTCACGTTTTATAGAAGACTGAAACTGTTTATTTACAGGAACGTTCAACCTCAGTGTACCCGTAGATGCTTTGTTTTTTATCGGAAGCCAGCTTGTTGCTACAAGTCACACAGGCAAGATTGGAGTATGGAATTCTATGACACAGCATTGGCAGGTATGTATTCAAAATGTGAGTTCAACTTCCAGCTCAGCTAATTCGTCCCACGTCGACCTGTATAATTTATACACAATAGTCAGGAAGAGGACGCCAGGCAGGCTCTTTCTTCCCTCTACCAATCACCCCACGCACATATCTCTTGTGCGTTTTTCTTGTTAACAGAGCAATTGTCGGATTCATCCCCTCCTTAATAACCACAGCTGACGTCACGACTAGAAAAATCGCCCCGTGACTAGGAACGACTCAAGGAAGACTAGGGCCGAATCACTAAAGACGGAGAAGTGAACGTGGTCACTGTCAGCTTTTGATCCAGTAAGCGGATCAATCTATGTTTCTGGGAAACTGCCCACTTACCCCTCCCCTAAGTCAACATCAACACTTACTTCTCTTTTAGGCCAAAATGTTGGCTTAGGGGAGGAGTAGGTGGGCAGTTTCACAGAAACCTGAAGGATCAGCTCGTCCGCGTAAAATTTGTAAAGAGGGCATCTTGGGTGGTAGATAAGGACAAAATTTGTTGTTTCTGTGTAATTTTAAAGTTTGGGATAAATAAGAGAAGAGAAAAGCACTTGTTTTATGTGTTAGATCCAGGATGTAATGCCGATTTCCAGCTATGACACAGCGGGTTCTTTTCTTCTTCTTGGATGCACGAATGGCTCGATTTATTACATCGGTAAGTTTGTTATTATAATTTCATTTATGTGTGGAGGTGTGGTATTCTAGTAAGTGTCACTATACCAAGTAACTGACTTAAAATCCGTTGGGCCTAACTTCGACTGGCTTTGCGATCAAAGTAGAAGCTCCGTTTGATATTGTCACTTGCCTTGGAGGTGTATTACGTTGTTACATGTTATGGAGCTGTGTCACCAATTTGAGCAGTGGGAACTGCTACCAAGTTAGTGTGAAACATAAAAATAACCACTGAAAACGTTGCAAGAAGGTTTAAATAACACAGCAAACACAAAATGAAGCACGGATGGACAAATTTGAAGAAGATTGAAACGGATTGAAATTATGGTTTTTGAAAACTTGTTAGCCTAGCAGATTTTCAAAGTTCAATTTTGTTGTTTTGTAACGTTTGAAATATTGCTTGGGAGACATGGTTGTTTAACACCTCTATGTGCACTCTGGAAAACCGTGAAAGTTTGGCCTTAACTGCATTTTGAAGAGATGTGAAGCACGGACCACTTTATACAGTTCCATGTGTTTGTTTTATAGATATGCAGAAATTTCCACTAAGAATGAAGGACAACGACCTTCTTGTAACCGAACTGTATAAAGATCCAAACGAAGACATGGTAACAGCACTCAGCGTCTATCTAACGCCAAAGACTTGTAAGTAAAGAGGGAAATTGCATATTTTATCCTTGTTGCGCGCAACAACCAGTCAGGTTTCGACACTTCATGTGTGTCAACGCGGACAAAATAGTTTAGTACCCCGTGATCATAATTTTCGAGCCATTGTTGTGTGCTTAGACAATTCAAACGCAGCGAAGTCCAAGGAGGTTTGTTTACATTTTAGAGTGGTTTTCGTTTGAGTGTCGTAAAACCAAAACCAAAGTAATTACTCTGGCCAATCACATAGGACACAGACAATACATTGAACCAATCAAAACTCGAAGTAATTACATGTGTCTGACGCAAAGCGCGGGAAAATGCATGCGAGCGCGTCACAATTGGCTTTGGTTTTACTTCTGATTGGATGAAAAGGTAGCGCGAATCTTTTAAGCCAATCGCATCGTGTAGAAAGTGCAAAACCAATTACTTTTCGACACTCAAATGAAAACCGCTCTAGTAACCAACGTGACCACCGTTCAGCTACTTTAACATAAACCGTGGTATGAAAGAAGACTTCTGCTTTCCCACACCGGCAACCGAACCCAGGCCACGACGGTGAGAGCGCCTGGTCCCAAGCACCGGCCCATGTGGGAAATACGAGGAAAATCTGTTGTCCGTTTAGTCTGTTAGTTTAACTGGCCCATTGCCTGTCAACTGAAAGACGACCCAAAGATTAAACGTCATGTGAGCGCCAGCAGAACTGAGCGAAACGCATAAAATTGATTCTTTCAACCAACTTTAATAATCGATGTAAGAATAGCGCAAAGCAGTGACGATTTGAGCTCGGCTACATAAACTGTGGTATAAAGCAAAATTGTTTTTCCCACACCGGGAATCGAACCCGGGCCACGGCGGTGAGAGCGCCGGATCCTAACCACTAGACCATGTGGGAATTTACAGAAAATAAGAGGAAAAAATTTTGTCTATGTAGTCCGTTCAGCTCACAGGAACTTCAGTATCTGCTGCCTGTGTTGTCCTTTTTCATTTTCTTTATCCAGATCTGCATTATTATGCCCTTCTTTTGTGCTAATATTCTGCCAAAAAATGGAAGCTGCCTAGGTTTCAACCCTTACCCCCGGGGGGTACTCGTTGGAATTCTTGGAGCTCGGCTACATAAACTGTGGTATAAGAAAATTGCTTTTTCCCACACCGGGAATCGAACCCGGGCCACGGCAGTAAAATGTAATATTCCTCGTTCTATAAGCCATAAAGCAAACAAGCGCGCTTCAGATGGAATGTTCCTTGTTCTATAAGTCATAAAGCAAACAAGCACGCTTCAAATGTAATATTCCTCGTTCTTTAAGCCATAAAACAAAACAAGCGCGCTTCAAATGTAATATTCCTCGTTCTTTAAGCCATAAATCAAGACAAGCACGCTTCAAGTATATTATTCCTCGTTCCAGAATGGGGATTAAGTAAATGACTTAAAGCGAGATGACCGGTAACCAATTTCAGGGATCCCAATAAAGGTGGTAACGTAAATTGTTGCCGTGGGTCAAATAGTCCGCGTTCGATATATTAAAATTCAAAGATAACTCCGAGGCTTTCTGGTCATATTTCTGTATTTGGTTTGGTTTCCTTTGTGCTCAAGTCTATTCTGGGAATTGCCAGACAATGGAGTCGTAAAAAATTTGCAATTTTGTCCCTAATATGTCGAACGTGGCCTATTGGGCTATTGTTCGAAAGACGATTAGCCCCAATCCTGGGTTTTATGCAATGCGGCACGAAGCGGAGATTGCCCCACCTCTATAAAAAGCAGACCAAGTGCTTTCTCGACGGCGACCGTTGTGAAGAGGTTCAGCTATATTTACATAGACGTTTACTTTGAAGGTTTAAGTGGGAACTGGATCGAGATCGCGTACGGTACCAGTTCAGGGACTGTGCGAGTTATTGTACAACACCCCGAGACAGTTGGCCACGGACCACAGCTCTTCCAAACATTCATGGTTCACCGGAATCCAGTTGTGAAAGTGATGCTGAGCGAGAAAAACCTCGTGTCTATATGTTCAGAGTATAATCACGTGCGCACGTGGAACGTAACACGCTTCCGTGGCATGATCTCCACGCAGCCTGGTTCCACGCCCCTGGCATCCTTTAATGTGGTTTCTCTTGAGTCACAGGATACCCACCCCAGCTCGTTGGCTGGTAACGTTATTGGTGAGTGCGTTGACACAGTAATTGCTTCTTGAATTAATAAATTGACAAAGTCTCTAACCACAGCAACCTAATCAGAAACTACAAGGTTGTGTTGCAACCGTAGTTGCTTGTGAACTATTCTGCTTTTCTTGCCTTTTTTTGTTTGTCTTCTTTTTTCTTTTTTTTTTGTATCTCTTTCTACTTACTCCAATATCTTTGCCTTCGTAGCTGGCGTTATCGAAGGCGAGACGAAATTTTGGGCGGTTTATCCTCATCGTGGTGCTTTCTCCCTCTTTTCTCATAACCTCCTACGTCGTGTACCCAAAGCATCGGGTCGCTCACGTGACCCAGTGCACGTGAAGGGCGTTGGAGATACCACTGTACTAAACAAGGCTTTTCAGGCCAAAAAATCGCCCCTCAAGTATAATCCACCCAGCAAAGTGCCTCTTGCCCTCACTGGAAACGTATTATCGACATGTTCAACACTGTCTGCCTTGTTTTAAGAACCAGAGGAAAGTTTGTTTTTTGCAAAGTCCGTTCTTTCATAAACGTCAACCGCGCGTCTTCACCTTAATAGATCATACCCGGGTGTTTAATGACCTTTCGAACTGTGAGTAGCACTCTATATATTCTCGTGTATGAATCCATAATGTACCAATTTTTTTTATCTCTTGTCACCAGGCCCTTTTGGTGAGCGTGACGATCAGCAGGTGTTTATTCAGAAGCTTGTTCCAGACACTGATCACGTGATCGTACGGTTCTCGTCCACTGGAAAAAGGTAAGCACGACCAAGCCTGGGATCAAGCACTCCGTTCTACGGCGAGCGAAGCGAGCCGCGATAGAACGCGCGCCCGAGAGAACGCCCGCCCTTCACACTCGCTCCTCCTTTCGTGTGCCGCTCACTTCTGACTTCTCGCGTCTTGCTTGCTCACAGGCCAAGCACAATCCCGATTGTAATCTGGAATTTGAACGTTTAAGTACCTGCTGTTATCTTGCTAATTTCTTTCTTGTACTTATACTGAGCAGGTAATTTGTTACGTTTTTTTAGAATCTGCACAATTCGCTCAGTAGACGGGAGCAGCATCACTTCATATTGCGTGCACGAATGTGACGCCTCCAGCAGAATGGGTTCCAGACCCCGACGATTTCTTATCACAGGACATACAAACGGAAGTGTACAGGTACGTGTCGCATAATTAAGTGGTACATTTCGAGTGAGGGTATACCACTCCCGGGACTCTGGAACACTCGGTGCTAGTCCGAGCGTGTCCATCTTCGTTAGTTTTGATGGAAGGTTTTCAATAACTGGTCCCAAGGATTTTTTTGCCTCCACTGTTGCTATCGCTTATCGATTACTTTGATTGTTTCTATTGATAAAAGAAGAGCTAAGGAAGCAGTCTTAGCGAGTGTCATGCCGTAACAGCGCGCACGCGAGAGATCTGCCCTATTTCCACTCACGGCTCGCGCGTGACCCTTGTGTACGCCAAGGAGGTGTTGTGCTCGACAGTGTTTTGTTTTTGCATTTTCAGATGTGGGATTTAACAACGGCTCTGGAAATTGTCTCCAAACAGTCTGGTGAAACTACAGGTGAGTGTTGGATAACACTTTATATTATGTGTCTTTGTCATTTCTTGATCTGTGATTAGTCAATTATCGTTCCGTAACTTATTACACAAACTGATTTTAACTCAAGATTATTCCCTTTTTTTCCAATTTTTTGTTCTTTAGTTATAGTTTTTCTCGTTATATAACCTTGTAATGCAAGTTCTAAATTTAAGCAGCACAATCCTTTAATAGTCGCCTCGTTCTTGTTCTACAAAAAGAAAGATATATAACTAACATTTTATCAGCCTGGTTTTCTCTGTCCGTATTTTAAATTAGGGATCTTCCTCTCCCGCTCTCATTTTGAGCTTGAAAAAAAAAACGAGGTTCTGTAATTGACAGGACGGAGCTGAAAATTGACTAAGACGAGGTATTTATTCTTTCTCATTGCAGAACGTGACGACATTGGTAATGTAACTCAAGGAGAGCTGTTACGAACATTAGAGCAATGTGACCTTAGCGCGTCACGCTGCACAACTCCTTCCATATCACCGGCCACTTCGCTGCTACAAACAAACTTCACGGGCTCACGACTAAAGCCTTCATACTCATGTCCTAGCTTGAATGAAGACGATCGAGATGAAGCAGGGCCCAGTAATGGAAAATCTAGATATGTTTATATTTCCCAATGTTAAGACTCGTTAGAACGGTTGTTAAGTCTTTCGAGTAGTGTTTCAAAGAAGGAAGTTCGTCATGATCTAGGTGCCCCAAGAAGTGGGTACCCTGTATAGCAAGCTTTCCTATTCTTTTCCTGGTATTTGGCAGCGTGAAACTTGAAATGAGGTAAAACAAGTTAGAAGGGATGGGAGAAAAAAGTTCTTTTTCTCTTTAACCCTACTCTATTTGCTTTTGTTTGCTCTCGCCTAAACTTTCAGGTGAAGTTGCTTGTATGGGAATATTTGCTAACACGTTGATAACAGGTGGCCGGGGAGGAAAAAGAGACTGTATGAAAGAGAAGAGAAACCGGGGCTTTATGAAATTACTGTTTTCCTCCTTCACCTTGACGCGGATATAGTAGGGTGTCCATTAATAGAGTGTTGATTCTAGATAAATCAAGTGATCCCCGATCATTGCCTTTTCTTTTTGGCTCCTCCAAATACATAAGAAAAGAGGTTAGGCCTGTTGCTTTGGCAACGTGAACATTGGCATCTCGTATTACCTTGCGCGTATATGCATATAATGCAGCACTTTGAACGTCTTTCCACGCTCAATTTCTTTCCATAATGGTGGTTGTTAATTTACAGATCATAGTAAATTGTTTATATTCATTTTAAAGAATGTATTAATTTATTAAAAGTAAGGAAAATAAAGCGTTCTTTTTCGGTAAATTGTTAATTATGAGGCTGCCTTTTCACTCAGAAGAACAATAACAACTGTACAAATCACAGCCCGGCGACCATTTAATCGCGAAAGACACTTCGTAATCACTGAACCTTATCGCGTGAAGAAGACTAGCAGTGCAGTAAGCGGTCGAAACATCGTGATCTACGTCTCAACTGACTACATCGTGAGACAAAAGGTTCTCCACGTTTATCCCCAGGGTAATTCGCGCTACGCGAGTTAGCGGAGGAGGTGCGCGAGCCGCATGAGCCCAATAGGCCATTTGCACGATGGTGTCATTTATTACTCCTTTAGGGTTTTGCTTTCTGGTAAAAATTAAGGCCGTCACTGGGACTAGCAAGTTTAATTATGAAGGAAAACAAAGTGCAATCTGGTAGTTGTGGAAGTAAAAATCGAGCCCAACACAAACCCAGTCTCACACTCTCACTTGTAACCACGGGATACACAGACCTCTCGTCCTTTAATCGAGGCGTTGATTGACTAATTTTTGGAAGGTAAACAAACAGCAGTGTAAATAAAAATAGGCAAAAGAAACAACTTTAATTGATAAATTATTTTTTCCTTCGACATATAAAACTCCTGTACAATTTGTTATAACAAATAAGTGTGCAGTGATGATCTTGAAGGATCAAATAAATACAATGGAGAAAGAAAAAAAAATGCTAGTTATCTCCTTACAAGCTTTCTGTTGCCTTAACGCATCATAACAGTAGAGACCTTAAGATTCGACGACTAGCTAGGAAGACCACGAGGAGGAGATTTGACTTAAAAGTTTTATTCAGTTCTCGTATTCTCAAGAACTAGACACCATGAAAAGCTTCATTTTTGTTCTTTCACCAGAAAAAGTTAACACGGTTATTTTTATTGAAGAGGTGAAGTCCTCTCTGGCCTCTCCCGATCGCAAAATGATAAAACTTTTAACATTTGATAAATTGTTTCCGCCACTACGACATTCGCGCGAAAACTCGTAGTAGAATGACGACGGCTATCGCGTTTTCCCGCCAAAATGACGCTGGTTCACGCGTGCGCACCCTCCCCCTTCACGGAATCTTAAGTCCCCCAAGGGTCTCTAGAGAAAGATTCCCACACTGACAACTGTAGTCACTGTAGTCAATTCAAACTTAACCAACTTTACAAGATGAACACATCCCCAAAACGGAAAACAAACTTTGGTCTTAGGCGTTCTTCGTCCGTCTTAAAGGGAGAGTCGAATGTAATACTGTGCTAACACCGAACTTTTGAAAGAAAGCAATACATTTCTTGTTTCAGGAGCCCATTGGCCGTAAAATTTGTCAAGTAGAGAATTAAATTGCAAGCTGTACAAACTTGACAGTTTTTAAAACGGCTTCTACAACTCAGTGTACGTCAAACCTCGTGATCTTTAACAAAAATCACTGAAGTAAATTTCCGCTGGTAGGAATTGCTTTACTCAGGTTAAAAGAAAAGGAGAAACCTGGCCGTTATTACAAATAATACCACCAGAATCTGAATGACGCTTTCAAAAAAAGGGGACAAGTTTCAGGATCTTCACAAGAAAGTTCCACAAGGCTGACTCGTCACAGAGAATCGTCGTATGGCAGACCTGTCATTCCTGTGATGACGTCAAACACTGGCGGGGGATTGGACGCTGCTAGCCTGTTGTAATAAACAGAACAAAAACAAAACTCAGTATTGAATAGGGCAGACAGAGCTGAAGTAAGTAAATTTCTCAAACTTTTTCGCAGTTTTTAGTTACTTTGTCAGAAGCGTGGAAAGTAAAAAGAACAGGAGTTGCACCAGATGGCGATAAGGAAAAAAAAAAGTATTCCCGCCGCGAGGACTGAAATAATAATAAAAAAAGATTGTGTTGATTTAAGGAGGGGAGACAGGGTTTCATGGATAAAACTATCCTGGGTACCAGAGGATTTTAGTCGCGCAGGGTGGAATATTTTCAAGTCGGCACAATTTCCGCCGAAGCCACGAGCGTCGAAGGAGCGGGACAATATCAAGACTTGACCGAGACCGGAAACCGCGCATGAAAACTCCCTGGTATCCAGGGTATGCTAAAACGGCACATCCCACTCAAATTTCCCAGGGGGTATTCTATGTTACCTGATCATTCTTTTGTGACTAACGACTTTCTTGGTTCCAGGGCTCGGCCGAGAGGGTGGTGGTCGAGGTAACCGCGGATATTGCTGTAACTGTTTCTGCAAACGAAGTTTCTCTTCGGATAGTTTCTCGCTTATAAGTTTCATGTGTCTATTATACTCCTCTCTCGACACGGACGGAGTTTTAACTTCGACTCCTGATCTTTTTTCCTCGCTTTTAACTTCCTGTGATACACTGTACTGTCTTCTCAAATCTATGTGAATCGATTTTCCTTCGGCATGTTGCGCATCAACAGTGCTAAAAGCAACTTGGTCAGCAGTCTTATCGAACCATCCCACGTGACCATGACCTTTACTTGCAGGTCGCTGATCATGGTTAATGAAAGTTTCAAACGTAGCGTTTGCGCTTGCGTGACGGTCATGTGGTTTCTGTGCAGATCTCAATACTTTACCTACATCGCGTGCCCAAGGATCAGAAAATTTATCTCCGACGCTAATAAATTCGTCGTGATTGTAAGGCGCGGAATCGTTTTCCTGGTTGAAATCCATCTTTTTAAACAGGTCATCCCAGTTGTGGCCTTGATAACCGCCGGTGTTTTGCGCAGAGTACTGCCGCGCAGCTTGTCTCTTCGCTAACCGCTGAAGAGCAGCGGCGACGGCATGTTCATCAGCTAACGTGTGACCTGTCAGAATAAAAAAAAAACTTAACGCCACTCAACTTACCAGGTTACGTTAGATGGCAAATAAGCTCCGGTTATAAAATGTTCGCATCAATGCGCGCGCTATCATTGACCAGAGCCACCCAGCCACGCCCGTGAGGACGAATTTATCATACTGCCATAAAGCTCGATTACTACGTCACGAACTTCCCTAAACGATATACAACGCAGGTACCGGCGTCACCAATATGGGCGGGTCTTACTACGGCGTAACATATCCAGTGGCGGATCCAGGGGAAGGGCCTGGGGGGCCCACACCCCCCCCCCTTACCCCGAAGGGCCGACAAAAATTTTTTGGAGACCGCCCCCCTCACCCCTCCCCTTATTTAAGGGTCTGGGTTGGGTTCTCTGGAATTGGACACATCTGTGCCTATTTCGTGACGAACTGGTACAGAGAAGACACGAATCCGATGACCAATGTAACCTGGAGCTATAAAAGAGGGTAATTTGATTTAATTGAAACTAGCGTGGAGGCAGAGAGTTGTCTGTTCCATTGCCACTGGCTCTAATCCAAGAAGAGGAAGGAAAATAATAGAGGAAGAAAACTTAAATCGCCAAAAACTTTAGAAGCGATTTTCAAATTCTGAAAGAAATGCACTTGATATACGCTTGCGCAGAAACAAACAGTTTGGGCGTTACTGGTGTTGGCACGAAATAACGGTTTCAAAATGGCGGTAAAAGATGGTTTCGTTACGACTCAAATTTTGTTGTTGCTTGTGTCTCTGTTTATGCTTTCTCAATGGGAATATAAATCGACATAAGCACAAGGACAAGGAGAACAAAAGGGTTATAATATGAATCTGTTTGTGTCTAGGGTTATCCCGCGGCTGTTCTCAGAATGCTTGTTTTGCTGGTCAGGACTGTGCTTTATGAGCACGTCACGTGGTTACTAACCTTCGTCCATACTCCTCGTATCACTCATGTCTCCGGTGGTCCTTGCATCATGGGAATGCGGTTTTGCCGAAACAGGACGACCAGCCCTGTGCATCCGGCTATCAGCTCCTGGAACGATAAATGGTTTGCTTAAAGAAAGACACAACAAAAATTTCGTTTATGTTGCAAAACAGAAATTAGACATTGAAGTTTAGGCAAGTTTTAATGCAGTAACGAAGTCTTCTTTCTATGACAAAGTACAAAATGACATAACACCGACCGTTAAAGGTACGGTTAAAGACTCATGTATTCCGAGCAAGCTCTGCATGTAAACTAAACTAGAAGACGTGACGAATCCAATCCGTTAACACGCAGATGCAAGAATCTGAAAGAAATGTCTCTTCGAATTTTTCGCGTGTCGGAAGATTTTGAATCCGGAATCTGTAGCGAATACCGTAAACTTTCGCGTATAAGGCCCTTCCCCTCCCCCCCCCCCCCCCTCATCCCCTAGTTATAGGAAAATCTACCTGTAAAAAAAATACATACGGTTATAATCCCCACTGATATAAGCCCCGCCTCTAGCTTGTATTGAAATTGTTTTTTAGTCCGGGTTATAAGCCCGCCTGAATATAAGCCCAACCCCCTCCCCGTCACCCGTTTACAAGCCCTCCTAAAACCCTTTCCAAAGTTGTATAAGCCCGGGGGGGGGGGGGGGGGGTTAAAAGAGGAAGTTTACAGTACTTTGTATCCGAATAAATGTTCTCGGATTCGCTGATGCCGTCTAGTGTAAACCTAGCCTTAATGTTCACCTTACCTTGGGATCCTGTGACCTTGGCGGACACTGGCCGTTGACGGGTTTTGTTCAGGGCCACCGACGTCCCATAAGCAGAAACCGCTGTGAAGGCTCGTGCGTGCCGATCAGCCATGCTAGAGTCCGTGTTACTAAGGTCCTTTGGGGGCCTCTGTAACTGTTCGTCTGCTGAGGGATTTGACCTATCAAAAGAACCATAAGAAAGCTGTTTTGTCAAGGCGAGTTGAAGAACTATAAATCTCCCGGCCTTCGTACCCTCTCTCTTTCAAGACCAATATCTTCTTCACATTCTTCCCTCTTAAAGAAAACGCGGGTCTTTCCCGAGTAAGAGATTTCAAACAGGTTTCCAAGAGATAGCTTAAGTTCTACATTTAACGCAGACTAGGCTAAGAAATTTCATAATAAATTACATATTAAAAACTTAAAATGGCCTCTTATAAAACTCGTTGCCTCTATTACCAGAACAGAGAAACGTTTATTACACATTTTCATCATGCAGGCATATAGCACTGCAAGGTTTAAATTGCGGTTGGAAATAAAATTAGAAAAATGGTCATAGCGAAGAGCACCACACCGAGAATCGAACCTGGGTCACCGCGGTGAAAGCGCAGGATCTTAACCACTAGATCATGCGGGAAATGGCTGACCAATAATTAGAAATTTTTTTTATGGGTTTAGAACTGGCAGGCCAGATAGGCTCTGTAAGCATAGAAATACCTCTCTTGCTAAAACAGTGAAAGAAAAAAAAATAACATTCCCACACCGGGAATCGAACCCGGGCCACGGCGGTGAGAGCGCCGGATCCTAACCACTAGACCATGTGGGAGATGGGTATCGGATATTCTACGAAATTTTATTTGTGGAGTCAAAAACTTCTCCTTTTCTGGTTGGATACGAAGTCTACGAAATTAACCAGACTGGAAATTAACAGAAACCGAAAACCACTCTGGCATCCAACAAATTACGGATCATTTGTAGATCATTTTCGAACAGTTCCAGTGAAATGGAGGGGGTTTGAAACCTCTATTTAATTTATCATTTTACTCGACAAATCCAGACGTATTTAGTCAATAAAAATCGATATCGGGAATCAATTAACATCATCGATATTATTTGATTTCATCCACCGATTAATATCGATTGATGTCGGAAATCGATAGAAATTGAAATTACAGAAATAATTTATCGATTATTATCGATTAACAAAATTGATAACAATCGATGTCACAACGCTTTTTCTTCATCGATTTCTATCGTTTGATATCGGAAATCGAGGCTCATCGATGATTGATATCGATTACTATTCATTATCTATTATCGGTTTACCGATTAACTACGTCTGGACAAGTGAAAATCCAACACTTTGACCATTCGTATAAAACAGCTTTTGGGCAGTTGCATAAGACGACTGGGAACGTAATTAGACAACTAGAGCAATAAGTATAGAAATACCTCTCTTGGGTAAATATATTTGACAATTTTTTTTTTTGTGAAAGGTTTGAACACAGGAGTCATTTCAAAAGTAGGTTGAGTTTAATCGTCCGGGTGAACGTAGTCCTGAATAGGACTGTTATTGTTGACAGTGACTGACGTTTCGACAATCTGTGCGGTACTCATCTTTAGAGTCAAAGTGAGTTGTATCACGTCAGTTGATGGTATTATACTTAAACAGTGAGAAAGAAAAAAAATGACATTCCCACACCGGGAATCGAACCCGGGCCACGGCGGTGAGAGCGCCGGATCCTAACCACTAGACCATGTGGGAGATCGTTGGCAATTAATCTAAGAAATTTTATTTGATACGAAGTCTACGAAATAACTGAAAACGAAAACCACTCTGCTGTCCAACAATCTGCAGATCATTTGAGGATCATGTTCGAACATTTCCAGTGAAATGATTGAGGTTTGAATCCTCTATTTGATTTCTTATTTTGCTGGAGAAATGAAAATCCAAAAACAACTTTTGAGTTGTTGCATAAGATGACTGGAACGTAATTAGAACTGTATTAGACAATGGCAAAAATAAGTATGGAAAAACTTCTCTTGGATAAATATATTTGACAATTTGTGATTTTTTTGAAAGAGTGAAAAAGAAAAAAAATTATACATTAAACATTCCCACACCGGGAATCGAACCCGGGCCACGGCGGTGAGAGCCCCGGATCCTAACCACTAGACCATGTGGGAGTTGATGAACTATAAGTGGACGTAATGCGAGTATCTTCAGTTACAGAATACTCATTTCCGGATGAAAATCTTTTTTTTAATCAACTTGACGAAACGCTGTGAAAAATGAAATGCTTTTTGCTGGCTTTGCTATGAACTAAAATTCCTTCTTGGCTCTTACCTGACCTTAAAAAAAATCGTTCTTTCCCGACTTTTTCCTGACTCAGGGGGCAAACGTTCGGTCTTTAAAATCTATCATCTTTACCAAAACAGGAATGACACCAAGCAAGATAAAACACAGAATCAAACATGAATATCCTTTGTTTACCTTCTGCTGACATGTCGCTCCCCTTCCTTTCTCCTTAACAAGCCTGTGTCGTTCGCAGGCACTTTAGCGGCGCTTTCCTCTGAGCTCCTCTCTGGCCGACCCCCTAAAAACACGCTGGCGTTCTTGTTCAGTTTGGTGTAGGTAGTTAAGAGATCTTCGAGTTCTGTCTCGCTGCAAGGATGAACAAAAAAATATATGATTCATTGTACGAATGGGAAAGTATGAAACCAAACAGAGAAAAAGTTACTCGTGATAACAACAATAAAAAACATTTCACGAGGGAAACAGTTTTAACTGTTGCGTCGAGATCCAGGGGAATCAAGTTTCGCTGGTTTCCCAAGGGACCAGAAGAAGGTCCTTTGCAGCCAGTCAACATTCGTGGGTTATGATCTTCTGACGTCACAAATTTTTGCAATGTTGACTGCCCACTCACGCGCTGATAAGGAAAAAAATAGACCTCAAAACATTTGAAAACTTCTTAACAAAGTCAAACAGTGAAGAGTCAAATATACAACTTCTTTTAATAACTTGTTTCGTACCCCAGAAATTAGACTAGTTTGCCGTCTATTATATAAGTGGAGCCATTCCTTATGGTGAATGGTGTCGAAATATGTGTTAAAACACGTATACGGTACCTTGCAATAGCCATAAAGACCTTGAATTCTTCATCAGGAATTTCACTCACGAACGAGTTGCTCCGTGAAAGCCCGTAGGTACGGTTAATTTCATGGCGCTTTTGAAGTTGCACAGTTTCCTTTTGAAAATACATTTAAAAAGAAGACTTTTTAACTGATTATTTCTTACTATCTTAAATCTCCAGAAACTTCCTTAATTATAAGACTGAACCAGAAAGAAGATACTAAATGTCGACCGGCATTGGTGTGAAAAAGATGCCAAGACGGCGACAGCGACGGTAAAAAAAAAAATAGGTTGAATACGCAAAACAACAACTCTGCACGTGCATCACTCTTTCTCGTACATTTCTTTGCCGTCACTCCACGACTACGACGTGAAAATGGCTAATTTCACGTTTTGTGGAGGACGTGAACTCGAGACAACGACTTTCTTTTTCTTTTCCTGAACTTCGATACAGTCTTCTTGGAACTGGAACTCAGCTCCAGAAAATATTTCCAATATTTGACGAATTGAACCACGTGGAATAAGCGCGATAAAGTTTGAGGCAGCGGGACTTCACTTTTTAAGTGACGTTTCCGTAGCCGTCGCCGTCGTTGCTGTTTAAGCTCCCTTTTTAAAAC
>OZ037998.1:8413901-8441401 GCA_964035705.1 Porites rus
TCGACACAAAAATAGCAGAAGTAGGTATCTATTAACTTTGAAGTACCACTATTTGTTCGATCGATCTCACAACCTTCCGTTCCTACATTCCTGCTGACCAGACCTCTTCCAAGTGGGCTATCAACCCAGAGGCGGAATGGAGCAAGCACACGCCATTTAACTTAATACTTCCTGTATCAACAATAAGTCTACTAACCCAACTGTCCAGTTTCCGTTCGTAGCAAACTATTCTATCTTTGATGCTCAGACCGATTTTGTCAGAAAGCTGGGAAACAACAACAACAAAAAAGGTGCAATTAAGGTACGACACTGGAACGACACAAAATATGAACGAAAATAACGTCTCTTAACCTACGCTTAAGATTTTGGTACATAACTCTACCGTCCTCTGTTAATTAGCAACGTCACATTCGAAAGGTTTGTACAGAAAAGTGATCACGCATTGGATCGTTAATTTTTCTTCCTCTTTTCCAAAATGAAAGTAGTTCACAGGAAATAATCTCAAAGCAATGCAAGCTTTACACAAAAGAAGAGCAATCTGCAGATATTTCCTTTACACAGTACTCAGAAATCGATTTTCAGCCATATTGTATAATCCTACACAAAAACCAAGATATTGAAAGAAAATGATACAACAGAGCTTTAAAATCAATAAAATTCCGTCAAACGTTCAGTTCTGAGCCGTTCTGCGCTTTGTGCATATGGGATACTCTACGAGCGCGAAAAAATGTAAACACATTTTCACCTCCGTGGGTTCTACCGAAAGAGTAACCTTTGATTGCGATGCTCCATACGTCGTGATATTCCTGACAAAAGAAAAAGATCAGCGATAGAATACCACAATTACTTCCCTGAAAGTCACGTATGTTAAATCGAATAAGCGTCTTTCATTTACCTTGCTCGCGCACTCGCTGAGGAAAAACTCGCTGTACTGGGACGCTGAAAGGATATTTTCCTGTGGAAAGAATCCCAAAAGAAAAAAACTTCCATCTATCTAAGAATTAAACGTTGACAATGACTATCGTTTGGTCTTTTGGAAATCTTCAGTATTCTACACCTCTTTTGGGGCCTACAATGGCCTCTCTAACGAGCTGTGAAACGGGAAACTAACAAAAGGATTCTCGCACGTAAAAGATGTTCATGCGCTTTATACATCGGCAAGAAAAAGAAGAGTAACCACGATGTGAGATGAAACTGAACAAGGTAACACATATCCCTACATTTGGAACTGCAACAAAGAATGTCTTTCTTGTCAAAATAACAGCAGATTTTACCTTCCTGGAAACAGCTTTGAGTGTAGCAAGTAATTGTGGGTCGTTTGGTGTTCCAAGAATGACCTAAGTAGAACACGGAATAACAGGTAAATCATTACTGTATCAATGACTTAAACGGTTCTAGTTTATCACAAAAAATGATAACTAACCACACTTTATTTAGCTTGTTTTTTAGTTAGTTTTCAATTGAATTGAAAAGCAATTTCGAGATTACCTTGGTTTCGTGTTACTTTGCTCTATGTTTAGTCAACACTCGCGCCACTTACTAAGCCAATCAGGGGGCGTGACTCGCTCATACGCGTTTTCCCGCGCTTGAAACAAGCCTACATGACTTTGCGCTGATATCTGATTGGTTCGTTTGAAATTCTGCGTATTTTGATTGGCTAAATTACTTAGGTATTGATTCTGGTTTTCGGCACTCCACTGTCAACAACTCTACTACAAAAAGCCCTCCGAGTCTGGATCCTTACCCATAAAGCTCCCAGGAGTCTGGTGTGGGAAATACTCGTGCAAATCCTCCCCTTCGGGAGTATTCCTCCCGGGTTTGACGTAATATTCTCGCCTCTTCTGCTGTCAGGTTATCACCATTTCTTTTCCTTGCCACTGAAGATAGTGGTCTGGAGGTTGAAGATAAAACACCACTAGCTGTGGCGGACCGCTGCCGCTGAAAAAAGTAGACCCGTTAAGGCTGATTATCGAACAAATGAATACGCAAGTAGGCAAACAAGACAAAGAACTGAGAGATACGCGGGTGGATTAAGTTTGTTTTGCTGAACAAATGGTCGTGAGTGTCTTGATGTGCCCGCGGTACTTCCCAACCGATGGCAGGGGCACGGGCTTAGTTTCTTGTCCGTGACGTCATGATGTTCACCGAGTAATTAAAATGCATAAAATATACGGGCTGGTATCTGATTGGTCAATTTTCACAATAGCTAAGCCCGTGGAACCAGCCGTCGGGTGAAAAGTACCGCGGGGGCATCGAGACACAGAACAAAAAAAAAGGAAGATTGCGAGCTTAAGATACAGCACAGGACTCCTATTAGTCAAATGATTCACTTTTCAGCATTTTGATTGGTGAATCAACCAGGGAGCTTTCTACATAAGGGATATTTTTTATCTAGAAACGCAAAAAGTTTGTTTTGATTCTTCACCTTATTGTTGGCTGAAAAACTGACGACTACTTGAGGAAATAGTTCTCTAAACTGATGTAGAAATTACCCCTGGAATGCTTTTGCTTAACCAAGATCCTTAGTGTACTACAAACAGGTAAAATGCCTGCGTTGCGTTTTTAGTCTTGCTATATAATTTTCGTCATGACTTACCTAAACGCAAAACTTTAAACGAAAAGCTCCAACGTGAAAAGTGTATAAAATCTTAATGTGAATACTTCTGCGGAGATAAGCTATCTAATAAGGATTCAAGGTTTACACAGACTCCAAATCAATTCCGTCTGTTGGATTCGAATCAATTTACTGACTGATTGATTGGTTGTTTGATTGATTGATTGGTTGATTGATTGATTGATTGATTGATTGATTGATTGATTGATTGATTGATTGATTGATTGACTGATTAAGTTTACCGACTAACTGATCTAGTTATTAAAATTGTTTTGTATTGCTACGGTTTATCAGCCATCTTGGCAGTTGTTGAAAGGTTACCTGATATCGATTCCGTGTCGAATAATCGATAACTCGCCGGGTGGGAAGCTTCCGAACCATCGGATCATGAGCCATAAAACCTGCGAGGAAAGTATTGGCATTGTTGCAGAGGTAAATAATGTTGCTAGGAATTGTCTAAAACAGGGTTTTTCTATAGAGTGGTTTTCGTTTGAGTTCCGTAAAACCAAAACCAAAGTAATTACTCTGGCCAATCACATAGGACACAGACAATACATTGAACCAATCAAAACTCGAAGTAATTACATGTGGCTGACGCAAAGCGCGGGAAAATGCATGCGAGCGCGTCACAATTGGCTTTGGTTTTACTTCTGATTGGATGAAAAGGTGGCGCGAATCTTTTAAGCCAATCGCATCGTGTAGAAAGTGCAAAACCAATTACTTTTCGACACTCAAATGAAAACCGCTCTAATACCGACAAATCTCTTGGTCCTAAAGTTACCAAATTCATAAAATCCCAGCCTCTGTAAACCGTAGCCTGCGAGCAAGCTCTCCTATTTGGGCGAGCGAAGCGAGTCTCGCGAGAACGCGCGAGCGGGCGGCGAAGCCGCCAGGGGCAGAGGAAAGGAGCTCGGCCCCTCGCTCGCGCGTTCTCGCGAGGCTCGCCCAAATAGGAGAGCTTGCTCGCAGGCTAGTAAACCGGAAACCGAAAGACACTTCTGTTGGTCATAAAGAGTACTACACTTCATGCAAACCCAGCCCCAATAATACAAGACACCTTTGTAACATAGGCACGTGACTTTGTCTCTGTTCAACTGTAGCTCAGTGGTCAGAGGTGTATAAAAGATTGTTATACAGTCCACAGTCACCTACCTGTTAAATTGAACATGTCAGAGACCAGATGAGACTTGATCTTGAGATCCAGCGGAGAGTCACTAAACACAATAGGCAAATTAAAATACGTGTCGTGGATAAAGGGGAAAATATGAGGAGAGAATGAAAACAGGGTAGACTTTTAGACTGTTGTTGATGATGGATATTACAGACTTTAGATTCGAGGACGGGGACGCCGATTACATGGACGATATTTGATTTTTTCGCATATTCTCACAAAAACCTACATTGTACTTTTTTTACCAAAAGAGTTTGTTTTTATTGAAAGAGGTTAAGCCCTCTCGCGATCATAAAATGATAAAACTTCGAACATTTGATACTTGTTTCTGCTACTAAAACCCGTAGTAGAATGGCCACAGCTATCGCGCTTTCCCGCCACAAAAAACGCTGCTTCACGCGCGCACTCCTTAGTACAGCTATTTTGAGAAAATCTCGGTTCTCGTAGTCGACCTCGTCTTTGAATCTAAAGGTCTCCAATCCGCGTCAAAAGCGTACTAAGCGTCCAAACACTGAAATAAATATATTTTGCAAGGAAAGACATCGGAAAAAGTGCGATCAGGTAGTAGTCTCACTGTAGCCTTACCAAGCAAGCGAAGGAGATAAGTTGACTTCTAGCAACCATGGACGCAGATTCTCGTCAACAAGAATGTCGAATCCATATATTTCTATCGAAAAAGACAAAAGAGCTTGTGTTAATGACTACTATAGCTTAATACGAGGCACAAAGTAACCAGTCACCCCTGAAAATTGTTCCAACTTCGTTTCTAAACGTTTCGTCTTTCTCCTCCTTTGTAGCAACGGTCTTCAACCTGTAAATCCTTCTGCTCATTTCAGGTGAGAAAAACAAAAGAGCCTACAAAATATTTTCTAATTAAACCAGCCGCGATTGTGATAGATTAATTGTAAATCAAGCGAAAGCTGAAATAAAAACATTCATTCGTGGTAGGTCAAGACATTCGAATGTTTTAAAGCGATTTCAAAGTATATTATGAATCCGTTACCAAGCGATGGCTAGCTCTCGCATGCAAGTCAACCCAGTTTAATACATGAAGGATCTCTTTCACTTGTAATAGCTAACAAAAATGCGACAAAGTTTCCTACTGTCAGTGTGTACTGAAGACGAAGGAAGCGATAACCTGTACTTCTTCTCAACGAATCGGAAATACTACACAAATCCACAGTCTTTTCCACTAGGGTGCTTAAGCAAAGCTATTTTAAGCTTATTTACGAGCGTCGCACGTCAACCGGAAGTAAGGTCTTTCCCTTTTGATATCCCTTGAATCTACTAAGTTTGTATTGCTAGGTGTCTTCACTTTTATAGAGACGGTTGCCCGAAAATTTGAGTGAAACCACTTCCCAAGAATGCGAAAAGTCCAGTTCCGGTTGGCGTTCGTTGCTCAAAAAAGCCTTTGCTTAAACTCCCTAAACTGTCGTCATGACAACGTAACCTCAGCTATCAGAAAAGCACAAAGGCTGCGAACAGGATCCTGGAGAAACGTGATTTGAAGAGAAATCGAGAGAAGCGGGTGATTCCCATTCGCATTCCCTTCCATCTTCTTGCACTTTCTCGACTTCTCTTTGCTGTATCCCACAACCCCACGAGAGACCCCGGTCACAGGTTAAGAAGCACAAAGGCTGATAAATCTTAACAATTACAATGATAACAATAAAATTCAAGACAGTAAAAGTCTTAACCAAGCAGAAGCTGGCCAGTTGAACTTACCAAAGCAATTTCCCGGGTAAGGCATGAACATCTTACAAGCAGACGCGATGTGCAGCTCGCCGGCTAGAATTGTCTTTACAACTACATCTTCTATTCTCATCATCAAAGCTGTATAAAAATGTTAAACAGAGAAAATTTAGTGAATAATGAAGTAATTTCCAAAATAACGTCTAACGTTTACAGTTCCTAATTTTACTGTCCATTCAAAAGTTTATTTTTACTTTGAAGTCACGAAAAGCTGTTTTAGACATGAAATAAAGAAAGCTACTGTAGGCAATGTCCTTCATCTAAAAATCCAGGTTTGTTCCTTATGTAAGAATACCTGTTGTGTCCTTGCCAATCTGTTTCAGATATCTCAACATGGCGCTCATACTCCACTTGTTCCCATAATCCTCCACTTCAGGATCAGGGCACCTAGAAATGAACATGGAAATGTAATTTGTTCAGTCACAAAGCATCCAGATGCAGGAAATACAGTTAGGCCCTTTATTGACAGTTTTCATAGCAGAGCACACCCATATACTTTTTAGTTTAGAGTACCTCCTCCTTGAGGCTCATCGGCCGTGAGATGTGGAGGGGGTGTGGGGGCACTCACAGTTCACTCAAGAAAGATTTAGCTTGGACTGCTGTGTTTGTCATTCAGTACATACCTTACAAAGTCTGCATTTTTCTTGTTGACGCTGTAGTTGGTCAAATGCATACATACATTCTTGATGTTTTTACCAGACTTGTCATATTTTACAGTGGCAAACCTACAAGAAGGGTTAAAAGCAAACAAAACAACCAGAAGGTATTAATATCTAGGTTGAAGCTAATTTTTGATTTCAGTTAATTTTTATTTTTCCATTGTTTTTGGGATGGTAATGTTTGCTAATGAATCTTGAAACAAAGGAAAAGCAAAAAATAACTGAACTCAAACATTAACTGTGACATCTTCCTGACATACCATGAAGAATACACACATCAAGTGGACTACAAAGTTGTTGTATTAAGTAATGACTTTAGCACAGAATTGACCTAAAACAGCAATATTCTCAGGACATAGCCCCTTAAAGACAATAATCTGTTCATCACTTATACCAACTACTGACCTTGTCAAACCCTCTTCATAAAGGTAAATCCTGACAGGATCGAAACATGTCACACCTACATACAGCCTGAGGTCAAACTTAAAACCTGTTTTAATTAATAACAAAAACATTTTTTAAAACAGTTCTAATGGCTGCCTCTGGTAGACACCGGTGGGCAATGGAAAGTGAGAGGTGGCTGTCAGACTGGTCATTTTTAACATTTCTCAAAATTGTCCCGAAGTCACCATCACTGCTGGTCATATCAGTTAGGAATACACTGACTGGCTATACAGTTCTGATTAGAGGAATTCTCTTAATTTATGACTGGACTAGTCTTGCCTGGTCCAGTTCAAGCTAATGGTAAGCTCCCATTCTCTTGTTTTTGGGTGACAAGGAAATGGTAGTTTTTGCACAAAACTCTGAGGTTCCTGACTCACTAAAACTCTTTGGAGTTTGGAATTTTAAAGTTTTCAATGCAAGAATAAATTTTTAAAATTTCAATTTTTGAAAGTAGGCTCAAAACAATAAAAATAAAAAACTGGACTAGCAGTTACATGTAAGTGGTTAACGTGGAACTAACAACTTCACTTTTACAAAAGATTTTATTTAATTTTAAGGGTAAGAAATCGTTTAAGTGATAACCTTATTTTAAATTTTAAATCATTTACTACATCTAAATACACAGTAAGTACAAGTGAAAATGAATCCATGGATTCACATGAAGTCAAATGCTCCAAATATAATACTAAAAGAGATGCTTGTTACATTACACATTCTGTTAGTTTACTCACCATCAACAAGTAATGGATTGCTGATGTACTTGCACACTAAAAGGTTGTCATCAAGAGGAACTTGACTTGGCTGTAAAAAGATCAAAATCAGGCCTAAACATTTTGCAACGTGGTATACAATCTTTGCAGGATGCGAGAGACATGATATCCAACATCATATGCACAGATTGTGCCACAATAATGTGGATAAATAGAGGATATTACATGGCTGTGCGGAGAAATGAAATTTCTCTTTGAGTGTTGAAAAATCTTTCACAAGTGAGTGCAGTGACTGAGTGAAATATTTTTGATTTTTTTTCTATCTCCAAGCTGCCATGTAATGTTCTATGTACTGTTTAAAAAACCAGCAGGAGTGTATTATCAAGTTTATCAAGGCAAAGCCAAGAGTTTTTACACCTGATAATACATGACTGCGAGTTTTTTGAATGGCTTCAAAATGTCCGATGTAGATAAACTAATTCTTGCACTAATATTTAGATTTTGGGTTATTTTGGTCTAAAAAATTGGTCCATTAGTTTAGCCATGTCTTTAATCAGATATAAACACACTCATTAAACATTAATTTCTTTTGTTTTTTCTTTATGAATTATTAATGAGTTTTTGAATTATCATTTAAACCCATCTACAATAGATGGGTGTGGGGAAGGTGCCTGATGAAACAGAAGGGGGCAGCAAGCAAGCCTAGAAGGTAAGCATGTCAACCCTGTTAGCAGCACCCACCAGGCACTGTCAGTGTAAAAAGGCGCAGATTAACTTACCAAGAAAAGTATCCAGAGAGGAGGGAGGGTTGGGGGCAAAAAACAACTAGAACTACTGCACAAAATGATTGACTTCTACGACAGTGCTGTAAAATCACTAAGGCTCTGCTAAACCCCAAGACTGCCCCACATATGATTAGTGGTGGACACCACTGGCCAGCATTGTCTCATGTTTAACCTGTCCGAAATTACATTTAGCCATACATAAACACCAATGAAAGACCAAACCATTTAACTTCAACACTTTTTTGTGCTGTGAAGAGCATGATTTATCATGTAGCCATAGCAACAGTGATCTTTTTTTCTTTTAATGGGAAGATAACATGTCATTTTCATGTGTTAAGACATCATGTTTGTGCACGACAGCTCACCTGGTATTTCATTGGTGGTTATATAATAAATGATTATATTACAAAAAAGAAGATAATGGTTGTGGCTGATAGACTGTCTGAAATTGTTAAGATGCAAGTCAAACCATTTGAAGACCAATATTATTACCAGAGAAACACTTAAACTACTAACATGACTGACAAGATAAATTCCTCTGCCACGTGACGAAGCGACAGGCTTAACAATCCATGGTTTTCGGTCCTTTAGAAATGCAGCTGCAATTAAACACAAAAATAACATGATGAAAAACAGAGCAAGAAAACTAAATTAAACATCAGCTTTTGTAATACCATCAACTGACGTGATACAACTCACTTTGACTCTGAAGATGACTATTACAGGTTGCTGAAATGTCAGTCACTGTCAACAACAGTCCTATCCAGGCCTCGGTTGTTCAAAAGATGGATAGGGCTATTCACTGGATAAATCTCTAACCAGCAGATAGTGCAATAATTAGTTTCCCTAATACTTATCTGCTGGATAGTGATTTATCCAGTGGATAGCGCTATCCAATAATGAACAACCAGGGCCAGGACTACAATCACTTGTAATGAATGATCGTGCTCCACGTACTTGTGAAATGATTCCTGGGTTCAAACTTTTCACAGTTTTAACAAGATATTGTATTCCTTCAATATGACAACATTCTGGCTTCTAATAATGTGGCATATAACCTAGAGCTTGCCATAAACTTGCTGTTAAAAAGGATTTTTACATTCCCAGGCAAGTACATGTACATGTTCATGACGTTGTAGACTCAATTATTTGATTCCTTACAGAAAAAAGCCTTGCAGAAATGATGAACAGGGTTTTCCATTTTAGTAAGGCTGAGGTCTAAGAAAAATTGAAGGGAGCCCAGTGCTCTAACCCTGTGAATTTAAGGGTGCCCAGCATTCTATGAAAAATCTAAGATTTTCTAGTCGCCTGAGAACAAAGGGTAAGGTGTAAGGGGCCACCAGCAATGCCAAAGCACAATTCCTGTTAAGTACAGTGTATGTAGTATATTATATGAACCTGAATTACTGCTACCAGGTAATCCCTGAGTCACTTACCATGAAACTCATTAAACTCTTCCGGTATTATGTAACTTTCAGGAATAAAATCAAAATGTTTCACACCCTAAAGGAAAGGTACAATGAACAATCTTAGAGAGCTGACATGAATGGACTGCCACTTGATGTTCAGTGAGAAATGTCATGCCAACACTAACTAAAAATACCAGCACTAGCTGTTGTGTTGTGTCTGTGGAGTCTGGAAAAACTATATTTAAGTAACTTAGTAAACTAAAATAAAACAAAGCTGTGAAACTCGGAACAGCAGAAATATTTCTTGAATTGTGTTGCAAGGAAAAAGCCGAATCAGGCAGGGTCAAGAAAATTCACAGAAATGAAATGCATGGTACTTCATTGTGCAATCTCTTGTCAAAGGACAAGATACAAAAAAAGATGCCAAGTTTTGGGACAAAAGGTAAATTTAATTATCAATTAAGAGGTAACAAGGAGTTATGATGCTAGTTATGATGTAAATAATAACAGATCGCTGATATGCTTTGATGAAAAAGAGCATTTTTATTTTTATTATATCATTAATTTTCAGTAATCCAAATGCACAGATATTACGTACCTTGGAATGCTGCATTCTTTGAATGTTCTTGTACAACTTATCCTTCCTAGTAAGCTCATAAGATCTGGAACAAATCACACAAAATTAAGCTGTCCTCATGATTTTATAACATAACTGCCATACCACACACACAAACCATTGTTACCTTGGGAAATGATTAATCTTCTGGAAATCCTGCAGGCCTCTTAGAGTATGAGGTTTGATATGTGAGCCTGTCCACATCAGGTTAAAGTTTGAACTGTTTGGGTGTACCTATAAAAAGGAAGTAGTAAAAGAAACACTCCTGACTAAAGCTGCAATGGCAACATGGCAACAGCATTCACCCCAGATTTAAAGAAGATTAAGTGACATTATTTTAATACTTAAAACATGGAAGAAGAGAAAAACCTCAAAGATGCAGATCATGCTTTAAATGTTGAAGATTCACGGAAGACAACAATATAGGGTGATTTTCAACATTCTGCGAGCATTAAAATATATTGTTTGCTCTGGCGTGTTTTTAAAAGGATCGGCGTTTGCCATGGGTGTCTGAAATCCCAGCAAAGGACTCTGCACTATAATGGTAGTAATCCTTTTGCTTTTGGATATACCGTAAAATTCCGAAAATAAGCCCCGGGGCTTATATTTTTCAAAGGCCCTTTTTTGAGGGGGCTTATTTTGGAGGGGCTTATATTTAGTGGGGCTAATATACAGAGGGAAATTTGCATTTCAAAATCGATTTGGCTAGCCTTATAGCTGGAAGGAAATCTACCGTTTTTGCATTGTTTTACTTTGTATTTGAGGGCAATTTCCAAGTACAAGCTCCTACCTGGAGGGCTTATATTTGGAGGGGCAATTTAACGGAGGGTTTTTTGCGTTACCGGTTTGGGGCCCGGGCTTATATTTGGAGGGGCTAATACATGAAGGGGCTTATTTTCGGAATTTTACGGTACGTTACGTTGTTGACTCTGTTTATTACACTTTCATCTGCCACACATTTGAAACATCCTTGAACTCTTGGTTTTGTGGAAATACTTCCTCTACAAATTCATCATCTGCAAGTTTGCAGAATGCTTTGCATGGAATTGACACTCTTGGCATTGTGTCAAGGGAGAACAACAATATAGGGTGAAATGCATATTTATTTATTTTGTTTTTTATGTTTTGAAATATTCTTGTTGCAGCAAGGGTTGCAAACTCAAGCTTGACTTTTCACAACACTTTGAGACACAATGTGAGACATGTGAACATCAGTGGATAAATTACACTAGACAACACTTCAAGAAATACAAACACAACAAAATATTGGAAAACAAGATGCTTAATACTTGCCCAGTTATGTAACAATATTATATGTAAAATGTCTTAGTTAAGAATACAATGTGATTAGGAAGTGAGACCCCAAACTCCAACTCTAAAACCTAACTGCAATATTATTTTATTATCTCACATTTTTGGAGCTTGACTCAGTGGCTAAAAAACCCCATCAAGCACCAAGATTAAAAACAAATTTCCATTTATGCACCTAACATTATTTACCTCCCTAAAGCAGTGGACACCCAAAATGCTTCGCACAAGTTTACACTCAGTCTTCACAAACTTGTAGGTCAGATGATATTTTTCTGTGGAAAAAAAAAACTAACAACTCTTACTATCTTTCAAACTATAGAAAGAGATTGCAGATTGTCTGTACACAAGAAACAAAGGCATGGTAGGTTTTTAATACAGTAACTGTGAGGTGTTTGTGAATGTTACCAACCACCTAACAAGTTCCCTTACATGTCCTCCTTACGATTCCTTAGATTGCACTTGCATGTGATGTCTTGCACTCCCCCCCCCCCACCCCCAACACTCTACAGAGCAATATAACTTGTGAACAATATAAAACACAAACGCAAACCAACTGCCCTAAACATGCCCTGAAGAGACAACATTGATGAGTCAAACTGTCTTACATAAAAGTTGACAACTATTTCAAAATACTCTTTCAGCATTATAAGATGACATAAATGCCACAACACTTTGAAACATTTTTAATACATATAATGTGTAAATAGATATTACTGCTATATAAGTTAATAGTCATTAATAATATATTTTTCTCACCTGCTTCCGTTTTTGACTCAGAAGGCAAAGCCAACAAAAGCACATGTGGAGAGAAATGTATCTGGGGATATTTCTTGTTGGGACCACTCCATTTGATAATGCTGCAAAGGGAACAGAGAACAAAATGTTACAGAGCAACAGGGAAAACCGTGAACACCTGAAATATGTCAGGAATGTTATTCCTGTCCAATCACATGTCCGAAATCCACTCGCCAAAATGCAGGGTGTTTACTGTTGTTTGTGCAACAAGAACTGTGTTCTTGTTATAAAATCAAATGGTTAACGCCAATCTGTTTGGAAAGTTTCAGAAAATGTGGGCTGTGACTTCAGGTGATGCAATTTTTTTACTCGTTTTAGTCTGTTCAGTTGATTTGGATATACCCTGTAGCAGGTAGTTCTTCCACCACGACAAAGTTTACGGTTTTATATTTATGCACAAGATTTCCACACAGGTGGTTTGTGTGAATGGACAGGAAGCATGCCCACAACAACCACAACATACCCAGGTTTATGGGAAAAGGTCCATTTGCCTTGCCCACAAAAATGGTATATCTTTTATTCACAAAGGTATTCAAACTAGTTGCTTCTTCTTTCTATAAAAAAGTAGCCAACCTCTATGAGCAAAGTAGCCAATGCGTTTTGTCGGCCATCAGTGCTTTTTGAAACCCCTACACTCACTGTAAATGCCATATTCTTAGCACTGAACTCAGATGCTCATCTATTCAAAATAAGGATGACGCCTCGGTGATCACAAAACAGGGTCTGGAGAGGGGAGGGGGTCGGATTCCACAACCCCTTTTTCACAAGAATCCTACATCCCAAGCTTTTGTCATCACCTTCCCACATATAAGTTTCTTTCCCAGTCATACATTCTTGCCCAAATGTTTTGGACAAAACGCACTTCCCAGGTAGCAGCCGCACCTGTATTCTGTTAACATTTCCTGAACCCTGGGGCCTGTTTCTCGAAAGTCCCGGTAACTTTTCGGGCCCGAAACCAAATATTCAAATCAAAATATAAAGAATAAGAATGCCGGTCCTGGCTACAAATTACTCCATTTTGTTTCATTAACTGATAGTTTTATCATGTTAGATGCAAAACTATTGAAACCTTAATCTTTAACGTAGACGGAGACAGCTTACCAGGCCCGTTAATCATGGGGACTTTTGAGAAACGGGCCCCTGCTCTGTATTTTGAAATGCTGAGCAGGCCTTTTTATCAGTCAAGCTGGCTATTTTACTCAACTTCACCTTCACAATTTCCCCATGTCTTTGTTTCCCACAGCAATTTGAGCCAGCAGTAAGCTCTTTTTCAGTCGGTGAAATAACCAGCAGCCAGCTGTTAGGGACATCCTTGATTTTAGCCAAGATCCTGGGAATACCCTTCAAGACCCTTAGAAAACGGTTGGCACTTGCAACCAGTTGATTCAAGTGCAGTGTGCTGCAGGATCAATGAAGGGCTGTGTGAGTTTCAGGCTGGCAGCAAATCTCAGTGCACACAGCTAACAATAGCCCTACACACAAGAGATTTCCTTGAATTTTGCCATGCTCTGCAGAGTAGTAAGCTATTTGCCATGGATTTCCATTATTAGTATTTACTTGAAACATACATAGGGCATTAATTAGTTACCTGGTTTTGTCTTCAAATTCCTCACAAGGTTCTTCTACTTGATTTGCTATCGGTATTTCAGACTCTTCACCACCTTCATCATTTTCTGTAACGGCAGAGTCAGTGTCGGAGAAACCTCCTTGAAACTGTGGCCTGGGCATGCTTGATGTTAAAATGAGTTAAGTTGCTTGAAAGAATTTGTTACCTCAACTCCAACATAAATGTGTAAACTAAGACTTATAGCTTAACGAATTTTCTTCCAAAAAGTTACACTGTGTAGATAATCCTCAGAAAGTAGTGATGTAACATGTGCAATCCAACAGTGTAACTCTGATTGCCAGAAAAAAAGAATAGTGTTGTCGTCAACAAGTTTAAGTATTCTGTAGTTCTCTTACTGCACCGGGCTGTCAGAACAACATCCAAAATTCAACAATCAACAAATTGATTCATCTGGATTAATTAGTCCAGGCTGATCCAAATTCTTCCTTACTTCCCTTGATACTCAGCAGTTTTGCCTCTTTCTAGTCTTCCGTTTCGTTGATCATAAACGATGCAGATATTTCAATCTGCTAGAAAATTCCAACAGTTAGGTTAATTGGAGCAAGCAGCCGATGATATTGTCACTACTGAATTGTCGGATCAGTTGAATAATCCAATTAACAAAAATCCATCACTGCACAACTGAGGTGATCGGCCAGCTCAAAGAGGTTTCATCGAGGCAAGAAACCGCAAAACGGATGACGATTTTTTCCGGCGGTTCAAAGTATCCGCCATTTTATGTACATTCCGCGTTGCCATCCAGGGAAGCTAAGATTGCTGGGAAGAAAAATGATTGCGTGACTTGCGAGCACGACACTGAACACTGATCGCAGACTTCATATCACCGTCTTTTCACTGCAATGGAGGAAGAAAGCTGGAAAGGTGAGGAATTTGATGAATTACCCTCTTCGGGTAAGCCGAGGAATCATTCCTCGCCTCAAAGATCCCCTTCTACAATTTTCAACATTCTGCGCGGATTAAAACGCCTCGTTTGCTCTGGTGTGTTTTTGAAAGGATCTGCGTTCGCCGTGGGCTTCTCGAATCCCAGCAAAGGACCCCGCGCTATAATGGCAATAATCCTTTTGCTTTTGGATATATGTTACGTTTTTTACTCTGTTTATTGTACTTTTATCTGCCACTCGTTTGAAACTCCCCTGAACTCTTTGATTTGTGGAAATATATCCTCAACAAATTCATCGTCTGCAAGTTCACGGAATGTTTTGCTTGGAATTGACCCTCTTGGCATTCTGACGTTGGTTTTATACTCCGCTGTACTGATGTCAAACGCAACATTCTTTTGGTGCATATGGAAATTGCCACAAAGAACAGTTCATTGCGTGACTTTAGAAAAAGCTTTCTCTGCAGCGGGGCGCTCTACTTGGGTCACGCTAAATTTAACGATGTTGATTTTTTGCATTTGTTTTCTTACAAAAATATTTTGGTTCAATTTCACCTTCAAGGAATCAAATTATCTCATAAAAATAGCAGTTTCCTTAAGAATTATACCTGTCTGGGCTATCCTCACCACTTCCTGGATATTTGTGATAATAACTAACGCAATGAAACATTGCGTGACACGGTGCAAAGCAGAAATTCAACACGCCACTGATCACAGCCTAGATGACATCATACGTATTCATAAACGTCTTTGCAAACAGATGTCAAGCACATCCGAGTCCTTGAAGGTCTGGTTTGTAACTCACTGGTTTATGCTCGCTATAACGACTGTCATTTATGTTGCAAGCATGGTATCGTTTTTTCAGCAAGCCGTAGATTGGTACAGCCTGTACAAGCATCTCCTTGTGAGTCTGCTACACCTTTATGTATTCGTATACCCAAGCTACTGTGCTGCATCTGTAACAACGCAGTGTAATCGAATGCTTAGGGGACTGAACATGACAACAGATGAAGACTGGCCCACAGGACACCCATTCTGCAACCGCTCCCAGCTGGCACTCTTCCTACAGTATGCACAGTACACCAACTGTGGCTTTCAAGTTGGAGAGATTACTTTTGGTTCTAATTTCGCTTGGTTTTCAACTCTAATTGCAATGTGTGGCTTGGGTGTGAAAGTCTTGTGATTCATACTGAGAACTAAGGAGTTACTCAAAAAAATCGTAACCAATCAATCTGAGTAAGTAATTTTTGTTGTAACATGTTTTACTAGAGAGACTAGCTCCTTTAGCATACCTCTAGTATGGCCCTGAATTTAAAAAAATCGGTACTTTTTTGAAAAATATATGACATAACGTGAACCAATATGAACAAAGATACGAGAGTTGAAAGTGAACACTACGCTTTCAGCCATGCCATGAATTTAAAGCAAAGCACCATATTATCATATTTCGGAGAGTGCTCGGTGGCTAGTGAAGCACTACAAGTTTCATGTATGGTGGATTGTAATTCATTGTGGTATAAAAATCTGGTCAATAGAAAATGTTTGCAAGGAACACACATTGTAAACATGATCACAAGTGACAAATGGCTCGCAAAAGGAATTAAAGTGCAAACTTTGCCATTTTGGACCAATCTTTAATTATAACCTTAGAGTCTATCAATAACCTCCAAAATGTGTTGGAAAGCACTATTAGGAACAATAGACTTCTCAAGTAATTCATTGATGGATATTAAAATAAACAAATAAATTAGCAGGGGGTGGCGAATACGTGGGTCTCAGAAAATTTTGGCAGGATCTCGAAATCTCAGAAGCGTTTTTGATAAGTCTCGAAGTCTCGTTTCTGCATGGTTTGTTTTTACTTTTTCTGAGTCTCGAGACTTTTTACCAAAGAGTCTCGGGCTCGGATTTCTAACTAGGATCTCGGCGTCTTGGCGAGTCTTGGATTTTACCATTCGCCACCCCTATTAGTGATCATATTCATTTTGTAGATTACGCCAAAAATAGTGCAATTTCTAAAACAAGAGATCAAATAAACCAATGTTGTTGCAACTGACGGAAGGTTGAAAGCAAGAACAGGTATTTTTTCCATGCAGTGGGGAAAAATTATGAGCATTTTGTTGAGTTGTTATTTTGCTTAAAATGCTCTCATAGAAATCAACCAAAGTTGGCCAAAATGTTACCCATAAATAATGTACAGTATTCATACTTTTATTATAAGTGATTGTAGTAGTATAGGGTGCACTGAATTGTCCGTTTTCAAGTGGAATCCCATTAGTTTGAAAGTGAAACACATAAAGCGCCAATGACATTATAGCCTTTTGTCTTAATCTCATGAATAAAATGCGATGGATTCTTATCTTCCCTTTTCAGTATTTCATATAGAATAGAACAATAGACTGACGTAGCTTTGACCTGTTTGTCATGTCCTGGTTTTATTTAACTGGTTTGACAGGTTTTTAGCTATTTTTGCATGCATGGATGGTGTCATTACTCATGGTTTATTCAAAAGTATGTGGGTCATGTCTTTATTTGGGTATGAAGCCACCCGTGACTTAAAGTTACCCTGTCGTAGCATAATAATACAAGTTCTGTTTCCTGCCGCTTTCATTACCCAACAAATTGTTCCAGTTTCGGTTCACTGATTCTTGCCACGTAAATTGTGCATTAATAGCTCTATCTACCACGAAAAATATTTCTCTTTCCCTCCTCCCTTTCTTTGCTTCTCCACACTTCTATTGTTTTCCCTACACTGCCACCACCACCATTTTGCATTTTCTTTTTACTATAGCGATTTTAATTTTTATGCAATGCGCACACGTATTTTTGCAACGTTATTGTACTGTTTTTATTGTGTCATTTCCAGGGACCCTGTAGGGGGAGGGGCCAAGGGGGCTTAAGCCTCCGCACTGTTTTACCTGGTTTTGCTTTAGCCATTATAAAGTTCATAACTTATTAAAGAAGCATAAGCCAAATTTTTCATTCACATGTTGAACTATTTGTAAACTTCACTTTTCTTTGTTCGTTTTATTTCTTTTGTTTGAGACTTTTAAACCAACACGCACCTTTGGGCCACATGGTTTTAAGGAACGATTAAATTTTAACAGTTAAACATTGTGTTCACAGTTTCTATCCAGAAATCGTTTGTTTTTGGATGATTGTTTCCCCGAACGATTGGTGTTGTGCAGTTCTGCTTGCTTTCTTCTATTAACACCGTTTTTTGCCATCAATATACAAAACGGTTAAGTACAGCTATGATTACTAAGAAGTAAGAACAAAAAACATGAATTCAAGAAGCCTGAAGACGGAATTTTGCAAGGATAAAAAGGAAGACAAATATGTTCAGAATACGTTTTTGTAGCCCGCAATTCAAGCAGGCTCCCCATTAGGGGGAGCCTTGAGAAATCACGCGAGAAAAGCACGGAGATGAGAATGCGACGGGCTTTGCCGCCTCCTCGCTCGTTCTCCCGTGGCTAGCGAGCATGGATATGGTCGCAGTCGAACATTTTGGGGAAAACTAATGCTCAGCGTCGTGTTGTAGGTTACGGGGCGCAACCTTTCGATGGAGTTAGAAGTTACTTTACCACCATATATGGGCACAGTTAATTTGATCCGAAATATTTTGAGACTGGAACAATTTGACTTTTTCCAGTATGGGGCCAAAAGATATCCGGTACGCTCACAACCGATTCTCACTCACGCCACTCACAATTTTTCCCCTAAAAATCGAAGAGACATAGACTTTCATAAACATTTGTTAAGCAGGAATTTCAACTGAGACTTATGTAAGTGCAGGAGCGTAATACCTCTTAGGCTCCTGGTAAGTGTAAGTGAGAGGGAAAGGGCAATTTGAGTTATGGAAAGAAGGGCCTTTCCCGGGGGGGGGGGGTACTCCACCAATATTTGGGTATAGGTGAGTCGCTGGGTGTTTGAGACCCTGACCCTGTTTAGGACAAAAAATATCCTGAAATACATACCCTGTTTAGGACATTGATCGTTCACTGTTTTTTGCAATGGTTTTTCAAGCCTTAATTTACACTGATTACAGTTAACTTCAATTTTTGAAGCAAGGGCCAGCTTACAAAAAAGAAGAACCGGATCCTGATAAAGGATCTGATCAGCAATAAATGAACTAAAAAATATTAAACAAAAGAAGCAAGGCTGATTTTACAGTCGGGAATATATATATATTTTACCAATATTTTACCTGCCTTCCTTCTTCACGGTCTTCATAGACCCCGAAGAAGGAAGGCCATGCCTTCCGAAATATTGGTAAAAAATATATATATATTCCCGACTGTAAAATCAGCCTTGCTTCTTTAGCTTAACATTACAATTACCCTGTTTAGGAAAAGCGACAAAATGCACGCCGTCTTGTTTTTAAACCATTTACTGACAATTGCAAAAGATTAAATTGACGTTATAGTCATTGCTTTTGTATACTTGGAGTAAAACCCGGAGAGTACAAACAAATTTCCTCCTCTTTATAATTAGGACAGACTCGCAAAAAATCATATATCCTGTTGAGACTGTTTAGGACAGACTCGCGCGGCAGAGAGGTAAAAAAAAACATACCCTAGCTGTCCAGCGGCACATCCCCGTATAGGCCATATTTTAAGGGAGTACCCCCGGGAAGACATACCCGAGAAAGGATCCATTGCGTGACTTGTCCTAGCAACAGGCTCCATGCGGCGTTGTCGCGGAAGTAAACACGTCAGCCCTGAGCAATGGAGGAGAACGAGGACCTATTTGATGACTCCGTGAGTGAGCGAATTAACCATTCCTCTTCTCAGAGATCCCTTTCTACTACTGTGTTCAACATTCTGTGCGGATTGAAAAACCTCTTTTGTTCTGGCATGTTTGTAAAGGGATCGGCGTTTGTCGTAGGTTTCTGGCATCCCAGCAAAGGACTCCGGGCTATAATGGCCGTAATTCTTTTGCTTGTGGATATATATTACGTCATTGCCTCTTTGTTTAAGGCTTTCACTTGCCGGCAGTTCCAAACGCCCCTGAACACTTGGCTTTGTGGAAATACTTCCTCTACAAATTCATCATCTGTTTAATATCATTTATTATAATTTGCTGGCTTTCTTTTCGATGTTGTGTCAACCAAAACCGACATTTTTCGATAAAAGCGATAATGATTGTCTGGAGCCTATGGCCCCTGCCATAGTTGAAAAATCTATAATTTTTGATTTCTCACATCAGATCCTTCTATCGATTTCTATCTATTTCCGATACAATCAATTGATTATCATCGATTTTTATCAAAAACTATTGGTTATCGATTTTATCGATTGAACACACAGGGCCTCCCCGAGAAAGGATACATTGCTTGACCTGTCTTAGCAACAGGCTCCACGCGACGTCGTCGCGGAAGTAAACACGTCAGCCCTTATAATTAGCCCGTTTTCGGTTTCTGCTGGTTAGGTGGTGAGTCAGGAAACGACAGTTAGCCCTAAACAATGGAGGACAACGAGGACCTATTCGATGAATCCTTGAGTGAGCGAATTAACCACTCCTTGTCTCAGAGATCCTTTTCTACTACTGTGTTCAACATTCTGTGCGGATTAAAAAACCTCTTTTGCTCTAGCATGTTTGTAAAAGGATTAGCGTTTGTACTAGGTTTTTGGCATCCCAGCAAAGGACTCCGCGCTATAATGGCCGTAATTCCTTTGCTTGTGGGTATATATATCGTCATTGCCTCTTTGTTTAAGGCTTTCATCTGCCGGCAGTTCCAAACGCCCCTGAACACTTGGCTTTGTGGAAATACTTCCTCTACAAATTCATCATCTGCAAGTTTAACAGATAAGTTAGACAGAATTGAACTGGTTGATCTTCTGTCATTGGTTGCATCCTCTGCCAGACTGATGTCAAACGCAACATTCTTTTGGTGTATGTGGAAATTACAACAAAGGACAGTTTATTGCGTGACCCTGGAGAAAGCTTTCTCTACAGCAGGGCGTTCTATTTGGGTCACACTTAATGTCTCGATGTTGATCTTTGGCTTCTTTTTTGTTGTAGAGATATTTTGGTTCCCTTTCAATTTCAAAGAATCGTCCTATGGTATTTTTCTAAATTTGATGAGCGGTTTACCAGTGTTGGCCATCCTCACCAGCTCCTGGATGTTTGTGGTTATTACCAGCGCAATGAAACATTGCGTGATGGAGTGCCAAGCAGAAATTAGACAAAACTCTATTGACTGCAGCTTAGATGACGTCATTCGTATTCATAAACGTCTTTGCAAACAGATGTCAAGCACATCCGAGTCCTTCAAGGTCTGGTTTGTAACTCACTGATTTATGTTTGCTGTTGTGGTTGTCATTTATGTTGCAAGCATGCTGTCATTTTTTGAGCAAGTCATAGATTGGTACCTTTTGTACCATCATGTCCTCATAAGTCTTCTAATCATTTACGTATTTGTATATCCAAGCTACTGTGCTGCATCTGTAACAACGCAGTGTAATCGAATGCTTAGGGAACTTAACATGACAACAGATGAAGACTGGTCCACAGGACACCCATTCTGCAACCGCTCCCAGCTGGCACTCTTCCTACAGTATGCACAGTACACCAATTGTGGCTTTCAAGTTGGGGAGATTGCTTTTGGTGCTAATTTCGCATGGTTTTCAACTCTTATTGCAATGTGTGGTTTGGGTGTGAAAGTCTTGTGATTCATACTAAACAATTCACAAGTCACTGTCAGTCAATGGCAACTGTCACTGATTGGTAAGCAAGCAAGCAGAAAAACGAATGGGGATAACACTGGACGAAAAAACGGATTTACCTCTATAGTAAATTTGGAGCAAATCATCTGCAAATGCCACATTTGCTTAAATTTGCTCAATTTTGCCACATGACATAGGACCAACTTTGCCATAATTTTGCATTAGTGGCAAAGGTGGTAAATGCCGAATTTGCCTCAAATTTGCCCCGTGTGTATAAACAAGGATAACCTTTACTTTTTCAAGGCATTTACAGGGGTGTCAAACTTGATAGCAAAACTGACATTTGTCAGGTTTTTGCCCAAATGGGCAAAAGCGATCGAAGATGAATTTTTGAATGCTTTTGCTCTCTATAGCAAATTCGGTCAAAGTAGTAATTTGCCACATTTTTGCTCAATGTAGCAAAGGTGACCAAAACTCATTTTTCAACAGTTTTGCCCAGGATAGTAAATCTGAGCAAAAATTCACTTTATTTGTGTATCGCCCAGTGTAGTAAATGAGGTCAAATTATCACTTCTTTCGTATCTTTGCTCAGTGTGGCAAATATGATCAAAATAGGCGTTTGCCACTGTTTTGCTCAGGGTAGCAAATTTGGCCAAATACCACTTTATTCTCAATTTTGCTCAGGATGGCAGTTATGATCAAAACAGTAGTTTCCCATACGTTTCCCCATTGTAGCAAAGTTGATCAAATATCAGTTCTTCTGTATCTTTGCTCAGGATGGCAAATATTGCCTTAATAGCAGTTTTCCATACTTTAAGTAAGGTAAACAAAGTTGATTAAAATATCACTTTTTTACACTTTCACTCAAGATAGCAAATTGGATCAAAACATCATTATGCACATGTTTCTTATTTTTATTTGGTACCATAAATGACTGACAAACAATTTAGACACCAAACAAAATTTCAAGAATAAAATGACTTTATTATCTTTAATATACACTGTACAATAAAAAGCAAGATAAATTAAAAGAAAGTTCCATTGGCCTCTGCAGGGCACTGCATGTACCACAAAATATATGCCTTTAAATAAAAAGCACATACAATGTGAAACTATCTAAATTCATAAGTGTATAAGAATGTACATTGGGTTTGAAAGTGCAAGTCAACACTAGCTGGTTCATAATTATCTAAGGTTGGTACAGGTAAAACGTAACTCCATTTGAGTGGTATACTTCAAATATACTCTTTCTGGATTCAATTGATACTATTGGCAAATGGTTGTACGATGACAACACGTACACATCACTCCCAATGTAGATGTGACATCCTTACTAATGGACAAAACATCAACCACAGGAAATAAAATTAGCCTCAAATTATTATGATAAGCGATATTCCTCTAATTATTATTTATAAGAACTTGTTTTCATCTGATAAATATTATCCACTGCCCAAAATAGGCAGTGAATAATATTATATAGTGTACCTAGTGCTATTCACTTACCCCAAGGGGAGATACATCTGTATGATTCATTTTTAACCAAATCAGTTATATAAAAATATTTCTTGTAAATAAAATGAGTTACTATGCGAAAGCTCTCTGCATTTCTATGATTTGGCTACGACTTTGATATATTTTTACCCAGCAGTAAACACTTATAAGGTTAATTTTGTCACCTTTTTAGCATGTACATGTATTTTATTTTACAGGTGCTTCATTTACTGCTAAACTTCTAAAACTAGCATGAAATGACACCCCAATATTTATTTTACTCTCATCCTATAGGTAGCCAAAAGCTTTTCAAGTTGTGAAAGCAAATCCGCTATCCACTGATTTGGTTAAATACTTGTATTATTATTATATCACTGTAAATGATATGATTTGGTGAAATTCTTGTATTATTATATGACCATAAATAATTTATTACATTTATTTTTCTTTACTAAAATCAAATTATTTGCTAAAAATGTGAGCAATTTTTTTCTGATTCACATGATCAGCTGTTTTGCTTGCAGAATTGGACTGATTAAATATCCAAATTATCCAAACACAATCTATACACTATGAAAGCTCTGTAGAACTTCTTTAATTCATCATCATTATTATTGTTATTGGCATACAGGTGATTAAAATTTAAGCCATGCTTATCAAAAAACTGTTATCACACACGGTATTTTTTTTTTTTGCATAAAACATAACTGCACTCTTTTTTCATAAAATATGCCAAGAACAAAATAGGATCATGGCATTTGGAGTCCAGTAATTACTCTACTATGGGGTGTATTGGCTAGATTTAGTCCTCGGAGTGGCACTTTTTAAGGCAGTGCTTAGGGTAGCCCTAGGATCTGTCACCACTGCGGAAAGTGGATGCAGATGTATCTCCAATTACATATGTTGGGTGAATGGACACGATGACTGAAAATACAGCTGCATTTACAGGCTACTAGATGGAAGGTTTTTAAAATTCAGTAAAGTTGCCAAGTTACAAAGTGATTCGGTGCAAAATAACAAGGACAGCTCTGCAAAGATGGCAAATTTTGCAGACATTTGTCTGGTAAGGGAAAGTTTGTGGCTCCACCATACCATACAAAGGTCATTGAGATTATGTGACTTTGTGTCAACACTTTATTTCAAATCCGACTAATCACAACCAGCGTAAGAACCTAGCCAATCACAAAATGCTGACATACATGCATGTCTTTGTGACTCTGTGGGATTCAAACATGATATTGTGCACTAATTCTCAGACGGCATGCTCTATACAGAAGGTTTAGAGTGTCTGCAACACAGGCAAGATCTTCATTAGATTGTGACAAATCACTTTGAGATTTGGTAATTTACCTAGTTTTAACGTGGCTCCTTCCCATGGGTGTCAAAGGATATTCACTTACTACATTGTAGGTCTTCATCAAAACTCAAAAAATTGTGCAATTGTCTACTGAGTAAATATGGTTCTAGGAACTTAATTAAAAAGGAACTGAATCATGATGCATGCCAACTTCAACTTGAGTGTTATTATTATTTTGTACATTTTTATCTAAAATGTCTTCTTCTTTTCTGAATGTTCTTCAAAAAATTATCTGTGTTATGCTTATGATCAAGTTCCTTTTTCTATTGTAAGTGGTGGGTGCCAGAGCAAACTCAGGAGCATCATCTGGTGCTCCTTGGTTTGATGCTGGTCTCACTGTGTGCTCTATTACCATTATTTTCACTTCATTGGCTTTGACACCATGCAACTTTGCAGTCCAACTGGGCCATTAAACCATTAACCTCAATGCTCTGCCAGGAAAGCGGCCTTACACAGAGATTTTCCCTGTTTGGGAGGTCCTCATCTGAACCTGAAGAATTACCTTCATGCCACTCTGATACAGCTGTTTCAGACAAAGACTCCTCTGATGACATATATGCAATGGACATACATGCAAGGTACTTGTCCTTGTCTGACTAACTGATGCTAGTTGACTCCCTCAGAGCATATTGGCCCTTTAATTTTTTTTCTGAAAGAAAAATGAAGAGCCATGATTTAGCAGCCAACAAGTAACCCACAGTTGGTAAACAAGCATGTACTGCTCATACTCAGTGTAAATGATTGGGTTGCAGAACAATGACACGATGCTAAAAGCTGAAAATACTCTCTTAATCAAAGGAACAGTTTGAGGATATTTGTGAGAAAAATTTCTCCCTGCATTTTATTCCTACTAACTTTTTCATTAAATATATAATATGTTTTTTGGAACAGGTGTTAAAGTAGAGAGCAGAAATGCCTCTTTCTGTTGAATCTGCATTTGTTTCATTAAGACTCTTTTAAGTGTAAATAAAAACTGAAATAAATTAATTCCCCTGTCATTCAAGAGCAGAACTGATAGTGTCCCACAGGTCACCAGGCTCTGACAGAGCACAGCCTTGACTCAACTGTACACATAAACCGTAAAACCGGTCAGAACCTGAGAAACGTAACATTAAGGCAACCCACATGTTGCCTAGAACAATAATTAATTAATTGTGGTTATTTGGCATGATAAAGCCAAAGCATTTACTCGCAAAATGAACTAACAAAGATCCCTCAACATCATTGAGCTGTACAAAAGGTATAAATAATGAGGTATTGTTATTTATAATGTGGAACAGTAATACAGTGGTCACTTGGAATGACACTTACGCTTCAAGATCTGGCAAGTGCCGTCATTCGCAAAATGAGCCAAAATTAAGATCTCACAATATCACTGAACCATATTTATAAAGCATAAGAGTTTTGGATGGTACAATTTATGAAAGAAGAATCACTTGTCATTTAAATGTGGAACAATAATACGGTGGTCACTCAGAATGACACATAGGCTTCAAGATCTAGCATATGCCGTCACTCGCAAAATGAACCAAAATTAAGATCTCACAATATCACTGAACCATATGTATAAAGCATAAGAGTTTTGGATGGTACAATTTATGAAAGAAGAATCACTTGTCATTTAAATGTGGAACAATAATATGGTGGTCACTCAGAATGACACATAGGCTTCACTCGCAAAACGAAAAAAAATGCCGTCACTCGCAAAATGAACCAAAATTAAGATCTCACAATATCACTGAACCATATGTATAAACCATAAGAGTTTTGGATGGTACAATTTATGAAAGAAAAATCACTTGTCATTTAAATGTGGAACAATAATATGGTGCTCACTCAGAATTATACATAGGCTTCAAGATCTGGCATATGCCGTCACTCGCAAAATGAACCAAAATTAAGATCTCACAATATCACTGAACCATATTTATAAAGCATAAGAGTTTTGGATGGTACAATTTATGAAAGAAGAATCACTTGTCATTTAAATGTGGAACAATAATACGGTGGTCACTCAGAATGACACATAGCCTTCAAGATCTGGCATATGCCGTCACTTGCAAAATGAGCCAAAATTAAGATCTCACAATATCACTGAACCATATGTATAAACCATAAGAGTTTTGGACGGTACAATTTATGAAAGAAGAATCACTTGTCATTTAAATGTGGAACAATAATACGGTGGTCACTCAGAATGACACATAGGCTTCACTCGAAAAACGAAAAAAATGCCGTCACTCGCAAAATGAACCAAAATTAAGATCTCACAATATCACTGAACCATATGTATAAACCATAAGAGTTTTGGATGGTACAATTTATGAAAGAAAAATCACTTGTCATTTAAATGTGGAACAATAATATGGTGCTCACTCAGAATTATACATAGGCTTCAAGATCTGGCATATGCCGTCACTCGCAAAATGAACCAAAATTAAGATCTCACAATATCACTGAACCATATTTATAAAGCATAAGAGTTTTGGATGGTACAATTTATGAAAGAAGAATCACTTGTCATTTAAATGTGGAACAATAATACGGTGGTCACTCAGAATGACACATAGGCTTCACTCGCAAAATGAAAAAAATGCCATCACTCGCAAAGTGAACCAAAATTAAGATCTCACAATATCACTGAGCCATATGTATAAACCATAAGAGTTTTGGATGGTACAATTTATGAAAGAAGAATCACTTGTCATTTAAATGTGGAACAATAATACGGTGGTCACTCAGAATGACACATAGGCTTCAAGATCTGGCATATGCCGTCACTTGCAAAATGAGCCAAAATTAAGATCTCACAATATCACTAAACCATATGTATAAACCATAAGAGTTTTGGATGGTACAATTTATGAAAGAAGAATCACTTGTCATTTAAATGTGGAACAATAATATGGTGGTCACTCAGAATGACACATTAGCTTCACTCGCAAAACGAAAAAAATGCCGTCACTCGCAAAATGAACCAAAATTAAGATCTCACAATATCATTGAGCCATATGTATAAACCATAAGAGTTTTGGATGAAAGAAGAATCACTTGTCATTTAAATGTGGAACAATAATACGGTGGTCACTCAGAATGACACATAGGCTTCAAGATCTGGCATATGCCGTCACTCGCAAAATGAGCCAAAATTAAGATCTCACAATATCACTGAACCATATGTATAAACCATAAGAATTTTGGATGGTACAATTTA